>JAHLSL010000074.1:2187980-2284179 GCA_025920805.1 Petroica traversi
AGGTATTTATGGCTTGTTTTATATGTGCTGCCCTTAAAGTACTGTTCTTTCTGCTTTCAGTTCAAACTAAACAGGGAGGTCAAACATCATTTTGCTATTTTGCACTGCTGCCCTGACTTAAAACAGGAGTACACTGCAGAAAAAAAGCAAAGAAGTTCCAGTTTTCAAGCCAATGGTGAGCTGGTTGGTGATGGCTTAGTCAAATTTTTACTAAGTGAATCAGAAAACAAATTGAAAAATAACTGATCTTTCTGAATGTGCAAAACAGCACAAGTTTATGTTGTCATTGGAAGAATTGTGGAACCCTTTTTCCTGAATGAATGTGTTGGATTGAATGGTTGGTATGAATGTGTAGGGTTATCTTTTAATAGCCATGTCCACATAAAGCTTATTAAAATCTTGAGTAAATTGAATACAGCACTTCAGAATCTCAGATTTTTTCTTGTTTTTAGTCTCAAAGTACTAATTTGAGATAGTTCTGAAATTATCTTTTTTGTCTGTATGTTGTAATTTTTGGGCAATCAGTTTCACTTTTTTTTTTTGTTTTGTTTGTCCTTATTTTATTTATCTCACTAAAACACAAGTCAAAGACCTACTTTGCTTAAAAATTTAGAGACCTTTTGTCCTACTTCTTTGAAGACCTGTTCCATGATTGTGCCACAAATCAGGAGGTTCATTCATTTTAGATGTTCACTGTTTTCTTTGGCTGTGAAATGTTCTTAATCATTGTACCCTTCACAGGACTGGGTTTTACCTGTGTGTGCACCCTTCAGAGTCCAAAACCCTGCTTTCTAATGTGTGCATCTGTGTGTATTTGCACGATGTACATGTGCTCATGTGGCACTAAATTGTGAAAAATTCAATTTCAATATCCCAATATTTTGTTTCTTGGGATTCTCACCTGCTCACAATGGGAAGAAATCCTCTCTTTCTTCCAACCATATGTTTGTGGTTGCCCCACATAATAAGGAATTTGTGTTTCTAGGCACTTCTTGAAATGTCCCACGAGACTTTTAGGAGTTACTTAGGCCCTCAAGTTCCCCATCTATGAGTAATTTGAACTGGTACAGAGTTGGGCTCTCCCTTTGCAAACACAGCCAGTTTATCACTGGGCTGATTTCTCAGGCCTTTGCATGCTGAGAGGGAAATGTGTTCTGTTCTGAGACACTGAAAGAATTAGAAGAGTGGTAACTGAACAGATAAAGCCCTCTTCTCTTTTTTAACCAATTTAAAAATATTTCAGGTTTATTTTCTTGCTTTGTGTGCCCATCTGAACCAAGGGGCTGTAGGAGGAAAGCCTGCAGTTGGAATAGCAGAGTGAAACTACATCACAGAGCAGCTTCTAATGTGCTTTGGAGCAGTTGGAGGTGAATAATTTTTAAAAACTTGGCTGGAGTCCAAGGATCCAGCTGCATATATGAGCATCTCCAATTAGGCTTGAAGAGAAATTGGTAAGGTGTATTAATGGAAAACAAAAGTGAGGAGTGTCTTAAGAAATGCAGGAATACTAGAAACAGGGTGGTGTTAAAGATATTTCATGAGTGAGATTGGTTCAGTGGTCTCTCTTGTTTCCTTGGACTCCTGCAAAAAAAATCTGTGGAATTTAATTTAAAAAGAAGCTTGATAGAGAAGAAAGCAAATAATATCTTTATAATGAAAATAAAGGTTCTTTGCCCACTTTTATATTTTTAAGCTGCATTTTTTGGTGAAAGTTAGTTTCAGAAGGATCTGCTACTTCTCCTTTTTAATAAATATAATATAAGTAAACAAAAATAGGCTTCCTGATGTGCATGTGGATCTCTGTTTGTTTTTTTGTAGTCTATAATTGTGCCTGTTCACAACAGTGAATGCTGGTTAGATGAATGCCTAAAGTCAGTTTGGGAACAAGATTTTAAAGGAACCATGGAGCTGTCAATTTTTAATGATGCCAGTAAGGTGAGTTTCAGACCTTTAAAATACTGCCCAAGTAAATACTGTCTGTGCTAAGAATTTTTGGTTTGCTTCACCACACAAATTAAAATAGCTGTGCCTATGTCATTACTTTTTCTAGGATGGTTCAGCTGAAATAATTGAAAAATGGAAGATCAAGTTGGAAGAAGTTGGTGTTTCAGTAATCATTGGAATCAACAATTCCTCTCAGCCTCGAGGTGGTAGGTAGCTTACTAGTGATTTTGTGAGAGTTTGCTTTTATTGCAGGCACCTTCTGAGTTTTAGTTTGAAGAGTGTTTTTGTAGCCTTTTGCAATGGGAAAAAAAAACCAAAACCCTCATTGTTTTCTAGAGCTCTGTTTGAAAACTCATTCCAGTTTGAATTTGGCCCTGTTGCTTTGGGCTCTGCATAATTTGTTTATATATTCGAGGAAAGAAGAACTTGGCTTAGCCCTTGTGCTCCACTCTGCAAAAGCAGAAGAATTTTGTTTAATTGTAGTATACACTATGTTGTTAATGCTTACAATTTTACTGTGGCTTTCTGATATCTGATTTATCTGATATCTGATTTATCTGGTATCTGATATCTTCAGGACATGGGTTTTAAGAAAAAAAGAAAAAAATTCTTACATAAAGATTTTAAAAGCAAATGCATATCTTTCAGTGTAGTAAAATAGACCCTGAAATAGAAAATAAATGCTTTTTTGATATGGCTTCAGTGATCAAATCAAAACAGAGGTTTCAGAGGTCTTGATGTGAGCTAAAAACTCTCAATAAAGTTCATTCAAAGGGCTAAACCAATATGTTTGGTGAGCTGTCAGACAGGTGTATGATGTGATCTATTCATTTGCATGCTAATATGAATGACATTTACCCACTGCAGGAGATCACAAACAAATCTCTTTAAACAGATTTTCTTTTGCTTGTTTTGGCTGGTTTATGTTTAGGGGGTTTTAGCACAAAATCTTCCTAAAGTGTAAAATAGAAACAAAAGTCAGTTGGTGTTTGGAGAAGCTGTTGTTGAGTGACAGTGAAGCTGGAAGATCTGGGGAAGAACAGCAGGACAGAGGAGAACAGGGTGCTCACATGTTGTTCTGGAGCTGTGTAACCAGTGTTTCCATCATCCTGGACTTTGTTTTAGAGACTAGACAGGTAGGAATTGTTAAAACCCTGGTTCCAAGTTTGTGTCTTTGAAGTTATCTCTTGAAAGTCACACTTTGGAAACACTGTAACACAAAATTTGGCCAGTTTCTGTTTTTTCACTGCACGTCCTGTTTGAAGTGGAAAGAAACTCAGGGTTACTACAGTCTCCTCAAAAATTATCTTCTAATGCAAAAGCTCAGTTCTGTCTCAGAAAGTTTAATTTTCATCCCCTATTGAGACATGCAAATAAATTGGGAATTTGTGCACTGAATTCATCTGCAACCTGGTAGAGACCTCTGGCTTTATTTACTGTCATTTCTCCTGACTGTAGGCTTTACATCTGTTTTTAAATAGTTGTCAGACGTAGCAATACTGAAGTAACACAGCATAACCCTTACTATAAATATTTTTAGTATTTTAATACCTCTAGCATGAACTGGTGTTGTTTTGACAGTGCAGCTTGTAATATTAGAACTATTGGGCTGATAATGACAAAAGACAGACAAGGTTTTTAGGGGGAAATTTTCTCTTTTGGGCAACTGATACAGCTGGAGTTGAGCAATGTGAGGAATTACTCATAATCCTGTAACTTTCTCTTGTTTTTTCTCCCCCCCTCCACTACTGAGTGATCAGTTTCCTTTCAAAACTGACTTCATTTAGTGGTTGATGATCAAGAAACTGAGTAGGTTGCCATTTCTTAATTCAAAGAATAATCCCAGAGGTTGTTAATTCTGGTACTTAAGATAGTTAATAATGTTTTTGTTAATACCATCGTGTTGTGTAAGAGATTTTCCATTTTTATAAACATTTGCTATGTCTAAAGTCTTGTTCCTACTAGAGTGTTGTATCAATTGTGTACAAACTAATTTTTAGTTTGCCAGAACACACAAGCAGGATGGCTTTTTTTATTTTGGAATTCTGCTCACCTTTGCACTTCAGAAAGCTGAGCCTAAAACTGAGTTCCAATTCTGAACTCCATTGTGCCATTAGGGATATGTCAGATTATTTTTTGGTTTAACATGCATTTGTTGGTGTTGGGGTAACTGGAGACTGAACAGATCTTTAATAAACTGGGTGGGAGGGACAGCTCTGCATGAATTAAATAATATTGTATTAAATAAATAAAATGCATAGTGCTGCTAAAAAACAAACCCAGGCTTATTCATGTGGAAGGCACTCTGAGGTCACCATTAAAACAAGGACATCTTTTCTTCATGGTGGTTCAACTTTAGAAGCAGGTGACTTGAAATCCAGCATTTGTTTGCTTTTGGTGATTTACTTTCATTCTGTTAAGGACTAGGTACAACTGGAAGGAGTCTTGCCTTTAAAAGAAGATGCTTTGGTACAGAAACAATGTACTAGTCAGGCTTCACATCTTCAACTATTTACACAAGATTAGGATTTATTTCTGATTCTTTTCTAACATGTAAAAGAAAGGGGGGGAACCTAGGAAAAAAGAAAGGGTCACTTGCCTAAAAAAAGGAAACCTTTTTCTTTCCAAGAGTGAGGAATGTTAATATCTCACTGAGGCTTAAGTTTTTACGGCTGTAACCATGGTAACAGGCTCTTTTCACCAAGTAAGCAGGCCTTACAAAACTCAGAGACCTGGCACAAACATTTCATTTTGTTCAGGAGAGTAATATTAAAGACATTTTTTTACTCATGCCAAACACAGAATTTGTTGTGGTGAAAGAATTTTTAATACCTATTTTTTTCTATGGGGAGTTATATTTATCTTCTTATTAATTTAAAAAATATGTGTATTTTCTTCTCTCTCTTTCCTCTAAAAGATGTCTGCTAAATGGAAAACTTCAGGATAGTTTCTGTCTTAAACATAACAAGAAAGATTTCCAAGCGTTCTCTTTCTCCTCACAAATACTAGATATTTCATTATTTTATTAAAGCAGTTCATTTGAAAATGAGATCTGAAATACTTCAGAAAGTTCATAGAGTAATATAATTGCCATCTTGTAGTTGCACTGAAGTCTCCTTCACTCTTTTCTTACATTTTTGATTCCTTGTAATTCATTCTTGTATGCTGAAGGTTGCTGAAATGTAAGTCCAGGCTGCTTTACAGCTGCTATGGCTGCTGATGGTGCTGATCTATTTGATGTTGGGCACATTTGATTCTGTGCTCATTTTTGTGCAGTTCTTTTACCTCTTGCTTTGCTGGGGACCTCCCCAAAACCGGGGTTTGCTGCTTTGGCATGTCCAGACCTGCTGCCTTGAGTTGTTTCCCACTAAAAGTGCTCATGCCAGGATCCAGCTCTGCTGCTGTGGCAGCTCCTGTCTCTGCCAGCTGCTTTTTTTACTGCCAGTAGGAAGGAGACTGAGAGTTACTGTATGGAGGAGATTAGATATTCATAGGTCTGTAAAAGGCACTATGTAAACATCCTGTAAAATAATAAATCCAAAAAAAACCCACGGTGAAGAGAAGTTAAGGTGAGGATTAAAGTACATGAGAAAAAATGACACAGTTATAAGGAAGAGCCTTTATTAGTAGTGCTCTGGTGGTGGTTGGCATAATGTTCCTTGCAGGCAGTGAGAAATGCAGTCATAAGTCTTTTTCTGTACTTGGACAGCTCAGCAAAACAGCCAAGGAGCACGTGCATTACAACTAAGGGAACCTTTGAGCCCAGTTAAATCTGTTTCCTGAGCAAACTTAAACTTCTATCACATAAAAAGATAAGAGAATTACAGAACTCTTGCTTTTTTTTCAAATGCAAAGTCAGAAATGTTGTGGGTGATACTATTTAAAATTTTCTGCTTCACTTCATGGTGAAGTGAAGCATTTTTTGGCTTTCATTTCCAGTTTTCCCCCCTGCAGTATTGTATGGCATCACAATGTGTATTTTGCAAGTCAGGGTGATCTTGCTGGATTCCCTGACTTGGTTCCATAAATACTCCAGAGAAAGCTGAAGTGTCACATGTCTGACCAAGTGGAATCCATTCAGCATTATTCAGACTAACACTGCATGTAGTGAAACTTTTCTTACAAAGCTGCTCAGGGCAAGAACTCAGAGATCAGAATGTTCTTAGGTACCTGCAAAAATGCCCCCAGGTAAGCACTCCTGCCCTGTGGGGTATTTCAGTGGTTGCTGCAGTCCCATCCTTACCTTCAACTGAGGTTCCTGCTCCTTCCTATTTTTCTGCTTCTGCCATTTGTTTGATCCTCCAGAACAGTCATCTGCTTCAGAAATTAAGCTGACAAATTTTTTTTCTTTGGTTGAGCTTCCTGAAACGAGTTGGTAAAAAATTCTTCAAGTATCAGGGAGTAAGAAATTAAGAGACCCTGGATGCCAGTGTTGTCATTTGTCTGTGGTGACATTTCAATGAGTTCTCCATTGATAATGTAACACATTATGGTGTAAATAAGGCACATTTGTGCTCTGTGTACATATCTAATAAATCAACCTGCTTTGGCTCCCCTCTGCATTACATGTCATTACATGAGTGGCACATGAAGTTTTTGTGTTTGCAAACTTTATACTTGACAAGCACCAAGGAACAGAATTTCTTGGAGTCCTCCTGAGAATCCTGATGGGAAGGACAGCATTTTCTGGTTCTTTCTCTGCCTCTTTTATGATTTGCTGGTATTTTTTAGGACTTAAAAGATGATTGTATGTACAACCAAGGGTTTTCAGCACCTGCTCTTTGCAAAGGGCTGGACTAGATGAGCATTAAAGGTCTCTTCCAGCCCAAACCATTCTGTGGTTCTGCAGGCTGAGGTTCTGGGTATCAAACCTGCCCTCTTCAAGATACACATTACATGTTATGTCTTTGTGGAGGGCCAGGAAAAGTTGCCTTACTCTATTTGATTGTAGAATTCTGGTACTCACTCAGAAAGATGACTGACATAGGTATTCTATTTAAATATTCACATTTACCTTGGTTTAAATATGGAAAAATGTGGTACTTTATGTGATACTGATTTTTGAATTTTCTTTCATCCATTCCTCACTTTTTTAAGATTTTAAAAGATACAACAGTAAAAACTCACATGTATTTTTATCTCTGCTTTCTCAACAGTTGGATTTGCTAAAAACCAAGCAGTAATTCAGAGCTCAGGAACCTATCTCTGCTTTCTGGATTCAGTAAGTCCATGAATTTTGTCTAACTTGTCAATATAATTCTTCCCTTTTTAATGGAGTTTTTGGTTTGCTGAAATCTGCTTAAAGGTGTGGTTGTTAAATGGGCTGGTTACTATTTATGGCTGTAAATTTGTATTCCAACCTGTAGAAAGCCTTACATCATTCTGTGATTATATCAGATTTCACAAGCTCTTGTGAACAGGGCCGGGCAAGGTTGATATTTAGGTGTTTTCAGGATTTTTCTTTCCCACATTCTTCAGAAAATTGTATTGATGAGAAACTAAGAGCTAATCTGCTGCCTTTTTGATGCAAAACAGGAGAGGTCTCACCTTCCATCTTGAATTCTTTTTCCCCTGTGCTTTGTTGGATATGTCTGTGAAGCCATTCAGCTACTGCCCCACAGATAAGGATCTGCCTTGGTGCAGCTGAATATGCAGGAATGGTTTCACAAAGGTGCCCAGCTGAGCTCAGGAGTGGGGCCATGAGCTGGGAGCAGGAGAGAAGAGCAGGACCTTCAAGGCTCACTGATCTCCTGTAATTTCACCTGAAGATTGATTTGGTTTTTTTACCCCTCTGAATTGGAACTGGATTATGGGTTAGGGTGGTACAGAATGAATTGGCTGCTGTCAGGGTAGGTTTTCAACTTTACAATTCAACTTAATATTGTCTGTGCTTGTTAAAAAGTGCTGTTAGAGCAGGTATGTGAACTCTTCAGCCTTTCTCAGGTTTTAAATAGGGAATTCCTTCAGTTTTCAAACTCCACTTGCTTTATCAACTAGATGGAAGAAATTTTATTTTGTTCATATATTAAGATTTTGTGATTTTTCTGATATATTGTCAGTCAGTGATGCTGTTTACATATATAAAATGAAAAAAAAAATTTAAAAGAAAGAACTTACTTATGATTTGCAAAGTTTGGGTATTCCAGGCTTGGACAGATAGCACATTCATAGGGCATTCTAGGGAGTGCATAGGATGAGGGTTTGTTGAGCTGGCTGAAGTTTGCTCAGTACAAAAGTGAGGAATTAATCTATCCTTGTCCCAAGGAGCTTCATATCTTCTATCTCAAATATGTACAGCATGATGTACTGAAGGAAGTGATGGGTTAGTCTTTCTTTTCAATCCAGACTGATCTAGTTGTTTGTAAATCATGAGCAGTAAGCTAGAAAATCAAATTCTCTAAATGAAATTAATTCATATTTTTATAGTGATTCTTCAGAATTCTCCATTTGTTATTTACCATATATTATAATCTTCCTGCTGCTGTGTTGTTTCTGTTGCCTAACTATTGCAGGAAAACAAAACATCAGGGAAGCAAATTACAATTATTAAGGAATATACTGGTAATGCTATTGTATTTCTGCAATATTATCATTAGCATAAATTTGTAGTTAATATTGTCAAGAATTACTTGAAGTGAGCTGAGGATTTCATGGTTTACAGTGTGGATAAGCTTAGGGGAAGTTACCAAGATTTTCTTTTCTATGCATTTCTATTCCTTCTTCAGAACAGAAGCATTCTGGACTACCAGAAGCCTAATATTACTACAAAGGAAATATTAAATGCCTGGCATTACTTAAATGTATTTTCTACTGTTTCTCCTTGTGACTCCCATGCTTTGCTGAAAACAGAGCAGAACAAATAAAACGGAAACTGCTCCAAATCCAAAAACTGCTCAGTGTTTTGGCCATGGTCAGTAAGTGTGTGATAATAGCTGGGACACAGATGCTGCCAGCTGTTTAACAGCTCTGCTTCCACACACCACCTACCTTCCTGATTTCAGTCGGAGTGCAGCACCCAGCTCTCCAGGAGGGAATGCTGATATCAGCTTTTTGGAATGTGCTGCAGCAGTGCCAGGGAATTGACCTTCAGGAGTGCAGCCCCAGCTTCGGGTTTGCCACAGGTGGATGTGGAGAGAGGACTGGGGCTGGGGCTGTACTTTGTGCACATTCCAAATAGGTGGAGGAATTGATCCATGGCTTTTTGTGCATTCCTTTGTCTTCTCTGAGTGAAGTGAGTGGATGAGCACGTTTGGGAGCATCTTTGGGAAGTGCTGGCTCCAGCAAGACTGTTTTTGCTTGCCATTCCAGCTGGAGTCAAGCTGCTCGTGTTATGTCTCTCAACACAGATTTCTGAGGACAACAAACTGGGAAGAAATGTGGAAAAAAAAAACCATTACAGATCTCAGAACAGTCAGAATTTGATCAGCCTTTTCTAGTATGAAGTGGCAGCTGTTTGACTAACAGCTATTGTGGAGTTTTCATTCCTGAGTTGTTGTTACAGATTTCACCTCCAAGCTACTGAGGCATTTTTCCCCCTCTGGGGAAAACAGTAGAAAAATTGAAGCTACTTAACAATTTTTTAATATGTAACATTTATAGTATGGGAAAATGAGAGCTAATTTTGCAAATATATTTCACTGTTAGCTTTTGTTCTTTGAATTGTCTGCATTTATTACTTTATCTGGCAGTTTCATTGTACTGTAGCTGTAGTTTGTCAGTTCTCTGGGGTGGTGCCATCTTTGTTGGAGGCATTTACCCACTTGTAGCACAGCAGAACTCTTACACTAAAACTTCTGCTTTGAACTGCTGTTTTCACTGGCATGCCCATAAACATGTCTCTGCTTGCCTCAATCTGTATTTCTTTAACAAGGATCATGCTTTCATTTCATCCTAATCATCTGTGTAGTTTCCAGTTGTTTCAGGCTTAATCAGCATGTTGTTGGACAGTTACTGACTGTTAAAGAAGAAACATAAAAATGTGTCCTTTTTTGACCTGCAGTGTTTCAAACCCAGACATAATCACTTGAGTCCTTGATGTGCTTGTTTTAATCCTTTGAAAGGCTTTGTTGGCAATGTGTAACAATTTCAGAGATTCTCAGGCAGTTCAAAGATGTGACTCTAAACCACTTTGCCACTGTGTCACTGCTTGCTGATAGTCACAAATGCCATGGAGACACAGGCAAGTTGTATTCACCAGAAGTGAGGGTGAGCAACACCAGATTTGTCATTCCCATGATGGAATTGGCAGCTGCTGACCTGTGCAGTTTGGGAGATTTGTGTGTATGATTTAAGTTGGGGATGGTGATTCTTAATTTTGTGCATAATTGTTTAATTTCAAATTTCATGTGTGCCTTGAGGTTCAGGTTCAAACCCACCACATTGTGGGGTTGTTGCTGAAGGAACACCTTGGAGGAAGGAGGTTGGACCTGTAGCCAGGTGTGGTAGAAGTGTCAGGCATACTCAGTTATAAACAGCTTAATTTTCCAACCTCTGTGACATCCTGGGTTTGGAAGCATGGATTTCCTCTTAGCTGCCATTACAGGCACTAATAAACTTCTGAAATAGTCCTCCTTTCTTTCAAATTAACATCTGTATTTCTTAGAAAGTGAAGGAATGATCAGACTCCATATATTTCCAGTTGTTTCACACAATGTTCATGGGAACTTTTTCTCTGATTTAAAAACTGAAAGAAGCTGTTACTCAAACAGCAGCTTCATGGATGTAGTGGTGCACTCCATTACCAGAAGAGTTGTCCATGTTTCTTAGTCACTAATGAGCCCCAAAAAATCAAAATCTAAGTGCCCAAAGGCATCATTCCTATCACTGTTTTATAAAGATGTGCTTGTATTAAAACCAGATTAAAAAGCCACTGTCTGGTATGAAATGTTGAATGAAGAAGCAAACCTTCAGAATGTGGTTGCCATAACCTCTCTCTACATGAGCCTTCATCTGCTCAGTAGTTAAAGAGGGTTTTGGAGTTGCTGGTGAAGCTTTAACTCTTTACTGGCTTTGCTGCTGAACATTTGTGAGTTACCTGCTTGCCTTGACTGCAAACACATCATTTTTTCAGTGATCCAACTGTGAGAAAGATCAAAGGTGATCTCCAGTGACCACTCAAAAGCAAGATATGGAAAAGCAAATGTCTGCATTTGTTGAGCAAATGCACTGAGGTGAGAGCTGCTTCTACAGCAAAAGTTTCCTGGCCAACTAATAGTGATGCTTAATTGAAAGATTCCATGAAAAGATTGTGAGGTTCTTAAGAACACTACATAGATCTGCTCAAAAAAAAAAAAAAAAAAAAAAAAGAGAGCTGCTCAATGCAGTCAACTTCTTAAATTTGAAATGTTTTCTTTGTTGCCCCCTTCTTTCTCAGTTTAATTTGGGAGCAGAAACAGAAAAGCAGCATTTTTCCTATGATCTGTGAGTACTGACAGATCATCAGTCTCAGGTGATTTGTGGGTGCCATTTGAGTGCCTGGCTCCATGAGTTTGATGGTGTGGGGCTGCTGCACAAACTTGTCCCTGGGGAATTGCCTGGGATCAGGGCACTTCCTTGGGCAGAGCTGTTGACAGGCCAGTTTTTGCAGGTCCCAGCATTTCACTTCCCTGGTTCAAGGAGCTGAACTAAACCATAGCATAGAAAGATTTTCCTCTCTAGTCTGAGCAGGTGCAGGATGAATGAAGGCACCAGTTGACGAATTGAAAGATTTTGGAGATGCCACGTTGTTGCTCAGTGAGTGAAATTTTCCTCCTGGTGTTGCTACTGGTTGTATTTCAGGTTTAATAACTGTGATGGAAAGAAGGTGCTGTTGTTATGGGACTGGAATGTATCAGTTCTCCATCCTTTTTTTATATTGAGCAGCCAAATATGAAGGATTTTGGAAGAGCATGAGATGCTGAGTCTGTAATGGGAGCTTAAAAAGCACCTCAATACTGAGCTATAATTAGTGGTTTGTTTTCTGTGAACTTGTCCTTGGTTACAAAAAATAGATGTGTATTGTGCCTTGAGCTGTATATTTTGTTTTACTTTCTGAAGTGCAGAAACACCCATTTTTAAGGGAAAATTGTGACTTTTCCACTGTGGAGCCCAGTGTGGTCCACACAGCCTGGCTGAAGAGCCCAGGCATTCCATTAGGGAAAACATGCATTTATTTAGCATTTATTTCAGATTTCTTTTCTTTTGTCCATTCTTTCCATGGGGAAAATTCTCTTTATCCTGTTTGCTGTATATCTGCTGGGGGACAACCATCAGAGATTTTCATGTGAACAGAGAAAATTGTATTTAATTGAAAACTTATGTTAAACTTCTGTTTTGTTTCAATCATTTTTCAGTGTAAGTCACTGCTATTATTGTTGTCTTCCTTACTCTCACCTAGGAGACAGAAACAAAATAAATACACTTCCCTTTTTGGTATGGGCTCTTTTTTTTTCTTCTGTCTGAAATGAGTGAAAAATAACTTGGAAAGTGTTTGTCTGATTGCTGGGGTTTTGTTCTCAGTTTTAAACAAACAAACAAAAAAATAGATTACCAAACTCTGCCTATAGAAACTGAAGCCTGGCTGAATTTGCTGAATTCAGTATCAGTAAGTGCAACAGCTTTGAGAGAAAATTTGTCATTGCATCATGTGCAGTTGGGTAAAGTATAAAATATTAAACACCATAGTTGTTTAATATTAGAGTTGCTACAATTCCATAAATTCTCACCCATAAAGTGCCTGATTGGGCCTTTTGCTCCTATCAGTGGCCTCTGAAGCTGAACATTTTTTCAGGTGCTTTTAATTTGTGGTACAATTATTTTGGTTTTACTCATTTAGAATTTATTTTGGTTTTTAGATACTGGTCTTAAAACCATCCAGCTTCCCTAAGATTCTTTCACTGTAAATACACTCTGTTTTCCACTCCTTGGTTACCTTTCCAGTCATCAATAGTGAAGAGTCTGTTTTGGGTTGGATTTTGCAGTTACCTTTCTTGTACCAAGCTGAATGATGCTTGTGTCTCCTTTTTGTCTGGGATGTCATTTCTATTTTGTGCTCTTCTTCCTCATCACCCAATTGCTTTATTACTGTATTTGGGATTATGTCCAAAAATACTATTTATTTTCTTTCTTTCTTTCTTTCTTTCTTTCTTTCTTTCTTTCTTTCTTTCTTTCTTTCTTTCTTTCTTTCTTTCTTTCTTTCTTTCTTTCTTTCTCTCTTTCTCTCTTTCTCTCTTTCTCTCTCTCTTTCTCTCTTTCTCTCTCTCTTTCTCTCTTTCTCTTTCTCTTTCTTTATTTCTCTCTTTCTCTCTTTCTCTCTTTCTCTTTCTTTCTCTTTCTCTCTCTTTCTCTCTCTTTCTCTCTCTTTCTCTCTCTTTCTCTTCCTTCCTTCCTTCCTTCCTTCCTTCCTTCCTTCCTTCCTTCCTTCCTTCCTTCCTTCCTTCCTTCCTTCCTTCCTTCCTTCCTTCCTTCCTTCCTTCCTTCCTTCCTTCCTTCCTTTCTTTCTTTCTTTCTTTCTTTCTTTCTTTCTTTCTTCCTCTTTTCATGAACTCAGAAGGTTTCACAGGATGATACAGCAGTGCAGTGTGTGTGTAAAGCTTCTAACAAAAAAAATGAGACAGAATTATTAAAAGAAATACAGGTCACCCAGGGTAAGAGTTCATAGAGTTCTCCAGCATTAGAGAACAAAGCTGTGTTAATAAAAAGAGGCATTTAGAAGTTTTTGTGGTTCAAGTGCCCCCTCTTTAGCTGGAGTTTCCAGAGTCCTGATGCTCTCTGATAGCCTAAGCCCCAGGTCTGTGGATGTGTGAGCTTTGCCAACAGCATCAAACTGACCCAGTGTTTTCTTAGGGGAACGGGGCCATTCCTGTCCAATTGGGTGGTTATGAAAACATGACATCGACCTCCTTGGTGCATAGGTTGTTTTAATTTGGTTTGAATGCTTTCCATGCTGATTTAACCTTTTTAAATGGAGTATATTATTTTTCATCTTTGTGAATGTAAGAGTTCTCTCTGTGGTGTGGGATCATAAACAGTGAGATCTTTTAGCACGAGAGTTTTATCTTGAAAAAGATGAGGGAAACATTGTTCTGAGCTGTGAAATTCCTGGCTTTTTGGGTGGATTCCTTTTTCATTCTCCTTTTTTTTTTTTAATATTTATTTTAAAAAATCTAAGGATCCTTAGCAACTTGTTGAGGAGTGAACAAAGCTCAGTTAAAATATATCTGCTCTTGTCTTGCTTGTATGAAAACTGGGTTTAATGTACAGAAATCAGCTCTGTGTTTGGCATAAAGAAATAGGATTATTGTTCTTGTGGAAATAGGGTAAAGGTTTTACAGGAACACTTGCTTGTTACTGGAATTCTGGTGCACTATTGATAAAGTGGATTAGATGGTAAATAATGTCATTATAGTTTTGAAGTCATGAGAAATCAGAAGGGGTTTTTTCACTGTATTGGCTTGGAAAATCACTAACAGCTGTCATGCTTATTCCCAAATCAATGCAAAATACACAAAAATGCTACAAAGTACACAAAAATACAAAAAAATACAACGTAGTCCTCCCATCTTTTATAAACTTATGTGTGATAAGTTTTATTATTATTTTGTTTTATCTTTAACCTTGAATTGCATTCAATAGTTGGATCTACTTCTGAAAGTTTTTTTATCATTCATTGATATAATAAAACTATAGTGGCACCTTTATAGCAAGGTCATTCAACTCTTCAAGTTGCAGATATTTAAGCACCAATATATTTTTTTATTGCTGTTGACTTGATGGGAAGTTTCAATGTGAAAGTTGTTGGAAATTCAATATTGAAAGTTTGTGCTTTAATAGGGAATCTCAGAATGATTTCAGTGTGAGGAACTGTTAAAAGAGTGTCTGTAGAACAGGAATTCAGGGCTCCTTTCAATTATGTTTGCCTGATAAGTTTATTTGGAAATACTCTGAGAAGAAATAAGCTGTGTTAGCTTCAACCAGCATCTAAACCTGATTGATTCTTTAAAAAGGAAGGAACTATGGCACCAACATGGAAAAGAAGAAAAATTGTGCTGTAGTTTCTATAGATTGTAAAATCACAGTCTAGAAAGATTTAATTTTGAACAGGAAATAATATAATTTTGAAAGAAGTCTCTCCTAACAGTTCAAGGCAGGACAGCAAAGTTCCTGACTGTTCATAAAACATCCTATCTTTTTGTGTGTAAATAATAGCTCTTCATGCTACAAGTGGAAGAAATATTAAGATGAAATTTAAATCTAGGTGGTGTGTTTTAAAGCCATTATCAATGCTAATGCATTTTATGACTGTGGGTATTTCCCTTTTTTCCTTTTCCTTAGAATTTTATCATTTCACAAGTACTAGTTTTTGTGCTCATGAAATATGACATCTTTTTAGATCTAAAAACCAGAGGCTTTTCATTTTCAGTGGAACAAGGTACAGCAACATTTCCTCATATTGCCGTGTCTCAGACCTCATGGCTTTAACTGAGGGTAGCTCCTTGTCCTCTCAGTGTCAGTGGTGCTCTGGGAGTTGGGAAAGAGTTGGAGAATTTCTTGAGAAATGAATGTTAAATGTGTGGGTGCCTGGGGATGTGCTGAGATTGTCACCATTGTCACGTCGTAGTTCTGATCCCTTCCAGCTCCAACAGCATCGAGTTTAATCCACAAAAAGTGTGAAGTCCCTTAATATCTGTTCCATTTGCATTTCTGACTGCGAGCCAGTAAAATGATGTTAATTTAGCAACATATTCTAATGTGTGTCAGCACTGCACTGTGACCCTTTTTATGTTCAGTAACAGTGTGCCATTTATTCCAGGATGATGTGATGATGCCACAGCGGGTTAGGCTGCAGCACCAAGTTGCCATTCACCACCCAAACAGTGTGAGTACTTTCTCCTTGTGTGTATTTCTGAGTTTTTCTTTGACACAGTTCCGGATACATCTTTAAAAGGATATGAAAATTTCACACTGGGGCTGGTGGTGGAGGCAAAGCAATAACCACTGTATTCTTTTCCTTTATTTTTAATCCTTACACTGAATGGGAGCTTTGATTGAACTTCTTTTCTTCCTTTTCTTTCCTCTGTTCAGAAAACCAGACCTCATTTTAACAGTGATACTCTTTTGCAAATAATTATATAGAGTTGGCTAATGTCTGTAATCTAAAGGAAAATGCCTTTTTTATGCAGCCTTTCTAAGTCATGTGAAAAGCTGCAAAGGATTGGCTACAGCTATGGTTTATCTGCTTTTAATAATTAAGAAACTGTAAACCATAGGGAATAGATGGGTTGTTGCCACTGATGAACAGTTCAGCTGATGTTTCTCTCTATTTCTGCCTGCAAGAGGAAACATTATTAGAATTCCAGTCTTTATTCCTGTGAAATAAACTGTCAGGAATGTTCTGTGAGATAGCTTTTCTCTGATCCATCCCATTTTGGTTTTATATGATTTTCTGTGTTTAGGGTCAGTATTCCTTAGAGAGAGTTTGTGCATATGTTCTACTTATCTACTTATATATTCATATATATATATATATATATATATTTGAAAAACTTGTTATGGCAGTTAGTTAATTTGTCAATACCACTGACAAAGATATTCCTTTATAACCTTGAAAACTGCATTTGTATTCCTATCAGCAATATTCAGCAAAATCAGCCTTGTTGTTTTCACATCTCTGACTTTTTCTCCTGTGATAGTTATTCAAGAGGTTTCTGGAAAGGAAAGGTCAATTGACCTTGTCTGTCAGGTGTTTCCTGCAGGTATCTGAACAAAACACACAGTTTCAGGATTATTGCTCTCTGTCAACTAAACCCCTTTTGAACTTTTCCTCCAAAACACACTTGCTTCAAAGTGGAGATGATTGCAATCTTCTCAGCTGAGGAGTGTCTGCCAAACAACCTGCTGTTTATGGTGGGATGTGTACCTGCTCATCACACCACCTGTATGAGGGCTCTCCAGAAATCTGATAGTCCTTACCATGGAATTTATTAAATTATAGCTTTAATAGTACCTGAGTAGCAGTTAACCTAACTCGCGTTACAAACACAATAAAATGATAAATTGAAAGTGTTTTTGTTCTGATATCCATCAGTTAATGTAATTCTGCAGTCAGGTGCCAAAAAACCAGAAAGGCAAGTTGATCCAGTATGCTTGTTTTATGGAAATTTGTGCTAAGAGCTATCATATTTCTTACTTATATGGCTTCTACAGATGTAGATTAAGACATTTTTAATTAGACTAAATTCAACTAAACAGTTTGTAGTCTTTTCAGAAAGCACTTCAACTGTTTTGTTGATATTCTGTTATATTTTAGTGCACAACAACTTTCAGTATGAACTATTAAATGAAAATTGAAGAAGTAACAAAGAGGACCTGAGTAGACTGAAGGGTTTTTATGATCTGTTCTAAGCAACACAAGCTTGTTACTCCCATCTTCTAAATGCATGTGAATTTATGGTCCTGTTTCAGTGTGGTCCTTGTGGTGGCCTGGCCTTGGCTGGGTGCTGTCACTCCTCAGAAGGACAGGGTGGTAGGAGGAAGAGAAGGTGGAGAAAACTCGTGGGTCAAGGTAAAGGTAATTTATTAAAGGCAAAGGAATTTGGAGCAGCTACCTTGGCTGCCACTCCAAGCCCTTGCCCACACCCAGGAGAGGGGCAGTGTTGGAGAGAGACCCTTGGTGCTGTGGGAACAGGGCCAGACCTGAGTGTGTTACCAGCATATAGGATTGAACTCTGTGGGATTTGGTTATGAGGGTAAAATAGAAGCGAGAGATCTCTAAAGATGGGTTTAGAGCATGGGAATTTATTGTGAAAGAGCGTGGGTGTCAGAGGCTGCTGGGCTGCAAGACACAGCTCAGAGCAGGCCAGAGAGAGAGGCAAAAAGGGCCGATTTGCCATTTACAATACAATAAATCATCTTCTCTGTTGAATATTCTAATTCTCTTTAACCAATCTGAGACAAGTTACAAACTCTACAACATTTACATGCAACCTATAAGAATCATCACATTACCATACAGGGTTACATTTTAAACCTTAAAAAACTGATTTTGGGAATCTTCTACCAGGCAGGCAGGGTTTGCTCTGACCTTTGGACCTGCCTGGGCAGAGGGCATTGTTCTATCAAGAAGGAGGATTCCCTTCAGCCAGCTTTGCCATTGTTTCTTAGTTACTCTTCAACTCAAACCTTGTCTTCATCTCAATTTCGATTCTACTTTCCATATTTTCAGCATCTTTTGCAAGGTAATCATATCTATAAGGCTTTCCTATTTCATCTTCCCCAACACCAGCACTCAGCTCTGGGAGGGCTGGTGTGGGCAAAATCAGCTCCATTTCCACCAGACCCAGCACATTTTCCATGTTACAGGTGCACAAAGTGTGTGGGATGCCTGTGTGAGGTGTAACCTTCTGGGTTAATGTTGGAACTTATAGAACTCGAATTCAAAGGCCTGAAGGAGAAAGGGGAACATTTCTCCAGCTGTTTCTGCTGAGCAAATAGATCAGTTTGGTCCAGAGCCCCTCAGTAGTTCTGGCACAACTTTGAAAAACTTGGCCTGGTCACAAATCTACTGACCAGAGTCAGGGTGGACTTCTGTTCTTAAAAGAATGATCTCTCTGCTGTCCTCAGAATAATCATGCCATTCAATTTTCTGCCTTTGGAAGATGTATGGGGATGTTTGAATGAAGTTCTGTTCTGTATTTGAAGTTCTGGCCTGGCTTCAATCAGCCTGATAAACCAGAGTAGGTGGAGGGAAAAAAGAAAAAAAAAAAAAAGAAAAGCAAAAAGAAAGTAAAAAAAAAAGCAAAAAAAAAAAAGCAGAAGGTTGAGAAATGCCTGTAAAGCAGTGAGCTTTTTTGGTTTGTTCCTGAAATTCTAATTTGCAGAATTGCACTTTCCACTGTTTTGCAACTTCTCCTGACCTGGATTTTTGACTTTATGTACTCTCAGTATGTTTTCAGAAGTCTTATTCCTAATCCTAGTCCTGCTGATTGTTACTGGGAGTCAGATTTGAAGACCAGTGATCCCACTGGGCCTTGATACTGCTGTCTGCTGTTGTTCTTCCTGTAGATCTACAGGTAGGAAAAGTCTCCAAATTCCTCCACCAAGAGAAATCTCCAAGGTCCTAATTTATCCCAGAGGTTCTTCCTCTTTTGTTTTACTCTTAAATGCAAATTGCCTTCCCCTGACTTGAAGCCTGGTTACTAAACAGCAGAAGCAAAGATATCAAATGCCTCTGGGACCTTCCCAACAAGTTATTCCTTGAAGAAACCTGTGTCTCCATCTCTGAAGAAGGGAGAAGCTTGCCCCAGGTTCAGGCACTGGAACAGGGCTGAGGTTACAGCAGCAGCCTTTGTCTCCTGTTTCCTGATCAGAGGCTCCTTAATTGTGCTTTAAAGAGCAAGTTAATTTCTATTCTCTGAAGCTGCTCTTATCTGGAACACTTTTTGTAAAAAAGGCTTGTAGGGTAGAACTGTTCTGACCTTGGAAATGTTCAGAGTGCAGGATTTTGGACCTCAAAATCTGAATCACTAATACATTGTCATTTTTATTAAACAGTTATGCTCCATGACTGCTGTCACCTTGTCCTCTGGTGACTATTGTACATCATGTCAACACCTACAGACAAGAATTCTATAATTAGACACTCTTCAGAAGACACAAGGTTTTGAGGCTTTGTGTATTTACGCTACAAATTCTTACATTCTGTTAAGAACTATAAAAGGCTCAATGCAAATCCCTGCTTTTAGCAGTTGTAAAGCTCAGGGACATTTTGCTGGACATTAATAATGTAGTGGTTGCCATCCCCCACGTGCCCTCACATTTCACTGCTCACAAAGGTGCCCTCAAACAGCCTCTGCTCTGCTCAGAAAAGGAAGGACTTTGTCAATAAAAAATGTGCAACTGTTCCTAACATTTCTCACTCTCCTTTTTGTTTATCCCTAGAAGCTGCATTTATCCAGGGTAATCCAGGTGTTGCTTATTTACCAACCACAAAATGTGTGTGCTTTCTTGGCAGCTAATTAATAGGAAAATTCAAGATTCTGTTTCCCTTAATTCTGAAAAAATCATGCCTTCATATCTTATTTTGTGTCCTTCTAGAGGAGTTCCAACCTTTTGTACATACTAGTGTTCTATAGAACAACATTTCTGAGTAGCCCAGGAAATTATTTCCCAAATCACACACACTGTGCAGCGTTTCCCTCTGCCTCTCATTTATTCTGTTATTTAATTCCAACAGAGAGGTACCCTCTGAGAGCTCCCAAAGCTTTTTGTTTCAAGGAGAGAGGGCAATGTCAGGTGTATCTTGTTGCTGGATGCTTCCAGCAGGCCCTGCTTGGGAATGCTGAAGGAAAATCACTGGATTTGGGAACCATCTTGGAGACTGTGAATAATAGTAAAGAGATTATAAAAGCTAAGCTTTTCCTCACTGTCTCCCACCTCGGTGAGAAAAGAACAGCTGGAGTGAGAATGTGGGCAATAGAAATAAAGATCATTATTTCCTTTGTTTTCCCTGCTCAGTCAGAGGTGGATCAGTAGCAGTGTCACAATGCACACCTTTCTATTTGTTGTGAAATTCCCATCCTCTGTCTCAAGCAGGTAGGATACCTGGGCATGTAAGAGAACATGAATATGCCATTAGCATTTCTTCAGGGAGCAGTTCTCACTATTTTGCATCTCTAAAGCAGATTTTTGGCCTATTCTGTAGCTTGGCTTTAGCTCAAGAGCAGCAGTGCCTAAAGCCATTTTTATCTGTTGCATTATCTGCCTGTGTTCACCAACTGCCTGAATTCTGCATATCTTTGATGGTTCCTGTGACTCTGAGATAGTTGATGGGATGGAGTGAACTTGAACAAAGCCTGGGCTGGTGGCTCAGGACCTGTTCACCTGCCCTGGGAGAGCTGAAACAAAGATTGCACAACCTGCCAATGAATTGGAGAAATCAGCAGATGATGAGAGCTGAGCTGCTCCTTTCTTTAAGGCCCAGCTCTTGGCCAAAGGCATTGGCTGTTTCCCTCCCACCCCTACTGAACTTCACAAATTATCTACATTTAGAAGTTAAGGGGTTTTTGGTTTTTTTTCTTTTGGTCTGGAAATATATATTTTTTAATTTTGAAAGTCATAATCTAATAGGTAATTCTTTTTGTCATGTCACTGTGCCCCGTGCTGTTCTGCTTGTCAGGACCTGTCACACCTTTCTGCCACGTGGGAGAAAGCAGCAGGACTGTTTTTTCCTCCCTCCCTTGCAGAGTGCTCTGCTCACAGAGCACCAGTTTGAGTCTATCATTCTTTTCTTGCGGCTAAAATGATCAGATCCACGGGATTCTGTCATTTTGCAGGGTGAAAAAGCAAAGAGTGTATGTGAGCTTTTATTAAACTGCCATAAAGCATGACTACATAATGCTGATTATTACCTCTCTGTCCTCCATTTAAATTCCATTCTACAACTCCATTGAATTTTCATTCTTCCAGTGTGCAATGATGTTCCCTCATTGTGTGTCTCTAATTTTGAATTCCAGGTTTTACCATTTCTCCCCAAAGGCTTTGTCCTCCCGTTGTGGCATACAGCTTGGGCAGATTTCCTTTGATAAATGCTTTTATTTTGGACATGGAGTCGATTAAAATCTTATTGTGTAGAACTTAAATAATCTTTTTTTCTCCCCAGTGAATTTGCACAGCTCTCCTTGTGCCTCCCTTACTCAGCACGTTTGGGACAGATCAGTGTGTGCTGCCCAGGCCTGTCCCAGCAAGCTCTGACTGCAGAGGTTAATTTTAATATTAGAATTAATTCATACAACAGCCATTGAAGAGACATTAATTGAGTACTGCTATGTCTTGGATGATAAATCAAATTTGTTTGCATAAACCTGTTAGCAGGAATTTGTTCCACTAAAGGGGCTGAGTAGGTCTGAAGAGGCTCTGGTCTATCTTTGGTATAGACAGAGGAGAAAATGAGATTAAATTTCTGAGGTAATTACATGCAGTTGTTGATTGTCCAACATCAGTTGTTTTTTGATGTGGGAGAAAAACACATCCAGAGAAATATTTTCATTAATTAGTCTTATCTGTTCTGGTCAGCAGAATTTCTTTTACATTCAATTCCCATTTACTGCACATTGTTATCAAACTTCCAAGTCTTTTACATTCTTCTCCAGCATGTGGGAAATGTAACTCTGAATTGAGCTTATCCAATATGGATACTTATGAAAACATTTATACTTTTCACTTCAGGAAATTGTCATTATATGCTCTTAAAAGTCATTTATAGTATTTAAATAATCTTCTCTTGGTATGGAGGGTAGAAACTAAAGCAGCAGTTGTGTGAAGATTTTGTTCTGAAGTGGTGACAGTGGAGTATGTTTAGAGGAAAAAATATCATTCCTTTTCTTTAGTTTGCACTGAAGAATATGAAAATTCTGTCTTTGACAATGTGAGTATTATTTGTACGTTTTCAGTAATTGAGCCTTTCCATGTACATCATCCAGATCTGCTGGAGTTCAGCTGTGTCTTTGCTTTTTATTAGGCAGTTTCCTTAAAGATTTTTTTTTTTTAATTTGGTATTTCTGAAAAAAACTGCAGAGCATTCTCAAAGTCACGATGTCAGTCTAGGTCTGTTCTACATTTAATCAAAAAGCCCAAATGGGAAACAGCCCAACTGACACGACTGTGTAATTAAATTTGTGTTTCAAATGGCCTCCACATGCCAATAACCCCATCAAACAACTGGGATTACTGCAGTTTGATACTCATGAAAGTCTGGCTGTAATGTATTTCATTCACATAAACATATTTCATTTTTAAAACTATGTCTGAAGCATAAAATGTTTGAAAGTCAAGATTCCCTCTCCTGGTGTTCAGGCATTTTGCTGAGGTCATAACTGTTACCATCCAGTCAGACTTTGTGGAGCTACAGACAAAAGAAATTGGTATCTCTTCAGTGATATTTACTTGAAGTTTTTTCCCAAAATGTTATCTTTAAACTCCATGAACTCCCATGTGTGAAAACATCTTTTTAAATGTCCCTGTGTTGTGATGCTCAGCTGGGCTCATTCTGGTTGCCCCACCTTGGCTTCTTGTTTTTCCTATAAACTCACTAACGAAAATTCCTTGATTTTTAATGACTCTCTTTTTATGTGCTGAAAACAAACATGTAACATCTTTTGGTGGACTTTGCACTTGAACTGGTGTCAAGTACAATGTTTAACAGGTGTTCTTAACTAGGGATTACTCCAAGATAAGAACATCTGTGGAAATGGATATTCATCTGACCTAGAGGCTTCTCTGGGGAGGCAGCACTATCAACATATTTTATAATTTTTAAAACGTGCTTTAAATACACCAGGGTGTGTTTTGTATATTTACACCTCATGCAAATCACCTCACAGGTGTCATGTTTTGAAGAACAGTTTCCTCCCTTGGAAGTGATTGGGAGAGGAAACACATTTTACTGCATTCTTCCTGCAGTAATAATTTTGGAAAGATTTTAGCCACGGAAAAATATTCCTTTATTTTTCCTTAGCTTTTTTTTCCCTTTTTGATTGCATTAAATGGTGATCATGGTATCTTCCTTAAAGGAAGTTATTGCTTGGAAATTACTACAATAAAAAGAATGGAAGTAGGGTTTGGAGACAGCAGAGGTGACATCTACCTTTCCTTAACACAAAAGATGTGGACTTGATTAACCTCTTAAAAATTCAGGATAAGGTAAATAACTCTTATTAGCTTTTTATTTTAGGATTTTTCCCTCTGTGGGCTCTCATAAAGAGGCATTTTGGGGGAAAAGGTGTCATGCCCTAGAGATAATCCTCCCTATTTTACTTGTTATTTGGATAATCTTTATTTTAACAGAACATTATCTAGGATCAGATGTTATGAATTTTCTAATTAAAGCTTCACTAAGTACTTAATTACGTTCTCTTCAAGGAGATTTACATCATTCTGTCATATTTCTAAAATGAAACACAACTCTGCACATTTTTCCTCAGAGTGTAGAATAAAGTTTTGGACTTTGTATAACCTTTGAAAGTTTATTTTGTACAGAAAAAGCTGTGGATTTTTTCATGCTAAAATGCATATTTTTCCAGTACCTTTTTCAATAATAAAGTTCCTTAAAAGAAGACTTATTTTAGGAAGAAATCCTGTGTGTGTTTGTACATCCAGTGCCTACTGCCCTGTGGAGGGTTTGTGCTTTTGCCTGTGTTCATTTCCTCTTTTTTTAAAACAAGGGTGGAAAATACTGGGATAAAATCGAAGACTAATTATTTTTTCATCCTCATTTCCTCTTTAGTACAACGGGTGGGTTCTGACCTGTTGGCTGCCTCCTGAATAAGGAAGATTGTTTGTGGTAAAGGAAGTTGTAGTGATTAAAAAACTCAAAAACACATCTGTAGAAAGCACGTTGGTTTTAATTATTGCTGACCCATTTAAACTTTGTTTCCTCTCAGCCACTTCCCTTTCCATTTAAACGTGCAAGAAAAACATAAAAACCTAAAATGATGAGGATTAGAAACATCTCTACCTGAATATTGCATTTCAAAACCAGTAGTGAAAGCTGGAACAAGCCCTGGCATGTCAGTGATGGGGTGTGGAGTGCTGAGGTTTGCAGATGTCAAAAATGGGACTGAAATAATTTTTTCTTTTTTCAATTGAGCAGTTTTGTAACTCACAGGGCAGCAGGTGACTCTAAGCAGGATTTGGTCATGTGTGGAGGAATCCTGCCCAGTTCCTCTGAATGACAGCATAACTCTGAATTTACTGAATGTGCTCCTTGGATTTTAATTTCCAGGAGAAATTACCTGCAAAGCCTCATTGTGATTTGCATTGTTGTTGTTTGTACTGTTTCAGTTGTATCACAATCATATTGTACTGGTTTTATAGTTCTCTAATTCCTGAAGATGTTTCCAGTGGCATCAAGTGCACATCTCTGCCATTCATTCTGATAATCTCATTGGATGCAATTCATTAACTCCACTCCTAATTGTGTGCAGTGCTGCAGTTATTGGAGAAGGGAGATTCATGTGCCTAAATATGGACCTTAATGCTGTTTTGGGTCCTGACTGGGACCACCTAGACAGGACTGGCAGATTCTGGAGGCTTTTGGTGAAGCAGTAGATGAAGCCAGGCAGGACTGAAGGGCCACCAACTGGATCCTTTTATTTGGCCACTTCTCCCCACAGAGCTCATTTGAAGCCATTTTTGTTTTTTAGATTTACTTGTGGCCTTTCAATGTTTGTATTGGTTGGTACTTAAGATAAACTCCCTATTTTATGCAATTCTTATTCTTCCCATCACTGTTTCTTGCTGCCATAAAGGATAAATTCTTTTGTATTTTTTCCAGAAACACCAGTGCCAATTGCAATTAAATAAAAAGCTAAATGAGCTCTAGGTTACCTTTAATACATTAAAAAAGTAATGTCTAGAAAGTGAAATAACCTATTGCTGTTGTAGCAGAAAGGTTTGTCATGATTTTCTCTCCTGATGAGAGTTTTACTTTTCCATGAACTGCCTTTGCTATGAGCCAGAAATATTTTTTGTTCATGTTACTGGTTCCTATACAATTATAATATTAATTATATGAATTATGTTACTATAATGTTAATAATATTTCATTTCAAGAAGCTTCCAGTTGGAATAAAAAGCGTACTGCATTTATTGTATATTTTACATAGTTTAATATAGTTACAGGTATGTGCCACTCTAAGCATTTGTAATAATAAAAACAAACTTGTCTAATTAGATCAAAAAGTTGAAACTTGGATGAACTCTATTTTTGCACAGAAACAGGTACTCAGAATTCTGAAAAGAATGTTTCTAATGCAGAGTTTCTTGTACTTTCTGGAAGGTCTGAATAGGTGTAATATAGGCCAGAAAGATTTTTAGCAAAGTTTTTAAAAATTATTAGAGAAACAACAGTGGGAAAACTCTCCAGTTTGAAAGCTCAAAGGAAATATTCAGTGAAGTGAAAATAAAAGCTCTGTGAGACATGGAGGAAATGGATCCAGTGCACAGTTGCTTGTGCTGCCACACCTTCCACAGGGGAGCTGGAGGAAGCTGTTTGCACCCGAAATAATCTGATTTTCATTGTGTGAAAGAAGCTGGTTACATGAGCTGGGCTTTACAGATGCTGAATCAAAGGCTCAGCTTGGTGGTGTTTATCTTGCAACCACAAGTCAAAAAATCCCTGTCACGTGTCAGAGTCCCACTGGGAGGGGAATGGTGCAGCCAAAGTGCAGAAAGGTGTGGGATTTGT
Organism: Petroica traversi; assembly: GCA_025920805.1. NCBI lineage: Eukaryota > Metazoa > Chordata > Aves > Passeriformes > Petroicidae > Petroica > Petroica traversi. The sequence goes on from JAHLSL010000074.1 coordinate 2,214,145, forward strand.
TTGGCTGAAGCTCTGGAAAGAAACTTGATTGCATCGTGGTGATTTTCACATTCGTCTGTAAAACAAAGTTCTTAAATGATGATAAAAGTGGCCTCGAGTGGTGCTGGTTCTGAAAATGAAAGAAAGCAGGTCCTAGGGCAGAGGGGAGTGCAAACAGAGCACCTTCACTTTGTTCAGGAGATTGTAGCTGTTTTCCTGTTGTTGCAAAGTTACATTTCCAACGATTGTGCTCCAAATTATGGCTAAATTCAATGTAACCCATTTATTTTTCTCACTGCAGTACCAGTAATTCCTCAAGAACATCTCCATTTGATGAGGATTTTTTCCAAATTTTTGTTCAGTTCCAAAAGGTTCAAAGTATTTTAAGGTCTATAATTCAGTAAGTTCAGAACCAGTGTAATGAGCCAAAATTCAGAGGAGTAAATTGGAGCATACACTGGAATTATCTGTGTGGCTAGATGGAAGAAGGAGGGAATTTTGGCTAAGAATTGAAACCCTAGAAATTGCAAACAGTGATGTCTAATCCAGAAAAGAGCTGTCAGGATCCAATTTAATAGCACTTCTTCAGTCTGCCTTCACCTCTCCTTGTGTGTGTGCAGATAATTGATCAAACCTGTTCAGTTTTCTCTTCCAAGTGTGAGGGGTTGAGATTTGAACCAGTTGTTCTTTGGAATTTAGGGAATTCCAGTCCTAAGCACCTGGATTCAGCATTTACTTTAGTTTCTGAAATTATCAGTCTGGTCTGAAATCAATATGAAACTGTGAAACTCTGTCCTCTGCTTCTAATTTAAATTTCAAGCTGCCAGGGGGGAGATGACTGCACTTTCTCCTTGGCTGTAATTGAAAACCGGCTTTTCAGAAAAAACAAATTTGAAATTATCCTTTTTGATCTCTCACCTTGTGAAAGCTGTTTGTATTCTGTAGCTGTTCAGCTTCACTGTGACTGTTTAAATAATGAAACTAAGTTTCCATCTTGTGCTGTTAGAGAACAGCTTGAGAGAGAAAATAAAGGCAATTTTCCCCTTTTACCTTTTATGCAGAGTTTTGTGAAGTGTCTTTGTAAGTTTGAAAAACCTAGGATATGCCAGAGAAGGCTGATGAGGGCTTGCTTAATGAATGTTAGGAAGAGTTCCATTTTTAAATAAAAACCAGGGTAGGTGTACATCTGGCACAACCTTTGTCAGGTTTTTATCTCTGTGGTGTGCCCCCATTAAACACATCTCTATGAACTCTTCTAATTGATATTCAGTTGAAAAGAATTTTAAGTTAACCTTTCAAAAATCTCATAGTATTCCTTAGCTGTAATATGATGGTTACTTTAGGGTGAGGGTTGAAGTTTTCCACAGTAATTTGTTTTTGTCATTGAGGAAATATTTCCTGCTTCAGAGACATTCTGGTTTATTCTTATGGGATAAGCAAATAACATGTTCTTTTTTTCCATGCTTGTTATTTTGATTGTATTTAATCATACTTTAAATTGTGATGTTTCACTGCCAGCAGTCCCCCAGCAAGATCTTCTCGTGGTGTTTTTGTTCCCACATCAGAAGTGTTCACAACTGCACACACAGAACTCAGCTCACATCTCCCTGGGGTTTAAAGCTCTGCACACACAGATACCTGGAAGATTTATGGATGCTTTGGGTGGAAAATAAACCCAAAGTTTCCCACCTGTTCTTGAACAGAACTTGATTATCAGAAATCAGTGTTCAGAAACACCAGAACACTCTGGTGTTAGTTCTCAGAGGACAAACACATCCTAAATAGGAAACACCATCAAAATCAGGAAGAGAAATGGAGAGTTACAGTGTGAGAGGAGTGCAGTTCTTGGTATAAAACAGTATCAGCTTACTTTGCATAAATAATTAAGTCTGCAGATTTGGGGAGGAGCAAAGAGCAGAGTTCTGTCCAGTCACACTCCTGGGGTTCTCCTCAGCTTTTTCCTTGTCTAATCAGAGATTTGTAACCAGTTTAGTGTTTCTCTGAAATTGCATTAATAAGTCTGTGCAGATTCAGGGAATACATAATCCTGCTGATATTCTCTGGTACATATTGGAAGCTATTTCTGAACACCTACTGGCATAATAATATTAAAATTAATATTTAATATTATATCATATTATATCATATTTAATATCATATTCAGCTATAGGACAGTGTTAGATAAGCAGATGTTGCTCAAATGGGTGTACAATGCTTCAGTGACCAAGTCAATATGAGGTGTCTACTCTATTCTGCCATGAACAAATCAGAATATGCAGGGGGTTTTGCCTATTTTTTGATATTTAAAAATAATGGGGGGTGTTATAGGTGATGAGGCTGTTGGTATGATTATCTGGTGCTACTCAAGTTCCAATTTTCATTTCCTGGACTAACTTTTCATTGAAATTTTGCATTCTAGATGTCTGCCTATGGAAAACTTCCTTTGAAAATTTCAAGCAAAATGGTTCAAATTTTCCCAAGATTGAGGTTATTGGAAAGATACTCCTCAGTGTTTTCTAGAGGCCTTTAAAATCTGTATTTAACATTTGAGCAGAGCAGCTGTACCATATTATCTTATGAACCTAGAAGGGGATGTAGATAATTCTTGGAGTTGCCACGTTTTGAATGTTTATTCTGTGATATTGTTTTGTTGCCATGTGGGTGTTCAGCACTTCAACCAAGGGGATTTCTCTCATTTTGCTTCAGATTATTGGTTGCCAAGTGAGGAGAGAGCCCCTGGACTCCACTGAGCGATACACTCGATGGATCAATAACCTCACCCAGGAGCAGCTTCTCACCCAGGTATTTCTGTTCCAGCTGTGTCTGAAACTGCAGCAGGAAAACAGAGTGAGGGGTTTATTTGCATGGGTTTTTTCAGTCATAAGCAATGCTGGATAGTTTATTTGGGTTATCAGATGCTCATGTTTAAAGGTAGTTGTTCAAGAGAAGCCAAGGTTCACGTGCTCATCACAGAGAATTCACACTGAGTAAGAACAAAGCTTTCAGGTTTGGGGTGAGCCTTAGTGTCTCACTGCTGCCTCTGTTAACTTCATAGGCTTCCATGTCCTAAAATTAGGGCTTTCTTTCCAAAAAGTGTATTTGTATTCAAAAGAGAAAAAAAGAAATCTTTCTTGAGAATGATTCTGCTCCCACCCGAGGTACTGACCACTCCTGAATCTGTTTAAGTTTTGCTTGGGATCATTTTAGAGCAGCAGTTCTTGAGGCATGAACCATCAGGCTCATTATGCGTTGTTTGTAAGTGAGATGCATCTTGTGCAACTGAAGATGACAGTTTTGGCATAAAGAACAGTTGTTTCATTAGGCAGGAGGCCAGCAATGAACTAAAATAGAGGCTAAAAGAGACTTTGGCAAAAACAAGTTAAGCTGTGGAAGAAATCAGTCCAGCATGTGGAGGAATGTTGTGCAGAATATAAGAAATCTAATGGATGGTTAGCAGAAAACATCCCAGCAGCCTTTGAGATCCAAGAATTTGGGCTTGGTTTGGGGATGCTGTGTTGAGGAAGACATTTGGTTTTGATTTCCCTGGATTTAAGTGGTTGAAAAGATTAACATAACCTTATTTGTTAGACTTCGTTATAAATGGTGTTGTGTTCTTCTAAGTCCAAAAACCTCCTCACAGGCCTTTCCATGGTCACTGAAACACAAGGGGTAATCTGCAAACCTCATTTTAAAATCACCAGTGGTATTACAGCTCTCTGTAATTCACCCAGGGACAGTAATTACAGAAAAAGTTACCCAAGGAATATTTGCATTTGCCTATGAATGTGGCAATAGAAAAAAATACAGATTTAAAGCAGTGTATTTATCTGACAGCAGCATCTGGGTCACTGTGTTGGGGAAGAGAAAGAAAATGTTGAGGATGTAAAAGCTGAAGTGTTTCACCTAAATGGCTACTGGATCTTTGGTGAATTAAGCAGAAAATTCAAAAAATGTCCTGATTTTGAGATTTTTTAAGAGAGAGTATGCAAATACCCCCTCATTTTAAATAAGATGGGAATTGATGTGTTCTGGAAGAGATGATTTAATTTTGTGTTTCTAACAGTAAGGTGCAAGTACAATGACCTGGAAAATCCCTTGCAATCTTATATGCTACTTAAACCCTTAATAAATCCATTATTTTTATATAGAATTTAGACACACAATTTACAGGTAGATTAGGAATTGTGGATCATACATTGGGGTTGGAACTAGCAGAACTTGTGGTAATTACCAGTGAATTTAGTAACAAGATGAGATTTATAGATTCACACTATTTATGTGTTCCTCATTATTTTTAATATTCTACCTGTTCTCCACTGGGCTTAATTCAGAAACAGAAGCTCCTCAAAGACAGCTGCTTTCTGAGAATTCTGTGAAAATCTGAAGTTTTGGAGAAATTGAGCTGCTACTCAAGTGTTGTTAAGCACCACAGAATCCCCTTGGAGGGAGATTTCAGGTGCTCAGGTTTCAGAGAAGCTTCAGCAGTGACAGAAGCCTGGGCCAGCTTGGCTTTTCCTGCTTTGGAGCTAAAAGAACTTCTTGGTTTCCATGAGCACGTGGCACTTCTGCTTTTGTAATCTTGCCATTAGAAATTCAGGTAGAGGGATAATTATTTTGCATTTTCTTACTTAAAACAGAATGGGGCAGAGGAGGAACTGGAAGTGAATGGCATCTCAGCTGTGCTTTAATAATTCAGGTAGAGGGATAATGATTTTGGTTTTTTTTTTTTACTTAAAAAAGTAAGAAAAGGGCAGAGGAGGAACTGGGAGTAAAAGCCAGCTCAGCTGTGCTCTAATAATCAGGGTATTAATCAATTAGCTAAGGTTAGGCCTGATTTGTCCCACTCATATACCCTGATACATCCCATGCTTTATTTTGCGTGTGGTTTTTACATAAACCCCAAAAACTGTAATGATAGACCTGTACTAATGGATCTGTGGAATCTCTGGGAGAAGCAGCCCTTCAGGGAATTCAGAAAAATTTGCTTTAATTTACAGCACATTGTCTGCAGCAGATTCCTGCAGTGAAAGCATGTTTAGCTTTTTGTAGCTGTCTCCATAGTCAGTGCCCAGCTCTCCCCAGTCACTTCTGCTGCATTTCCACACCATGCACATGCAGGTTATTTATGCTGGAAATTGGGTAGCAAATAAAAAAGGAAAAAGAGCAATTTTAGGATTGTGTCACCCCTTCTAATAATGTTTATATTATTGATCAAATCATATCCTGTGGCACTGGATTGCTGTGCTGGGCAGTGCCCAAAGCCAGGCTGGGAGCAGATTTGGGAGGTGCCTTCAGACACCTCTGTGCTGGATGCTGGGTTTGAAGTGCTTGAGTCAATAGCAGATTTTTGGATCAAATGTCCATCCCTGGTCCTCATGCTGAGAAGATCATTCAGTATAAAATGCTGCCAGCATTTGAACTTTTCCCTGAGCCCTGGCCTCTTGATGCTTACTCATCCGTTAAATGTTTCTCTAAACAATTATACTGTAACATTCCAAAGATACTTTATCGTATGCGTGAAATTTCAGAATATATAGCCCAGAGAGTGGTGGGAATGAGAGGGTCCACAGAGAGCATGATAATGGAAAAAAACCTAATTTTTAAAAGGTCAATATTTGCTTCTTCAGTGTTATCTTCTGTACAAATGACAGGTGATCAAACCACACTTTTTATGGCTTACTGACATAAACCTTAATTACATGTGTTCTGGAAGACTTGCTCTCTCTGGCCAAGAGTAAAAAAACAAATAAAAATGGATCATTGTAATTGTTCAGTAAGTGCAGATGACAGTGACAGGTACAGGAAGAAAATGAGCAAACAAATTAAGAGAACTGACTGTTTTGATGTTGAGTGGAAAATAAAAGTAGATTAAAACTAATCTGAGTCCCCTTGGGTTATCCGAGTCCAAATTGTGCTTGTAAATGAGACTGAGGTTTGATCATGCAGCCCTTCTTCTCCACTGGAAATGTTTACTGGGCTGTGTAAGTGAAAAGGTCTGAATGGTTTTAAGGTTGGATTAATTGCACAAATATTTATGCAAGTCATTTTTAAGGACTGTTGCTGTAAAGGAGCCGAGTTCCTGACCACATCTGTTAAATCACTGCTTTAGGTTAGTTTAGTCTCTCAGCCTGTGAACTGTTCTGTTCAGCCTGAAGCACAATTCCATCTGACCTACCATTTTTTCCTCCTCAGAGACATTTCCACCCCTTCACGTGGTTGTTCACTTAGGAAGCAGGCAGCAAACTGAGAAGGACTCGTGGGGACACTCCTGCCAAAAGGAAGCCCTGGGGATGATAAGGCTGGATTGATAAGGCTGGGCTGCCTGATGTGGATACAGAGCTGTCTGCAAAGCCTCAGTGATTCTGGATGCTGTGTCTGTATGGCTTCCTGATTCATGCTGCACTTTGCAGGTTGCCTTGGAGCTCTTGCTGTTGGATAAATCTGGAAATTGTGATTTGTAGTTCTTAGCAATAATCTCTGCCAACCACCTGCCAGAAGAACAATAATTAACATTTCATAGCACATACCTCTCTGTGCTCTAATAGGTACCTGTTCCGTTTTCACTGACTGCTTTAAAAGCTGTGCTTTTCTACTTACTAAGTCTTTCTATATTAGAGTTTAATTAATATTTGATAAAGATTCATGCTACAAATCAGCATTTCCTACAGATGCTCAGTTTGGAAATAGATCCAGCATTGTGGTGGAGTCAGAGCATGTAGCTTGGTTTCAAGGGAAGAAGGACCTTTTCCATAAATTCAGCACCCTCAATATTCCATTATCATCCTGTGGCTCAATAGGGAACTTCCCAGTGGTCAAAAGCTGGTGGGAGTAGATTTCAAGTAGGATGAATTTTCCAGGTGGGCCACAGATTGAATATCTCTGGCTTACAGCAGCTGTTTTGTCTACCTGCAGACAGAAAATTCCACGTTATTTGTGCTTGGGTTGGCTGTCCACGTGTCACAACTGAAATAATAATCAAGGCAGCAATCTGAAAGTGGATCTGTGCAATGCCTGCTGTCTGGTTATGTCAGTAAAGGCAAAAACTGGCCAGAGGGAAAGGCTTTCTTACTTAAGAATGAATAAAACATGAAAAGGCTGATTGAAATCCCCTCCACCTTCCCCCTCCCTCCCCCCATCTTTGCCACTATTAATGGCTCACTTGTGTTTGTTGTCTTTCAATAAAAAGATACTCAACACTTTCTTGGGATTTTTTTGATCACTGTTTCCTCTTCCCTGACCCATGTTACCTAAAAATGGGGCATTAAGTGAGGTCCTGATGCTTTTCTACCAAGTAAAACACAGCAAGGTTTCAGGTTATTACAGCAGATTCCAGCAGTTTGTATGGGATTGAGCCTGACCATATAAGAAAAAAAAACAACCCAACTGGCTGCTTCCTTTTGTGGTTGGTTGATCCTTGTTCTCCTCTGGAGGAGAATGAACCAAAGTTTCACAAGCTTGACAGTGTTTATATTTACATGTGAAAATACATGTCAAAGGGTTCATGGAATCCTAGAAAGTTTAATGAGAAGTGGCTTAGCCACATCTGTGAACTCAAAGCACAATTAGAACTTCCCAGTGAGGCTTTATGAAAAGGCAGCTCAGGGTCACATATTTTGAACTTAGAAACAGGTTTGCTGGAATTCAGAAATGTATACAGCTTGGGCTTTGTGCGTGTGCAGTTTTGCATGAGTTTAAAGGTGTCCCATAGGGGAAGGAGTGTTAAATAACTTGTATTTTTTCCTCCTCATATCTTGCTTGATAATTTGCATGATTAAACAAGGCTGGAATGTGGCTCATAATACATGGTAATGTTTAAATGGAGCAGAAATATTGTAATATAGAATAAAAGGGACTTGTGATTACAATAAGTTTGACTTCAGTCCAAAATGTTCTTGCTGAATGCAGCATTACAGCATGACAGATTCTTGCATGGCAGAAAAAGCCTGATATGACTTTGATGGACACAGAAATGAAACTGGTAGAAAAAAGCTATTTCTAATGGGAGCTATAATTTGTTCCAGCTGATGATATTTTCTTTTTTAGTAATTAATCATACCAATAAAGAATGCAACAGATTTGCATCCTGTACTTTTAAAGCCATTTCATGTAGGACATGGACAGGTAATGCCAAGTGTAAGGGATTGAATTTTCAGAAGTGCATAATGGGCTTTCCATGTTATTATTGCCATTTATGTCTCTTCAATACTCTTGAAAATTACTTTGAAAAATAAGGCAAGATGTTAAAATATATTGAAGACTTAGTTGTTAATGTAGAGCTGTGCTTAAAGACATGGATGGAACTAACAATAATTTCCAGTTTCTGAGTGCTTCACTTCACTCTTGTTTGATCTTCCATATTTCTCCTGTTGATGTGCTTGTGCTGACTTCCAAATAAACAGCCCTTAAGCTTCACTTTGGGCTTTTAGATCACTGCCTTTTATAGCTTAAGGAACTATACTCTTGCCCTTTTTGAGGGACAAAATCCAGTCTTTATTTTAAAAGAATAGATATTGAAGTAGCCTCAACTTTGTTTTTCCTTTCAAAACAAAAAGCCCACTCCAAATACAAATTTCCAACTCAGTGGTGCTTATTTTTCAGTTGGTTGTCCATATGTGAGAGCACAGAGCTGATGCTCCCTTTGCTCCTGTAATTTGCTTTCTCTGAATCTTAAAATCAATTCACTATTTCCACAAAAAAAAAAAAAGGAAAATATTTTTATTGTGGCTTCTAATGTAATGAAAATTATGGATTTCAAACATACTTTATCTGCAATGCACTACCCTCTTGTAGCCTTTTACATAGGAAAACACATTTTTGTCTCCTGCAACTGCTCACTGAACAGTTTTTCAGTGCTTTAAAAATAAGTTAAGCACATTCTGTTTGATCTGTCACACTCAACATTTTGTTCCTTGCTACTTTTTTATACTGACTTCACCCTGCCATGTTTGACATTTGTCTTCACAGTAGTTGTTGCTTTTCTGATTTTTTAACTACTTAAGGAAGCTGTGTTTTAAAATATTTACATCCTCCATATCCTTTCATAATATATGTTATACTGTTATGTTTGAATTTATAGTTTGCCTTTTTGTGTTGTAAAAAAAGCCAGATTCATTGTCCAATCTGACAGCTTTGGAGTGTAAGAATCCAGATTTAATGAGTAATTCAGTTTTTATGTATTTTTTTTTCTTAGTACAAGTGTGACAAACTGGAACATGGGATTTTTATTCTGCTTTTACAATTTTTACAAATACAAAGTAGGCTACAGAGCTACAAATACATATGCAAAGAATACAGAGGATTTATAAAAGCAAATTCTGCTGGTAACTAGAGTAGGAGGGCTTAGGAGTTTCTGCAAATTACTTTGATTTCTTCAGAGCTACTGAAACAGAAAAAGCAGATTTTAGAAGACTCCCTTTTATTAAGCATTCATTTGTGGTGCTGAGTTTATTGGAGTGGATCTGAATTATGCCTGTCATCATAACAGATAGGTGTTCAGAAAATTTGTATAGTAAAAGGAATTATTATTTTCAGGTGTAATATTCCAGAGCATGCCAACAGGTCTGTATTTATGTTAGATAATTCTTTGCATGCCTGTACTGTAATAATGTCAGAATGAAAGAGATATAATCATGAACACATGAATCTCAGGGTTATGAGTATTTTATAAAGTAGAAAAGACAAATTGAGGAAACTGTTTGCTGTCTAGTGAATGGTTCAAACTGTACTTAAAAGAATGTTTTAATCTTTATAACTTTGGAGGATTTATCTAGCCACAAAAAAAAAAAAAGTGTGCTGTCTATAATGTGGCTTGTTAAGCTTGCTTTTTTTTTTTTTTTGGTTGCTTTTGGGCATTTTTGATTTTTTATATCAGACTGCACATATTATACATGCTTGTGCCTCTAGTTTGATTTTTGTCTTACCTAGTGTGTACCTTTTTAAGTGCCTTTGCCATGTTCTGTTTTAAAAGCAAACAATACAGGGTCCAAGTTTGTGCTTAGGATCACCTAAAAGTTCCACTGACAATTGAAATTTATTTTGAACATGCATTACAGCCTTTTCTTTTTTTTCTGAAACCCATGGCTTTGATACTGTATGGGAAGGCCTTACACTCTGTACTCTTACACTTTGTATTTTCATTTGTGTTTTGTTGAATGTTTCATTTTTGCCACATTCTTCCACTGCAACTTTTGGAATTGGTTGTTCTGGCCATGACAGCACCCCACAGCTTTCACTTTCTCATTTCATTCTTGGTTTCAGCTCTTCCCCTATTTAATTTTGTCTTTCCCTGATGCTTCACAAAAGAGCCACAAGTTCACCACATCCTTAATTGCCCATTCATTTTGCGAGGAGCAGATTGCTTAGTAGTTTTTAATGAAGAAATTGAAATGTAACCACCCATAAGAAAGCAGCAGAGGAACAGTCATCCTAATATTAGGAGAAAACAGTTCCATGTCCATGAAATGTTCTATCACAGTCGAGGCCTCAGGGGAAGGAGGGAAATTTCTCACCAGGTTGGCAAATGCATTTAAAAGGCCTTTAATGTTTCTGAGGGAAACCAGGCTGTCCAAGCCCTCACACACTTTTACACACTCCACCTGGAGCACTGCCAGGCCAGCAAGGTAATGCTGAACCCAAGTAGCAAGAAGCAAATAAACTGCCCCAGCATTTACAGCTGCAAGGAAATCTCAGCTTTACTATCACAGCAGCCAGAAGGAGAGATAAAGGAGGCATTGCAGTGGCCCTGGATGTGGTGTAGACACTAAAAGACATGTTTAGCTTTATGTTCTCGGTGTTCTGTTCCTTCTGGGCATTTCCTGAGTGTTTCAGCTAAAGGAGAAAAGATTTTTTATTCCTAGTGTTGTCCCATATGCAGCCAACAGCCAACCTCTGCTTTGTGCACGAGTCAGTTGAGAAACTCTTATCACAGTGTGTTCCGGCCCTGGAAAGCTGAGAATTTCACTGGCAAGGACTGACTGCCCTTGTGATTTGTTCTTTAATTATTTCTCTTTCCATCCTCCTGCTCATGAAGAGTCCATTGCTGATGAGGGCAGCAGACAGGCTGATGTGCATCTCCCTTTTTCCTTTTTAGCCAGGCTTAGTGACCACCTAAAACTGTAGCATGGCCACGTCCACAGGGTTTTATCCATACCTTTCATATTGACACTCTTCTATTGAAAATAAATGAATAAGTCTGTGATTGTGAAATGGAAATAAATTAGAAACTGCTGCATTCAAATGTTTGACAGTCTTGGAACCCCTGATGGGTCTCTTGATAGAGCAGGGAAGTTGAGGTTTTAAGTGGCAGTGATGCTAAGCTGTCCTCAAATGTGTTTCTTGTCTGATCTGAAACTCAGGTCCATTGCTACATCTGCATCCTCACTTTTTCAGGCTGAGATGTTTGAGTTGAGGTTTCTTGCACTTGGCAGGAATCAACAGTCAGAGGATCACAGGTTCCTCTCATGGAGGTTGGTACCCCCACCAATGGGCTGGTGCTCCACTTCTCTGCAACATTTGAAAATAATGTATTATCTCAACTGCCAGCATTGATTTGGCCACCTGACTTTAGACAGTAACAACCAGCACCATCAGCTTTTCCTACCTTCCCTGAATTCCATTTTAGTGACATCTTTCAGCAGAAGTTAAATCTTAACCTACAAACCAAGCTCTCTTAACTTCAGCATCAGATTTCGCGTTCAAAAAGAGAAAAAAGAAAAACACAAACCCAACAGCCTTTGGAGTCGGTAGGAGACATTTTTTTTGTGTGTCATAAAATTATTCATAGCTGTGCAGAGCAGATGTTGACAATTAGGAGAGAACAGAGGCTGGTCTGTGGTCTCTGTGTTTCACGTGGGTCGATGAAGGCTCGAGGCTGTGGCTGTTTCCTGCAGGTCCTGGGGGCTGCAGCCCAGTCACACTGTACAAAGTCACTTTTGTGTGGCCTTGCTCTGTCCCTGGGCTGAAAGAATAATGGTGCTGGGAGGCTCAGTGTTCTGCTTTGAGACATCTACGGCCATTGATGCAAAATTACGGGCTGAAAACTTTTTATGGGTTTTGTGTTTCTTCGCTCCTCCTTTTAGATGTTTGCCTCCTCCTTTTAGAAAGCACAGAACAGCTGACCCTTTCATTTGCTGCAGTAATTGCCACTGTGTCATGTCACATTTGAATTCTTTTATCTTGAACCACATTTAAAACACAGGTCCTCCCAAATTTGAATTTATTTTTATGCTGTAACTTAAATGGGAGTGATTTCCTGCAAATTAAAAATGATGAAGTGTTATCCTTTTGCCTTCAGAGCAGTTTTCTGTAAAATTCTGATGGTTGCAGGTGACCTGGGGCACCTCTGCTGCTGACAGCACTGCTTGGCATACTTGTGTAAACAGGAATTTCCCAGTAGTTAAAAGAATTTTTACTCATTTTGTCTCTTAACTGAATGGGCTTTCTGAAGTAATGATGGTGTTGATTCCATTTTCAATGAATTCCCATTTTCCTCTTTGCTGGTAGAGCTGTATAAATAACCACATATTAGTGATGGAAAATTAGAAACATTTTTGTCTGCAAAAAGCACTTCTCATTTCAAGTCTAGCAGCTGCAGGCAGTGATGGAGGAATATCCTCCTTTGGGAGGCCATGGCGAGAGGAGAATGAACAAAACCTGCTTAGTGGAAGGAGAGGAAACTTTGTGGACCTGGTTGCTATTCAGGATCAGAGAGATGGTTTCTAGAATCTGAAACAAACAAAAAAAAAATCTGGTGTTCTGCCATATATTACATTCACTCTTTGATGGCTTTTATAACCAAGCTGCAGCCATGGAATGTGAGCACGTTCATGTCAAGCTGCAGTGATTGGGTCTGTCACCCTGCTGCTCTCTACAATGGAGGATGCTATTGAACACAAATAGAGCATTGATAAAAAGACAAAAGCAAAGCATAAAAATATTTCTTAAATGGCTGAAACAGTATCTGTAGTAAATACGTGTTTTGTTATTCAGGAACAAGAAATTATTTTCTGTCTGACAGGACAGCATGCATTTCACTGCTGCCTGAGAACTGGGTCCCTGTGATAAGAATCTGTGTGTGACTCAAAGCTTGGGTTGCTTGGGCTTTTTTTTTTTTTTTTCATCAAGTAGGTAACGTGAATAATTTTAGAATAAAGAGGAAGGAAGGAATTACACGCCTCAGTAGCAAGCATGTGCTCTGTGATACTTTAGTTTCAAGTTCTGTGTTGAGGAGAGGTGAAGTCCAAAATCTCCTTTTATAGCAGGATACCAGGTGCAAGCAGCCAGACACAGAACTCAATTCAACTTTCTCTTCAGTGAAAATTAGAACTCAGCTTCAGCCTTGGTGGCAAAGTGCCCTTGCTGTGGCAGTGCTGATTTGTAGGAATAATGCACAAGCACTGCAAATAAATATTAATTTTAATCTGAAAGATGCCAATGCATCCAGGACTGGAAGTTCTGGTGAAAGGGAACTCTTGGAGCAGCCCCAGCCAGGGATGCCACCCTGAGCCCTCTAAAGGCAGGGCAATTAAGGATTGGTAATTAACAGTTGCTGTAAAAAAGTAAAGCTACCTGTGTTGGACCACAATTCACAATGTGCCCTGCCAAGGTATTTACCTGCAAATTAGCTGGAAACTGTTTGTTGTTTAATTCTGATGGTGTATCAATAGCCAAATATTTGCTGGCCAGTCAGAATCTTCCCAAAATTACAAGTAGAATTCCAAGCTGAAGAGTTGTTTCACAGGAAGGCAGCCTGATGTACCCCCTGTGACACTGGACTTTGTGTTGCTGTCTGAAGAACTTTGGATGAATGGCCTGAAGTGGAATCTTTTCTCAGATCTGACCTCTTACCAGAGAGCTCCGTAAACACAAATAATGAATTTTAAAAGGAATAAACCTCTTTCTAAAGCCAAGCTGTGAAGCTGTTGCTTCACATATTCTGAAAACTGTTTGAATTTCCAGTTGGGATTTGATATATTTGTTTGGTTTGTAGAATGTAGAAATGTCACCACCATCAGCAAACCAAAAAATTTTACTGTCTGTTTTTAATGATAATATAAATAACTGGTTTTGGCTTTTTAAACTTCTGTCAAACCCCTTTTGAAAGCAAAAATGTGTTGTTAGGACTCAATATCTGTGACTGTCCATAATCATGTGTGAGCAACTGGCAAAGAGAAGTAACTTTTCTACCTTTTACAAAACCCAGAGCCTTATTCAGGCACAGTTTTCATCATTACCTTCTAAAATGAGTTTTCTTTTTGCCTGCCTGAATTTGAGATGCTGTGCCAAGGAATTGTCTTACCCTGCCCTGCTGGGCAGATGTGTGTTTGTACTGGCATTAAGTGCTCTTAAATATTTGCTGTTATTTCAGGGCTTCTCATTGTCAGGAATTTACAAATAACGAGGGCTCTGGATTTTATAGGTGTCCCCATATAGGCTGTGCATGCAAATCTTGTGTTATTTATAGTGCTTTATTCACCAGCTGGTTTAACTTGGGGCATCTTCTGACCACAACTTTACATTTGTTGCTGTTAATTAATTTTTAAAAATTGCATTTAATGTTTTTGGGCAATGTTACAGGGCTGGCACAGATTCATTTCAAATACACTCCTGATAGATGTGCTTGTATTAGCATGAAAATTTAATGCTTTTGTTTTGTTTTGTTTTTGAAGAAGAAATAGGTAAATGTTTTGTGCCTTCTATTTGTAATTTATCTTGAGAACTTCTACTTGTGCTCTGCTGTTATTCTTTCCTCCTTTACCAGGTTTCAAGCCTCTGAATTTGATCTTTTAAGTGGCTACGTGGAGGTTTTTATGGAAATTTGTATGTACACAGCTGCTAGAAAATAAGAGAGCCTGTGCCTGTGAAAAATGACAGATTACCAAATAAGCCTCCCAAACTGAAGTCTGGAAAAAATAGGACTTTCCAAGCAGGCTAGAGGTTTATTGGAAAGGAAGAAAGCAAGCCAATTTGAGTGCTTTGCACAGCTGTTTTAGCAGAGTTATTTCATCCCTGTGATTCTATAGAATAATTGGATGCCAAAAGTAATACATTAACTTTTTTCTGTTTGTTTTGAATCGGTGGCATATAAAAATTGGTCTCATATTGTCAAAAACTTCTGCATTTAGGAACAAAATAACCAGAACTTTGGCTCATATTGCACTTGTAAAAAGCTGCAGCTCAGTAACAACTACATTTTCTGAATCGTGCAGTAAACATGAGACTTTCCTGATCATAAGTAGGAGGAACAGACACATTTTGCCCTTCCTAACTGCAAGGTTGGGGTTTTAAAATTTTTTTGCTAACAATGAGAATAATAAAAATCTTGCTTTAAATTGAAGGGTGATGCTTTTAGATTCTTTCACAAATTAAATACATGTACTAAGTGAAAATGTCATGTTTTAGGTGTAGATAAACAGACCCTGCTTTCATATTTCCATACCTGTATGTGTCTAATTCTTGATTTCCACCATCAGAAATGTGTAAAGAAGATTTAATAATATACAGGACACTGGTGCTCCAGTGGAGGGGATGAGAGTCCTCCCACCCCTGTGTTGGGAGATATTAATGACAAAGAGAACACATTCTCTAGGTAGAAGTGCAGCAGATGCCAAACAGCTGTGAATCATCTGTGCTCTGTTCTGGAAGAAATGAGAACCTTTAAGCCTGAATTGAAGAAAGATTTATTTGTTTGTTTATTTGTCTTAGCACAAAACTGACTGGTTTAACCCTTTCTCTCTGCAGTTGCAATTATTTAGCTCCTTACCCTTAATTAATGAGGATTCTGGCTGCCTGTCCTTCTTAAAGCCCTGCAAATTACATCTCATTAGAAGTCAGTAAAAACAAAGTGTCGATTTAGAAGTCAGATCTTGTTTTGTCCTTGTTGATGTCCCTTGACATGAAGTGCTGTAAGTAGCTGACCTTCACACCCAGCAGCACCAGCAGCTCCAGCATCACCCAGCTTTGCCTGCCCAGTGCCATGGGGCTTTTGGTGCTCTTACACCCAGGGAAATCCTGCTGCTGTTCAGTGCCATCATTGTCATGTTTTGCTGGCCATGCTGCTGCCTCTTTACCCTTCCCAGTCCCTCTGGTCCATGACTTTCCCTCTTTTGACAGATGATTTTTTTGTATCCCCTGGGTTCATCCACTTCTCTCCATCAGCCACACTCCCTGCAAGAATTCTCTGCTCCATCAATAAAGGCATATTTTAGAATACAGTTAGCCAGCAGAATGCCTCTTTTTCCTTGGCCTTTGATTGTTTTCAATCAGGAATGAATGGTTTTAAACCTAAATACTTCACCAAGCGTGAATGGCTTTCCTTCTCTCATCCTGACAGCTTCTTTATGCTGCTGCAAGGTCCAGCAGTCTTTTTGGTGAGCTCAGCATGTTATTTCTGAGCCCTGATGCACAAGGGCTCTCCAGACACACACAGAGCATTCCTGGGTGCTTGCTGTGAACCTTCAGAGCATATCTTGATTTAATGGAAGGGTTTGCTCTGCCAGAGGCCAGCAATGGGATAAGAAATGTTGTGCAAGTGGGTTGGTTTTCAGAGAATCTAAAGAAAGAAAAGGATTGGGAAGCTTATTGGAGTTTTGAAAGAGTTATGGAAGGGAAGAGTCTGGAACAAGAGGAGTTCAAGAAAGGGGATTGATATGCCCAAGGCTGAGGGGAAAAGGCAAAATTAACAATTCTGGTTTGTCTACCTTGGGAATGGGAATTCCCAAATCTTTTACAGACTGTTGAGAGTTTGCATTTCATGGCTTATTCATGAACTTGGTGAGCCATTAAAGAGCAGTATTTGCACTCAGACATTGGTTTTGATGGTAAAACACCATTGATGAAAAACACAGGTTAAGGCTGGAGCTAACAAACTGTGTGCCTGTTTCTGGATTATTTTCCTGCTCTTGTTTAACGAGTCTGACACTCAAACTGCTGTTGAGTCCCCTGGGAGCTGAGGCATGAAAAGTGAATGAGTTTGTTTGGGCAGGAGCTCCTCACATGTGTGGATCAAAGGGACTGGCTCTGAAAGCCTCCCTGACTTACTGCCACTGGGGCACTTTGTCTCCAAAGGCAGCTTGGAATTCTGTAAATGCAATGTTGGTACAAAAGTTTTACTGACACTAAACAAAGGAATATTTTTCAATTTTTTTCTATACTAATCAAAGTTTTCAGAGTTTCCTTGGTATTTTTTATGAATGCAGATGTAGCAAAATAAGATTATTCAATGCTGTGCCTACTTTTTCAGCTTCTCTTAAGATCCAAATTAATGTTGTTTCTGTCCTTATTGTAAAATTGACTAATACCATGGAAGAACTGGAGTTTTTTTGTATTTTAAGGCATGCATTTTAGTAACTAGTCTGTTTACACAGGACACATAAGATTATTATTAGAAGCCAGTAGATTTAGGGTTTATTTGACTTTTTTTGCTGGCAAGACAGTTGTAGCAATATTAACAAGTATTTTGTATGTTAGATGTTTTAGGAAGTGCTGTCTTACTGGATGCTGATTTATTCTTAATTTAACAGGCTGTACTGTAAGGTAAGGATTTGTATTTGATGATTCTTGTGTGTCTCTTCCAACTCAGGATATTCTGTGATTCATTTAAAGAGAGATGGACTTGCTTTGTTTGCATTTCCTTTGGTTCTCATGTACAAAAAGAACTGCTTGAGACCCAGTCCTGCAGTGCATCAAGGAAATGCAAAATGCTACTCAGATGCAACAACTGCACACAGTTGTTTGAGAGAATTGTAGAGAAGCCGTGCTACACTTCAAGGTGGTCATTACAGGACAGCAGCTGGAAGTGCTTATTCTCCTGGTGTTGTGTTATGAAATAATTAAAGCATCACTTACTGAGTTATTTAATGAGATAAAGTATTAAAACCCTATAAAATATCCATCAGTGTGGTCGAAGTAGATGGAGAAAAACAGAGTCCTTGAGGCAGTGCTGCAAAGAACTGTGTCCTTCATAAGAGGGAGTCCAACAAATTCAGCATAGAACAAGGAGCATTAAAGAGCTTCTACTTGTTCTTACTGGGAAAGCAAAGGAGCCCCATCACCTCCTGCTCTGGCAGATGCCCCTCTCTTGTTCTTTCCCCCTGCTATGGAAACACCAGGCTGTGCTTTGGAGAAAAGGTCCTGCTCACTTTGCACACTTGGATACCACACATGGCACAGGTTTTAGGAGGTTTTTCATCAAGGCACATTCTGAAGCCAGTGCTTTTTGCCTACAGCTCAGAATCCTAGTTCCATTTCAGTCAGTGCCTGTTTTTTCACAGTCTCTGGGCACTCTGATCTTCCTTCCAGCCTTCCCACCACGGACCTCATCACATGCCATGAGAGGTTACCATTGCACTTGTCTAAGAAAAAAAAGATAAAGAAAAATATTATTCTGATTTGTATAGAGCCAAGATACATTCTGTTGATTGCTTGGAGTCTTTAGAGAACCTTACACAGTTCAGGCTATTTCTGGGTCAGTGATTTTTCTATTTTGATGGTGGAAAGTGTATAGACCTATGCTCCAGTGCTTTTATATTGTGTTTGCTTCTGTTTCCTCACAGGCCTTTGAGAAAGAAGCTGAGGGATGTTTGGAGAGAAGGCTGGAACTTTTCTGTGGAGTTGACATAGTTAGGCACCATAATAAGGACTGGTGATAGACAACTCGCTGAAAAGGAAATGAAAATGATGTTTATAAAACCCCACAATGTGTATTTCTAGAAGAACTGAGTGAAAGGCAGAGTGCAAGAAGATGAGGTAACCACAGGCAGAGAGGCTTCTCTTTTTGTCACTGGGCTTTTCTGTCATGTCTGGTAGCAAAGTAGCAAAATGTGATGAGGTTTATGTGTTTCTCTGTCTTCATGGTGTGGAATTTTGGATAAATTCCAGCTTGTTCTGTGTGTGTTGTGTCTGCTCTTTGAAGTTCGGGTTAAAACGTGCCATTTCTAGGCACATTTTATTGGAGGAGGTATTTTAGTGAGAGCAGTTGTCACTGAGAAATCTGTAGTGTTCCCACTGTTCTTTCCCCCTGCAGTGCCCTGCAAATTCTTTCCTCTGTTCTTAGCTTTTGGTTTTATTTTTCTTTAATTTTTGTGGCATAAAGAGGATGGAGTAACGTGTGATCAGTTTGTCAACAACTTTAATACATATATAAATATTCACCCTGAGTCTTTATGTCCTTGTTCCTTGGCTTTCTCATGCAGATCCCTGCATGGCAGTGTCACAGGAGTGTTAGCAAACCCCAGCTACATTCCACTGTGGGGTTGATTTATGTTCCACATCGTGGCCAAAGTAAAGAATGAACTGAAACCACAATCCAGTGCCATCTACACTTTTTGGATTGTAGGTCTGTGTTGCCAAAAAAAAACCCCACCCCAACAAATCAACTAAAAAAGAAATCTTGCAATAAATTAAAACCCACACTCCTAATTCACTCACTATTGTGTAATTATACAGGAGCTGGCTGGACACTTACAGTGTGAAAAGCCAAAAAGCCAAAAAGAACTTTTCCTTGTGAGATCTTTCCAAATGTTTCCCTCAGCTGCTGCTGTAACAATAAATAAACACAGGACAATAAAAAACAAGGATAAAATGAGGGAGCCTAAATCCCTTAATTACAAGGTTTCTGTAAATAGGAAAGGTTATTCAGCAGAAAAGGACTGTGGAATAAAATCCTCTATTTTTTAGTAAAAGTGCTATGTATAATACAACCAGTTTTGGAAATAATGAAATGTAATCTGTTCCCAAGAAATGTATGTGATAAATCTTCAGAAAATACTAAGCCACTGTACATAGGGAAAGTACAGTCTGTGCTTCCAGGGCATTTCCCAAGATAAATTTACCTCATGAATGAGGTCCTTGGTTGTTGAAAGGAATCTAAAATAGAAGACACATCAGGTCTTCCAAGTTGAAAACTCCATCAGGGAGTTCATTATTATGCACATAAGATCAGCTGCTCTACAGTTTAGTCCATGTGTCAGCATTTTTTGTGTAGTGATGTTTGTTCTGAATTTGGTCAGCTGCAAAAACTTAAAACAAATCTAAAGATGTGGTGAATTTGAACACCGGAAGGAAGTGGGGGGTTTTTAGGGTTTCTTTTTCTGGTAAAGCAAGTGGTCAGCCTTATTGCTGTGTATCTAAAAAGAAAGAAGAAGAAACCCCAAGATATGAAGGTGGTTATCAGTGGTAAATGTTGGCCACCTTTTGGCCACATTAATAATTATGAAACAGATTAAGAATTTGTTTCTGGCATCCAACCAGGATTCAGGATTGCAGTGATTCCAAATTTCTTCTCCCAAAGCAGAGTAGTCCTGTCTCCTTGATTTCAGGGGAAAAGAAGACTACTACAAGATCTGTAGCTAAAGCCAAATTTGGATTAGAATGATAAACTCCACTTTACTCACTTGCTAGATTTTATATGTGGGATTAAAATTAAAGTACAATCAGTGTGATCTGGGCTGAGGTAATATACAGTTTCCAGATTAGCCTGACTTTACTTAGAGCACCAGGATCCAGCTGTAGTTGGAAATCTGCAGTAAAAACCATGTGATCAGTAAGTCCTTTGCTGTTTACAGATGAACCAAGTGCAGCTTTGAAATCCAGTGTTTTTTCATGTTATTACATAGAACCACATTTGAAGAGAACTGCTGAGACCTCTCCTTGCTGTGGAAGGCACCTTCTCAGGGCTGACAACAAGTGATATCTAATGTTATCAGAAAATTTAGGAGCTGTTACCTCTCTGTGTGCTGCAGAGATGGCACACTATGGCCACAGGTGATTTTTCATTACAGCTTTTAAGATTGTGTTGCAAATACTTTGCATTACCTACAAAATGCAAGTTGCATTGCCAAGAAAAACTGTTAAAATAGGAAAGGTAAATGCATAGGAGATTTCTAGTTAATAGTAATACTGGAAGTAATAGGCAGAAAACATTGCAAACTGTCTTTTATTTTCATGCAATTGAAAAGCAAACTTGTGTGTGTTCATTTCTGCCCTTAGTTGGTCTAAACAAGGCAGCAGTCATGTTTTTATTTTGTAACAAAGCATCATTCATTATAAAGTTTGTCTCAAAGTAAATACCTGTTACGGATTGAATTCTCTAAGTCTTTGCTCCTGTATTTAAATGCACTCAGCTGCATTTTTAAGCTGTGATGCTTTTGATATTTTAGTTTACAAAGGTTCTACCCTCTTCTCTTTCCTTTCTTCACCATCCCACCCATTTCTTGCTGGTGCAAGGGCTTAGCTGATTTCCTGCTGAGCCAGTTCAGCTCTTCACAAAGAAAACAAAGAAAGGTTTTCCTGTTTGTTTAATGTCAAAGTGTGGAGGAGCACCTGTGCAGCTCAGAGGTGGGAGGAGGCAGAAACCAGGCAGGTGTTAATGAGGTTGTTGTAGGGCTGCAGCCAAAGGTTCCTGGAGAGCTGCTGAGCTTGTCTAAGAACTCATTCCCATCCAAAAACTTCCAGCAGGGCAGCCCAGCACCCTCCCTTGAGCTGTTTGTGGTGCTTTTCTTCTCCTGAAGGAGCCAACTGATCTTCCTGGGCTGGTAGGAAATAAAGAAAGAAAAAGAAATATTTTATTTGCTTGGCCAGCAAGCAGAACTGAACTGCTGAGGGTTCAAACAGCAGGGCTGTAGGAAGGGAAGTGGAGTGGAATGTGTGGCCAGGAGGGGAAGAGCAGCAAATCCTTCAGAGAGCTGCAGGTGCAGCTCCAGCAGCTCAGGCAGCCCTGCAGAGCACAGAGAGCTGATCTCAGAGCCTGCTGCCACCAAACAATCCAGCCAAACAATCCTCCCTCCCTCCCTCTTCCTCTCACTTCCTTTTTTCTCTCTCCTTTTTGCCAGCTTAGCAAGCTGAGTCAGTCCATCCTGGAGCTGAAGGAGGGCCAGAACCAGTGCCAGGGAGGGGATGGACACTGAGGCCAGGAAGGGTGGTGGTGTGGGGGACACAGGGCTGTCTCTTCCCCTTTGTCTGTGGTCAGTGCTGCCCAACTCGTGGTGCAGCACTTTCAATCAAATCAGCCTGGCAGAAGTTATTTATTTATCCCAATTCCACTCTGTTTTGGCTTGGTGAGTAATCAAAGTGTATCAGCACCTCTTCCTTACCTCAATATGTTGGCCCCCTTTCTAATGTCACCAAATCCTGTCACTCTCATCCTCTACCATGGTGGTTTTCAGTTCTTACACTTGCCCCAGATATACATCAAGAAACAGATTAAAGCAAGTTTGTTCTTAAAATTACACTTGACCATTGCAGCTTATCTGATGTATTTTCTAAGCACATTATTTTTAAGCAAAAATGAAGAAAATTAAATCTCAATTCACAGCCGTATGAATGTTAGTTATGAAAAATTCTGCTTTTGTTTTGCCATTGTATTAATGAAGTGGAGCAGTTGAATGAAGGGTAATCTTCATGTTTGCAGTATTTTCAGAGGAAGACTTAAAAGTCATATATTAAAAAAAGTTTAAACCAAGATAGCACCTATATTTAAAAAGAAAAAAGAGATAACCTATATGTTTCAACTTCCTGTTTAAAAAGCCAGTAGAGAGGTTTAGTTGGGGGCAGGATTGCTGGTGATGGTGACTTTTCTAACAGGCTGTTTATACAATAAAGTACCAGACAAAAAATGACTGGCAATTGTGTAAATGTTTCAGGAGAACACGGGGAGCAGCTCATGTGTAGCCAGTCTTTCACAGACAGTAACTGATAATGGCTTTTAATGTATTTTCTAAATATCATAGATATTTTGTAAGTGGATAAAGCACATTGTGTTCCTTTGCTGGGCCTCTGTTTGGGGGACAGATTTCTCTGCAATGCCAATTGTTTGTGTGGCTTCCCTTTCACAATCCCATTTCTCTCAAGGCTTCCAGCAAGACACAAGCATCCCTTTCATGGAGGAACAGCACAAGGCAGAATCCAGAGCTGGGCAAATACCTGCCTGCAGTTTTAGCCACAGGAGAATGTGAGGATTTTTCACGAGTGGGGTGAGGTAGGCAGTGATTTACCAGAGCATTTCCAGCTCTTTTGCTCTGGTGAGTGGGACACTTGGAGCAGTCAGGATGTGTCTGAATTTACAGAGTTCTTGTACTGTCAGAGAAACCTACAGGACATTTGTCTATTGAAAAACTTCAAAGGCATCACCCACACAAGTGTTTTTCCTTTTCTTTTCCTCCTTCAGTTTGAGCTGATCCTGGCTTGATTTAGCTATAACTCAGGCATTTTCCCATGAGTTTTGCTTCTGGCTCTGTTCTTGAACAAGCAAGTATTAAGAAAACACCTCTAAAAGGGCAGATATCTTTATTAAATGCTAGCAAAGATTGATGTAGAGGAATAAAATACATACTATCAGTTTATCTTGCAAATAAATTGATCACATCCATGATACTGAAACACCTGTAGACATTTAATTGGTTTATTCACAGACAATTCAAAAACATTCTGTTAACATTAGTTTTAATCTCTTCTATTTCCTACCAATTCCTACCAATCCTACTTCATGCTTATTTGGCATAGGAGAATTTAACTGCTCCTTGTCAGGAAATCTGTAGTTACATCTGGAAATTTGAGCCATTACTGTGATTTCTCCCTTTAGAAAAGAAATTGCAATTTGGCTTTAGTTTTGATAGGAGTGTAGAACACGTGTGTGCTCAGTGTGCCCTGGTTTAAATCAGAAGTGCCTGCTTTTGAGAAGCTTCTTGGGGAAATTGTAGAGCTAATTTGAAGCAAGTATTTGGGGGGGGAAATAGAAGAAGTGAAGTATTTAATGCAATACAAGCTTAGTCTTACCTAGCAAAATGGATTTTCAGAAAATGGAAGGGATCAAACTCTAATGAAGTGAACCAATCTTTGCCTTCTGAATCGATGGAATTTTAATTTGCTTGTTTAGAAAGCATAACAGTGATTATAGAAACATGCATTTAAAAGCACTTTTAAATCACCAGAGTGTCTAAGGAATTTGAGACACCTGTAGTCCTTGAATAATACTAATTGTTATCTGTGAAGACTTTATGAAATCTGCACAAAAGATAGAATTTTGAGTGGCTTAAACCTTTATTTACAATTCAATACTGACAAGAAGTTGCTGAAGTCTCTTCCCTCTCCTCTCCCCTTTAACCTCTGAATTACAGAACTGGATGGAAAAGTATCAGCAATTAAACATTGCTGAGAGCTTCAAAGGCTCTAACAAAAGTTAGGGTGCACACTGAAGTCTCTGAGAGCTTTTCTAACTTTCTTAGAGCTGTTCAGAAATCAAAAGCAAATCTTATTTCTGCTTGTATCCAGGGTAGTACTGAGACCAGTCAAGATAAAAAACCCAAACTGGTTGCAGAAGTTGCAATTCTGCACCTGCAGGCACTGGGTGTTTTTAGGATGTTTTTGTGTACACACACATGCACACATATGTATATATACACATAGGGAAAATTTCCCAGTAAATCCTGGGGAAATAAGTATTTACAATGTTCTCATGTGGATAGAATAGGATGAAAGTTAGGGAAAAAAAATAGCAGGAAGTTGTGCAAAATAGGTGATGATATGAAGGTATTAAAGTCCTGGCAGGAGAGAAGATTTCAGTTAGGAACTTCTATTCTAGAAACTTTAGATATTGACAGTGTGTTTGTCATCTCACTGATTTTGGTAATAACTCTTGTCATATTTTTGGCAATATGCAAAATAATGCCTTTTCCTCTTGTGTAAGTGCTGCATTTTTAGAGCAAAGACAAAAGCACTTACATGGATATGTGGTTCTTTACTGTTTTTCTAACAACTCTGTAATTAAATTTTTCTTATTGTTATATTGTGCAGGCAGACAAACATCAGATTTACTGGATATGTTTATTCTGCTACAGAAACTTTGGGCTGTTCCAGTGAATTTATTTTTTCCTCAGTTTTACATATTCCAACTGTCATTTCTGGGATTGTAGCTGTGTAGAATCCAAAGCCAGGCCTTGAGGATCTGGCAATTGTAAATTCAAATGTCCTTCTTATGTCTCATTCCCACAGGAAGGAGACACCTCTGCATTTGTGGTGTGTTAAATGTTGTAGTTGTTCGTGGGCCATGGGCTGTTAGAGTGAGTGATGGCACAAATGGCCATATTGGCTTTCACTGGGCACTACAGGAAAGTCCTGTATGGATTTTAAAATGGCAATTCATCTTGTAAATACCCTTAGAAAGCTTGTTTGGCAGCTCATTGTTTAAATCCCTTAATCTTGGGAATTTGTCCTTACATTAGATTTTCAGCAAAGCTCTTCTCCTACAGATTCATGCAGTTATTTTAATATCATCACAGCTTGGGGTGATCCTCTGTAAAAAGCTCTGCTAGCTCTTGGAAATGCATTTCTGTGCATGACATTTTTAATTTCAGCTGACTTCTTCAGTTCTGCCTTGGGGAAGATGATGGAGCCTGACCAGATTTCCATCACTAGACTGTGGCAGGGAGATTGAAGAGCATAACACCTCTGTTTGCAGGGCTCACCATTACAGAGAAAATTAAGGGGGGATTAAGGCAAGATCCACAGCTCCTGGTGAGGAACTTGAACAGTCACTGTATGTGAATCCCAGGTCAAAAGACTCACCTGTGAGAAGACATGGGGAAACTGGAGAAAATGTGGGAAACTGCCAGAGGTGGTCAAGGGAAGAGAACAACTTCCACAGAATCATCAAATCCTGGGATGGTTTTGGTTGTAAGGGGCCTTAAAGCTCTTTCAGTTCCAATTCCTGCCATGGGCAGGGACACCTTCCACTAGCCCAGACTGCTCAGATTCCCATCCAGCCTGGCCTTGGGCACTCCAGGGATGGGGCAGCCACAGCTCCTCTGGCTCTGATTTGTTGTTGGTGCTGGAGATTTCGGTGTGTCCAAGAGTGGCACAGGCTCGTGGCCAGGAGTCCTCTCTGCCTGCAGGTAACTGGATGTCACACTGATGTTCCTGTGACAAGTTTAAAAGGTTGGCAGATGAAAATGGGAATTGTTTGTGTGGCTGCCTACCCAAAATGTGAGCAGATGAGAGCACAGTTCAGTCTCACTGAGTCCACTTGGGGTTTTCATCTGCTTGAACATGCTTTGAATGGAGACAAAGAGTGGACTTGTGCAGCTTTCCCATTATTAGTTCTAATAGTTTATCTGGATTTTCAGGTGGGTGAAGCTGATTATTTGTTGTTGACAGAAGGACTGTGTAGGGAACTTGTCCTAACAAGCAGTAATTGTGTGATTAGGAGAGTTTAATAAAGTAAAGGAATTCTAATTCATTCACAGTACTTGGTTTGTTGACAGTTAATGTCATTTTCAGTGAATGAAATCTATCAGTGATGCTTATATTTTCAAGCTATTTGGAAGTGCTGGTATTCTGAAGCATTTTTGTTTGCATCTAAGAACCAGAGTTAAAACTTGTAGAAATCAGAAAATATTCCTTAAAAAAAAAAAGGTAGATTTTAATATCTCAAATTTACATACTTCATAGTATGATTAGACTGCAGAATTGCAGAAACTCTTTTACTGAGAAATAATTCACATTTTGAAAGGGTATTTTTGTAAGTTCCATAGTTAGGAGCTATTATAATTATATTCATAAATGAACCTGGACAGCACTGATGTATTTATAGTCACAGATATCTTACCAATATAACTTGTTTTATTTATACATTGCATTTCTTTGCTTTGGCAAGAACAGTGCAGGGCCCTAAAAATCATCTATTACTGTGGAAGGGAACAATACAAAATATAACTTGTAATATTCAATATTTCTGTTCCAGGCAAAAATTTTCTAAGAGTAAAATTGAGATCTCTTTCAACTTATAACTATTAAGATAAATATTGTGGATTTCATTAGGAAAGAATAAATTATTACTAAAATACAAATGTAACCAATACACATGTGGTTAATAGTCCAGGATCTTTACCATTTATAAGTTTATAGCTGTGTAGGACCATTCTTTGTCTATTCAAAAATAATCTTCTGATCCAGATAATAAAATTATGAATATCTAATTGTGCTCTCTGCCTCCACATGGGTATGCTTTAGATAAAATTAAGTTAATTCGTTTTTCACTGGGGTCTATTTTTTGGTCAAGCATATAAATTAACTGTCAAAACTGAGCACTTCCATTTTGACAGGAAATAATTTTCTTATAATGCACCATAATTTATGATATAAATACATGCTGAATCAGGCATTGTAATGCAGATGACCCAGTGGCCCTGTATGCTTTCTGAAGCTTGGCCTTGAATACTGGTTCATGCAAGTTCTTACTTAAAGAAGGGAGGAAAGAAGGGCAAACTGGGGAGAAATTCCCACAGCTCCAAATATTTCTAAAGCTGCCTAACAAAGCAGCTTTAACTCTCTGTATAAAGCTTTCTCTAAGCAACTTGGTGGGTCTGGCATAAGTATCAACTTTGAACAAGATTTTCATTTCTAATCTCTTTTCCTGTCTCAATACTGAATTATGTTCAGAGTTTTCAGATCATGCTTGCCACAGTGGGACACGGGGAAGCTGCCAAAGCCCACGGGGAGAACTCTGTATTGATTACTGAGAGCAGACAGACTTCTGACCTGCTGGAATTGCCTGGAACCACTCGTGGCAGTGGTTCCTAAGAGAAAATGAAATATTTACCTCATCTCTTGAAGTGAAACTCTATTAAAGTATTCTCTTTTTTGGTCCTATTCTTGTATCACAAACTTTTGTCATAGTTTGGGAAATAGATGATGAATGCTAACAGTGCAAACAAAAAGTGGGATTTTGGAATATGAGGAGTGCACTTTTATTGTTGGCTTTTTCTGTCATCAGAGTGTTCCTGAAGCATTTATTATGATAAAAAAAGAAGCACGTGTCTGATAGGCAGCAATACTGCTTGTAAGTGAAAGCACTCATGGCCACTGGATCTTCAGATTCAAAACCTTATGGTGTCAGCTTGGAAGAGAACTTCATTAATTTTGTCCTGTGCAGGTGTTTTCCTGTCCAGAAACACAGGTGTCTTCTGGCCAGCCTGACATCTCTGAAATGTGTCCATTTTGCAGTGGGACGTTTGTTATGTAATCACAGTTAGGGTGTATATGCTCAATAAGGTTATGTCAGGCATAATTTATAAACAAACCCCAGTAAAAAATTACTTCACTTAATTTTATCTAGTGCATACCCATGTGGAGGCAGGGAGTTCAATTAGAGATTGATAATTTTATTATCTGGATCAGAAGATTATTTTGGAATAGACAAAGAATGGTCCTCATGCATGTTTGTGTCAGTAAGTCAGTCTTGTGATCTGAAGGACCAAATGGTTTCTCCACTGCAAGAACCTTTTCTTGTGCAGGTTTTAAAGAGATTGGGGAAACTGAGCCCTGCTCCTGTGATGCTGTCCCAGGGCAAGTCTCACAGGGAAACTCTGCAAATGATGAAGTGAATGCACATCCAGAAATCAGCTTTTGATTGTGTAAAAGACACATTTCCAGTAGCTCTGTGAGCCAGATTTTGTTTTCAGGCTGTTGGAACTCTCTGCATTGTCCAGGTGGGTTTTTCTCCCAGTCTGTTCAGATTCCTAGCTGAGGAATTCATTGACTTCTTTGTACAGTTCATTTAACAAGTTTGTCCCTCATAAACAAGATTGTGGCTCCTACTCCAGCTGTTACTGCCCGGAAGCTTTTTACAAAACATATATGATTAAACATGACTAACAAAAGTCATTACCATAACTCATAACATTAACATTTACTTTCTTAGAATTGCAAGACAAGAAGTGATGGGGGCCTTTTCCCCCGTCAGGATTTACTGTCCATCTTTTCTGTGGAGTTCTGCAGTCATGTGCAAGTATCAGCCCTTGAAAAGACTTGAAAAAAGGCATGAGTATTGGAAATGAATTATAAAATCTGTCAGCTTTTCTGTGTGTCTTTCTTCAAAGTATTAGGTACTGGTCACTGGGAAAGCCTGGGTAATCTGCTGAGTGAGATCAAAAGGAAAAATAAGCTTCAGTTCAATTTAGTGTTGCCTGAGATTTATGGACCCTGTGCTGCTCGTTTGGCTCGTGTCTGGTTTTTAACCTGTAACTCTAGAATTTGGCAGGCTGTTTTCTCCACAGAGCTCTGCTTGCTGTCTGCTGAAACATCATTTGGGCAGCAATAAAGTCAGTTTAGCAAGGACAAGTGCAATTCCCCCATTTTAGAGTCTTTGCTATATTAAATGGTAAAAGGGAGTAAATACAGTGTGAAATGGAAAAAGGGATTTTGAAGGGCTATTGTTGTGGGTGCCCTCTTTGCAGTATTAATGAGTAGGAATGTTGGGGAAGATGAAATAGGAAAGCCTTATAGATATGATTGCCTTGCAAGGGATGCTGAAAATATGGAAAGTATAATTGAGATTGGGATGAGGACAAGGTTTGAGTTGAAGAGTAACTAAGAAACAATGGTAGAGCTGGCTGAAGGGAATCCTTCTTCTTGATAGAACAATGCCCTCTGCCCAGGCAGGTCCAAAGGTCAGAACAAACCCTGCCTGCCTGGTAGAGATTCCCAAAAGCAGTTTTTTTAAGGTTTAAAATATAAGCCCATATGGTAATGTGATGATTCTTATAGGTTGCATGCAAATATTGAAGGGTTTGTAGCTTGTCTCAGATTGGTTAAAGAGAATTAGAATATTCAACAGAGAAGATGATTTATTGTATTGTAAATGGCAAATCGGCCCCTTTTTTGCTCTCTCTTTTTGCCTCTTTCTCTCTCTCTGTCTCTGGCCTGCTCTGAGCTGTGTCTTGCAGCCCAGCAGCCTCTCACACCCACGCTCTTTCACAATAAACTCCCATGCTCTAAACCCATCTTTAGAGATCTCTCATTTCTATTTTACCCTCATAACCAAATCTCACAGAGTTCAATCCTACATAGGATTTTTCAGTTGCCTGTGAGTGTGTTCTGTGTTTGAGGCTCTCTTACAGAAGATGCTGTTCTGGGGCCTGGGTTGGAGCTCAGCTCTGTGCACAGCTGGTCCGTATGAAATAACTGACAGTTCCATAGCCCAGTTGTTTCATTGCTGTTTCCTGGAAGAGCCAGATTGGGTTCACCAGCCTAATCCCCAGACATGTGGTGTATATTCAAATCCGAAATGAGGCGGAACTGTGAACAAGCTTTGTGTTTGGTTGGGTTTATTTTGGTTGATGCCAGATCTGTATTCTGTGCAAGTGCATCCCCTGGGATCTCTTCTTAAGGAGCTACTGGGACTCCCAAAATGAGTCCAGTATCCAAGTTCCCCTGAGCAGGGGAGTGGGGGATTCCAGGCTAAACCTTAACCCTGGAGCACATTCCATTGAGAGGCAATGTTTACAGAGAGACAAATAGAAACCTTCCTCATCTGTACTTTCTGCTTTCTGTGACACAGAAACATTCAGAGAAAAAACCCAAATGTTAATGGCAAGAAGTAATTTTTGATTAATGATTGAAATGACTCTCTTCATCTTCCATGAACTGTATGAAATCTGTTAAGGAGATTTTTAATATTTTCTAATAGTCTCTACAGCTCGACAAAGAGTGAGAAAATGTCTTTTCAGGTTTCTGTTTGATGTAGCCTAATTTAGGATGGATTTAGGAAATTCATCAATAAAACAGCATAGATTAAATTTAAAACAAATCCACATGTTTTAGTCTGTAAGTGCAGACATTTATAAAATAAATTGGTATATCATGTTACTTTTGTTTTCTTTAAAATGACTTCATGTGAATTAGAGTTGAGTGTGGAGTAATGTGTCAGAACATGTTGAAAGGCATTAGGCATGCACACAACATCACCTCCTTTGGGTTGTGTAGATGGGCAAAATCTGGGGTGCTCTGAGCTGTTGCTGTGATGGGACAAGCTGATGAAAGCAACAGATATTTCTTGTCATACCCATGCAAAATCTGGGGGTTTTCCTACTTAAAGCATAAAAAGAAGCAAAACTAAGCAATTGCTTTTCTTGCTGTTCCCAGCCTTGCAGACTTCTCAGTCTTATCTACAGTTCTTGGGTCCTGCCCAAAGGCCTTTCACAGGGTGCATTAATTTCCATCACCTTCCCCCCTGCTCCATTTCCCTCCTTATCTCTCCTCATTTTACTTCAGTTATCTGTCCCATACAGCTTGAATTGAATTTGGTTTTGCTGGGTGCAGGTCAATGACTACAATTGTCATCTTGAGGTGATTTTTGCCCCCTGTACCTGAGCAGTGTCTGGGCATTTTTGGTATGGGACATCCAGCAGAGCTGAATTTTGGTCTTCTTTTATCTTTGACTTTTTCTTTTGTCACCTTACTAGTGATTATTTGTCTTTTCTTCCCAGAGGACAGTGATGTTTTACCTTTTCAAACACAAAAAGCAAAATTTATGTTCTGTTACCCAGTGATGCTCTTTGATCAGAAGATTGTGTTAACAATTTCTCTTAATTTTGAGACGAAGAGAGAAATGCCCAAGGGTGTCATAAATCACCCATGAGTTCCAAGAGCCTTTCTTTTAAGAAAAGCATTTTCTCCCTGCACTATTGAAACTTGTGATCTGTCATCAGAATGCATGTTATTTCAGTTTTTTATCACAATGTTGAGTCTTTTGCTGAATTTAGGGGGACCTGTTTACTCCTCTCAACTGAGGACAGAATATGTGCTCATGCTTTCCCTCACTGACATTAGCTGTTAACAAAACAGCTCCAAATATTTGCAAATACTCAGAACCAGAGCAGCCTCAGAGTATTGCCCTTAGGTTAAGAAGTATTTTTTCAAGTACAAATCAAGGTATTCTGGGTCTGGCTGGGCTGGAGTTCCCTTTCTCACAGATTGCTGCTCTGCACTGGTGTCTGGGCTGGTTTTGGGAGCAGGGATCCCCCATTCCTGCAGCCCTGCAGGGCTGGGAGGGGACATGGGCAGGACAGCCAACATCATCTGAGCCCAGGGATGTTCCTACAGCGTGATGGCACCTCCAATGATAAAAGCCAGAGAAAGGAAAAGGAGAAATTGGTTATTTAAGCATTTTTTTTCTCCAAAGCAGCCTCTCTGTGTGCTAAGGCCTCAGGAAGTGGCCAAACATTGCTTGCAGCTGGGAAATGGAGAAAAAATCATACTTTTTCTATTTTTTAATTTGCTTCCATGTTCAGCCTTTGTGGGTTTTTTGTTTTCCCTTATTTTTTTTAGTTAAACTGCCTTTATCTTGACCCGTGAGCTTTTCATCTTGTTTTCTGCCCCGTGCTGCTCAGGAGGGAGGTGAGAGTGCCTTGCTGGGCACCAGGGTCAGTTTGCACAAGCCTTGGAGTGTGGGACATGGGCCAATGGCTTCCAGGGCAATTCCTCCTGTTTATGAAAAGCAGCAAAAATGGCAAAGTAATGCTTTGCTCCAGCTGTTGCAAATGAATTACAGCACAGGCCCACACAGTAGCAGAAGATGCATTTCTATATTTGCACAATTACTGTAAAGCTGTGGGGTCCTTTGCTGCCTGAGGGCTCATGCAGGAGCTGGGAAGCTTTAACTGGATGGGTTGAGCCTGGCATTGTAACTGCATGCCCAGGAATTGCTTCCAATTCTTTACCTTTACATAAAGCTTTTCATTCTCTGCTGCTTTAGAAAGCCTTGCTTTCCTGGTTTTGTCCAGGGAATGGTTTATTCTGGCTAAATGGAAATATTTAGAACATGAAGGACATTCCTGATGGGATTATGTTTTTTAATATTAAATACATTTGGGTTTTAAATTCTTTTGCTGTTTTAAATGTTGATGTTTAGAATCGTGGTTGGATTTGAGAAGCAGCTGCAGTGCTGAGGGCATCCTGAGTTTGCAGCTGGCTATTGAGAAATGATGTTGAACTGCACAATACCAATTACTGACCTTATTAAGTCTGTCTTAGTAAGAAAAGAAATTATGTCTAAAACAATCTAGAATGACAAGGCTATGGTGACAACAGGTGGAAAAATGAGTGAAACACGAAGGTTGTCAAAAATATGCATTGTTTGATTCACTCAAAAAGAACATTGACACAGACTCTTTTTCCCATAAAGAAAAAGAATGAAATATGCTTGAAAAGCAAATTTTTGTATCATGGTTGGTTCCCTCTAAAATTAACATCTGCTAAAACACTGCAGTGTAAATGAAACTTATCTCTGTGTACCCATTCTGCTTTCATAGCAGTTCTGATTTATATATAGATCAATGCAGCAAACACTGAGATTTGTTTTTTGTAAACTGCTACCAAAACTGGAGTAATTTGCAATTTCTGAAAAGTGCCATGATTATCAAAAGCATGGGTTTGGGGAAGGAAGCATGGTGGGTTTTGACTTGAATAAGCTGGTTTAAATCACTGATAGTTCTCCTGATAATCCTCTGTGTAGCATCAAAGATAAACTGACACCTTAAGGTTCAAATGTATTTATTTTAACTAAAATTGTGTGAACTAATTCCATAGTATTATAGCTTGTATTAGTGCACTTCTGCCAGCAGTACTTAGATCATGACATTGATCTTAAAAGTTTCCTTTCATTTATTTACTTCAGTTTGTGTGAAGAGGTGAGAGGTCTCAGGGTGCAGCAGGAATGAGAGAGTCCAGGGATGGTGGTTGTTGCCCAGCAAACACAATATGTTCTTCTCAATGTTTGACTTTTAGGCTGAACAATATTTAAACAGAATCAAGGCCCAGAACAGCTGTGACAGCAGTTTCAAGTCTTCTCTATTTCATAGTTTTATTCTTTTTTGTTTTCTTGACGATCTTATTATATTCCTTTACTTTTCCTTCAGAGAATGTCTGGGTTTTTTGTGTTCCCTGAAGGAAACTCTCAGGCATTTGTTTGTGAGTGGCATAAAGGGCAAACTGCTGCCCAGTGCCATCTCATCCATGGTCCCACTGCTGTGGGAGAAGGCACTCAGAGAAAATCCTGATCTTGGGAGGGGATGTGCAGTGGGGCCCAGAGGAATTAACAGGGCAACTGCCCAGGGAAAGGATGTGCAGAAATGTATCTGGGCTGAAAGCTTGGAAGTTGGAAACTTTACAACTTGGAAGTTGAGAATAAGCCCAGCCTGTCACAGAAATATCCAAAGTAATATGATGAGGCTGAGTAAAACTTGTCCTGTCATCTTTTGGTGGTGATAAAATAAAAATGTCTGTTATTTTTTTGACCAGGCTTCCCTGAGTGGTGGTTTTTACTCCAGGTCTGTCAATGTTGGAGAGACATTTGGACAGGGCCCCTAAAACCATGTTTTAACTTAGTCAGCCCTGAAGGGCTCAGGCAGTGGGACTGGATGATCATTGTAGGTCTGTTCCAGCTGAAGCACTGTATTTATTCTATTTTGCTCAATGTGAATAAAAATGAGAGTTTTTTTTAATTGCAACTATGCTTTAAAATATTTATGCTTCATTAAAAACTTTCAAATTTGGTCTTGATGTCCAAATGACCTGGGTTTGGACTGGCCATTGCAGCAGAAATGCTCCTGTTCTGGCTATGTTGGCACGTTTGATGACAATGAGTTTTATCCCAGTGATGAATTAAGGTTGCTGACTCCCTGATGTGGCACCAGAGCTGAGCTGAGGCACCTCGGCCCTCCCAGAGCCCCTGTGCCTCCCTCAGGGCATCCTGAGGCTACAGCAGCGCACTGGCATGGATCAGAAATGCAAATATCCCTTGCAGTTCTGCACTGGGTGCAGCAATTCCACTGAAGGCAGAGAAGGCAGTCTAGATTTTCACTGCTGTAAGTGGAGACAGAAACATCTTCCATTGAATTCAAACAGTGCCCAGCTGCTTGGTAACATTTATTAACTTTACATTTTGCAGATACTGTACATAAAGCTGGTTTGTGTCTTTCCTAAGTGGCAGCTGCTGTAAACACAGCATCGTGGTACAGTTTGAAACATGTGAGAAGTTCCCCTTGGAAGTGAAGGGAAGAGGTTATTATAAACAAGCCAATTCACATTAAAGTGCTTGAAGTGTCACACTTGCTGCAGGGCTGAAATCCTGGCACACCTGGAGCAGGGAAGCACCTGAAGGATGGATTGGGGAAGTGTTCTTCCCTCAGTTCCCCTGATCCTGGGATAGCTGCTATCAAAGAAAGGTTTTTCTCAGCCTGGGGGATATTTTCTTTTCTCACCCCGTGGCAGCTGTACAGTACAAACAGCAGCAATAACACAGAGCACCATATTCTCCACATCTTCTTAATATTAAATTTTCTCCTGTTTCAATGAAGCAGGAAAACAAATTGAAATTTTGACTGAGCAGGACAATTTTTCATGTTCCATGAGCTTTGAAAAGATGCTCTCCTCTTCATTTGCATTAGCAAGAAACCTTGCCAGTCAGTGTTTTTTCTGTTTGGGGATGGTGTTGCTGAGTTTGGGGGTTTGAGACCCAAGAGCTGCTGCTGGAGTTCCTTCTGTGGCTGATTCCCCAGTGACCATCACTGACTCAGGACTCCAAAGGCCCAGTGTGGGGCATTTTTCACAAAGCATTAGCTGAGTTTTGCCAGAATAACAAGTCCTGAAGGAATTATACCTTTTTAGTGTTATCATCTTCTGGCAATATTTGAGGTTCTTTTTTGGTTTGGTTTTTTGGGTTTTTTTTCATTTGTTATCATGAAATTGGCTGTGTGGCTAAAATGCTTCAGCCAATTTTAGGAG
The DNA here is from genome assembly GCA_025920805.1 of Petroica traversi. NCBI lineage: Eukaryota > Metazoa > Chordata > Aves > Passeriformes > Petroicidae > Petroica > Petroica traversi. The sequence continues at coordinate 2,249,677 of JAHLSL010000074.1, forward strand.
ATCAGAGCTTGCTGCTCTTCTCCTGAATTCAAATTAGAAGAGGTAACTTGATGCTAATGGAGATGATGTGAGTAACCTTCACAACATAAATATATATCTTTTATATATGAATTAACCTGGTTTTTAAGGTCCATTTTCTCTTTAAAAAGCTGATTTCTTTTCTCCTTCCAATCTCAAGAAAAAAATTTTCTGGGCCAGAATAATATATTGCATGTGTGAAAAGTTGCTGTTGATAAATGCCTCAACCTGGCTAAATATTTAAACATTTGCAGCTTGCCATTTAAACCTTTTCCTTGCAGAAACAGAAAGAATGGTTTCCTGAATCAGGATTTAAAAGATCTTTTCTGAGGTTTTGGTGATTTTGGGGCTTGGACTCCATTACTGCCATACAGGGATCCTTCTGGTTCCATGATTTGTTTTTGTGTAGGATCAGCCTATGAAGTGGTGCAGTTTTGAAAAGGGCAGAGATCCCCATTTCCAAAAAGAGATTAAATATTTTATAAGAAATAGGAATAAGTGTTGCTGATATATTGATTTTACTTAATAGGAAGCTAAGTTGGATAAGGTCCTTTGGGGAAATCTGATTTCACTCATTCTGATTTTTTGTTGTGCTGCCACTGTACTTGATTTTCAAAGGTGTGGTTGTTTGTCACTGTAACAAACAACAAATAGCACAGACAAAGTTTTTGTTTCTAATTTTGGAGAATTTGGGGGAAATTATCTAAGCTTTTATCTAAATTCTGTGAAGTAACAGCAGGGAAATTACTATTATTAAATATTTTTAACCACAGTATTTCTAAGATACGTTGTTACTGTGCTTTCTTTGTGTTACACTACCTTTTCTCAGAATTTGTAGTTCAGAGACCTGAAACCTCATTGAAATCTTAATCATTTTTAGCAGGATGTGTGAGACAAACAAGGGTGTTTATGCTGAGTGACCCATGGAGCTCTCAAAGATATAAATCACAAGAGCTGCTTAGTAGATCCTTCCCAGCTGCTGCTACAACCACGTTTCAGTATAGCCAAAACTGCTGCTCTGATTTCAAATTTTAAATTACATTAAGTGCAATTCTAGCATTTGCTTTCTCCACTGATTTTCAGCTCCTTTGCAAATGAAAAATCAACATTTTTCTTTTCTGATTCAGTTGATTTCCTATAGATAGTTATTAATAGCTTTTCTTTGATATTATAATTATAGAACCTTTTAATGCAGATGCCCTTACTATTTAGTGGTGGTAGATGCTGAGGGCCATACAGTAAATATCTACTGTCTTTTTGGGGTAAATATTTCTTCAGGACAGGATAAGAAGAAGATATTTTAAAAGAATGTAAAAAATATTTTCCATATTGGTAGCACAACTGGATTCTTAATTCTTTGAACATTTTAGCTGCACTTTGCTTATTATTAGATTCATATTGTGTGCTGAAATTGCTTTTTAGAGATGATTTCTTAAAAATTTAATTTAATCTTGTTAGAGAAAACAATTACATGGGTTTGAGGATAATCATAATAGTCTGATTATGGGAGTTATGGCTACCTGAGATTTAGGCAGATGTTCACCCTTCAAAGGTCTGAACTGGAGGATTTAGAAGCCCTCTGGAGCTCCTCTGTATTTATTAGAGATGGTGCCAGAGACCCTGCAGGGGTTCATGGAGTTGCCTCATGGCAGAAATTCTCCCTGGTGGAAAGGGCTGCTGCTTTTTATCTCCAGCTTGGGGTGAAGCTCTGATCCCATTATTGCTGATTTTATGTTGTCCCAGTTGGAGTGTGGGTGCCCCGGTACCTCACATAGCCTCTGCTTGGAAGATCTGAAGCATTAATTACCTTCTTTCTTATCCCTGAATTCTTTAACAATATTTTAACGTGCTGGATGGATTGAATGTCTGTGTGAGCTGTAACTGCTCCAGAGCAGGGCCAGGGAATGCCAAGTTCAGGCAGAATTTACCAGAATTGAGGAATGAGTGTCAGGAGTGATGCACACCCAGGGCCAGACTCAGGGGTACAGTGGCACTTCAAGCTGCCCATGCTGAGAGTTTGGAGCTTCCAGTCAGTCACAAATTAATGAAATGTTGGTCATGTTTCTGCCTGGGAAGCAGGGAAAGAACCCACAAAATCAAATCCCACGTATAAAACCATCAACAAATTATTAGGGAGGCTGAAAGAGGAAAATGCAGAGAGGAGGGGAAAGCTTTGTAGTGCTCTCAGCTCTGGTTTGCCTCAGACTTTCACAGATTGATGGGCACTTAATTTTTATCTCTGCAAATGCTCAGGGTTGGTTTCCAGCTTTGTCTTCTGCACTGTTGAAAAACAAACTCTTGTAAGAGAGATCACTGCGTTCTGGGCATGTATTGGCTGCCTTTCATTATCAAAAATGAATGTGTGTGTGTAAAAACTGTTGCTGAGGTACTGGGTTTTTATGATTCTCAAAATGTCTCTGTTTCATTATGAGAAAATTATTGTTGGGTAAAAGATTAGGGACAGTGTGCAGAAGGCTAAAACCCTGAGACCTTAAATTTTCCCCTTGTAAAATCTGCTGTTACAGTTTCTGTACCAGCAGTGACATTTCTTTTTCTAAAATACATTTTTATTTTCTGTCTTTTCCTTGTTCTCCCATTTGCAGTTTTGAAGTGTTACAGAACTCAAATCAAACACTCTCAAGGCACTGGAATGCATTTGGTGCTTTGATACTCCCCAAAGACTTGTGATATGATGGAAGACATGAGGGGGAGATTTAGGGTAAAGTTTGCTTTGATTTCCTAAAGAAAACATTCTGCTATCGCAGCTGTTAATCAGATAATCAGAATCTGTAGCTTAAAATCTAAGTTTTCTCTTTTTGCCTTCTCTAAAGGGTAAAAGTTTATACAGGGGGAAAAAGCCCCAAAAGAAATATAATTTGTATTGGAATAAATACAGCAAGTTTGCATGAATATTTAATATTTCTCCTGTGGGTCTTTTGCATGTGCATTAGCACACAGCTGAACTTCTCAAATTCTGAAGTGATCTCCTTCCCCATAGTTTGATGCTTGTTTAAAAGGTGCTTGTGTTTCTTGCATTTAACTGAGGGTCACATGTCCCCCACTTCCAAGTTGCATAAAACTTTTATAGCACGAGCTTTTATTTGAAAAAGCAAATCAGTGAGCATTAGTATGAAGGATGTGTTACACTCCTGAATAATCCTGAGCATTCAGAAGTATTTCATGTTTCTCTCTCCAAATACCTGCATTTTAAAATTTGCTGAAGCTGAGATTTGCCAGGAGGTTTGCTCACATTCCAGCTGAACATTAATTCTGGGATCTGGTATGTAGAAAAGTTTCATGTGTTGCTTTTATGGGAATTTGTTTTCCTCTTTGCCAGCACATTTTAGGGAAGCTCATTAATTGTGGACATAGCATCATGCACTTTAAGAGGCAGAATAGTTTTATTTTTTTTAGCTACACATCATTTAGGGAGACACTTCTATTGCCTATATTGCCATCTGGTAAATACTATCTAATAAGTCACAAATTTGAAAGATCAATTCAGTCTTCATCTTGTCAAAATTTTAAATGGCACGTCCACAAATCAAAAGGAAAGTCATTTTTATGACTTATTTTACATTAGCTTTGGTCAGTGTTGTTTCTTAGCAGATTTCTTGTTTGTTCTGATCACAATTATGGAGCTGCCAATGTGACTTCAAGCAGATTGTTTTCTTTCTTTTGTAGTAAAACCTCAGCACAAACAGCAAGCCAAGAAGACAACCCCTTGATGCAGAATGCTTTATTTCCTTGGATGGAGTAATTCTTCCATTGTAAATACTTGACTCTTTAAATACTGGAAACTCTCCAAGAATTAAAGAGACTTGTTAAGGCACGGATGTTGCAAAGACCACTTTTAGTAGCCTACAGACCCCCCCAAAAAAGCTGTAAGACATGCTAAAATCATCCAGGCTGTTCCCTTTGCAAGCAGCTATTGTTTTGGCTTCAGCAGTAGGTTAATTCATCGTCATTAGCAGGGAAAAGCTCTAAAAATGTCTCGAAGAATGGTGCTTGCTCTTGGGCATTCAGCTACAAAGCAGAGATATTCAGCACTATGGTCGGCCCTCAATTATCCCACACAATGGGGCTGGCAGGAGCTGGCTCAAAAAAAACCAAGCCACAGCCAATTCAATCCATAGGAATTGGACTAGAAACCCAAAGTTAATAAATTTACTTGTAGCAAGTTTGTAAACAGTTTTGCTTTCTGCAGCAAATTTTAGGAAATCTAAAAACACAACATGGAGTAAGCTGCTATACACACTCTTTACCCAGCAATTCATTCTTTGTGGGGTTCTGCTGTAGCCAGAGATGTCAGGAGGAGGGGATGCCCTGCTGTTACACACCCTGTTTTCCATTCCAGGTGGTGGTTTCACTGTAGAGACTTGGTATGAAAATTTTATTTAATGTAGGGAATACTATTTGTAAAAGTTTAATATTTTGATGTAATAGTTGCGTGACTATAAAGAAAATTTTTGTTGTATTTTTCTGAAAGTGAATGGCCTGGTGAAAAGCTCTAGAAGTGCAATAAACTCTGAGGAACCAGGGAGATTTTTACAGCAGCTCAGCCAAATTCAGCTTTTCTCTCCCAGCTTTCTTCCTGTTTCTGTCTCCTTTTTGCATTAAGAGAAAGCATCATCTCCCAGCTCCTCTCACTGGCTCTGTTCTGTGCTTCCTGCAAAGTGTGAGACATTCCAGCCTTCATTCAGGTTTCAAATCCAAAGGAAATCATGGGATGCTGTAGATCATAAATTTTTCAGGAGCAGGAGCACCTTCTCAGAGGTGCTGAATGCTCTCTGCTTCCACTGGCATTAGCAGCTCTCAGGGTTCTCATGCTCTTTTTGATTAGTTTTGTTGCTTAGTAAAGTTTGGGGTTCTGAAGGTGAAATACATCTGATTTTCAGCCAGGCCTGCACCAGAATTGCTGTATATATTGTGTTATATATTGCTGTGTATATACCAGCTTCTCTGCACAGAGAGGCAAGGAATGGTTTATTTCTGTGATCTCCTTTTTGCTGTGCTGGATTCCAGCTTCTTTAGAGAAGGATTTTCAGCTGCTCTCAAAGCTTGCAGTGATGAGGTGACACAGGCAGTTATTTGTACAGGAAAGGGCACAGCAGCTCAGTATAAACTGACTGCATGGAATCCATACCACACCAAAGGTTTGAGTTCCTAAAAGCTTAACAAAGCTTGTTGTAGTTATTTTCTTTGGAAAAATCTTATTTGCCCCATACTTTTTTGAAGTAGGAAGAGTCCTTTTTTCTCTTCCCTCCCTTCTGTACCTCTTCTCTCACATCAACACTCACACACCTGATTCTGGATGTAAACCTGGTGCACTTGAGTAACAAGGTCCTGGTACATGCACTGCTGAATTAATGCACAGGTATCTGAACTCACCAGTGCTCCAAGGTCAGGAATGATGTTCTTTAGTCTATGGTCTGCCTACACCTTACAAAATCACTGTGACCCTCCACCAGGGGATTTGGTTTCTTTTCTTTTTCGCCTTCTAACATGTCAATGAATAATAGAAAGCTTCAGTTATCTCAACAGAGGAGATTGTGTCTAATCCTTGATTTGTGTGGATATAATTTTGAGAAATGGTGTAGCAAAAGTAGAATTGAATGTGTGGTGTATTGGAATTGGGGAATTGGTTCCATGATGAATTCTGTTGCTCTGCTGAACTGCCTGCTTTCCCCTGTGTGTCCTGCATGGCCTGATGGTATCTGATGTGATGAGGTTGTTTCACCATCTGCAAGGCTGCTTTTGTCACGCTCCTGTTAGACTGTGATTTGCTGCTTCAGGAAACAGAACTTTCCTTGAGAAGTTACTGTAAACACTCAAATGCCTTTCCCTGGGTTGGAACTGAATTTTGCACAGAAAGCTGATGTGGTGTGCAGTGAGCATCAGTGGGAACCAGAGTCCATGTGCTGTTGACAGCTCTGGAACACAACAATGGAAGTCTCTTTATCAACTCTTTGTATTCTTTAGATTTATTTTCAGAGAATCTGTGTAACAGTTGGATGTAATTCGATAGCCAAACAGTGAGCAAGAACAAACCAGTTTCAATTACTTGCTACTTGATCCTTGGCATAAACCCAGGTAGTGATAAAAGTTCTGAATCATTTAGTAAATAAGATGCTGACATAGGATCTTATGCCCATCCTCTGGAGATGGATTCCAGTTAGGTTGTGACAACACTTCTTCAGGAATTCTAAACCTGAACTGATTTATACCTTCATCTTGTGGTTTTTAACAAGGTGGTTTCATTCAGCAATATTCATATATTTAGGTAATTTTTACAGCACACAGTGTACTGTAATTAATAACAAATATTATTTATAGGCATTAATCTTTCAATCCAGCTGTGTGTGAAGTGTTCACAGGTCCAACCTGCTCTCCAAAAACTTAATTAATTCCTCAAGGAGGTCTGAAAGCCCACTGGTGTTCCAAGATGACACAAGACATTTGTTGAGCACCGTTGGAGAATATTTCCAGGAAAACTAAACATAGTTCATGGCATCGCCGTTCAAATTCTGGTTTTGATTGATTTCCAAGTTAAGACTAGCACGTCCTCTTTGTTTCTCTCATTCCAGTCCATGCAATCTAAAAGATTTATGGATAAAATTTAGAATGTCAGTCTCACAAAGTGAGTTTTTATCACAGAATAAGGCAATTTGACCATTTTTTTACACCTTGGCAAGAGTTTATGACAAGAATAGACGAGAAAGAATGACAGAGGAAACTTTCCCATCAGACTAAACCGAGGTGAAATATAGAATTTCCAAAGTGCAGAAGGTTGAGGTTATTTTTTTTTCTCTTGAAGATAAAATTTCAAAAGCTCTGGAAGGTGGTTTTCAGAAGTTTGGCAGATGCCTCAGCGTTTCAGAACAGTTGTTAGGAGTCAGTGTTTTTCCTGGCCAGTTCTCCTCCCATCAGAGTGGGTATTGAGAGGACACAGTTTTATGTTTCAGCTGGACTGATTAACTGTGGGCAGTGACCAAAAAGGGAGGGCTTGTTTTCCTCTCCAGAGCTTGTCCTTCCCTCTCCAGTGTGTCAGTGGTATTGCTGCTCTGACCCCACAGTGAACTGATTGAGACAACTCAGGCCGTAGAAAACTAAAAACAAGGAAAATAATGGCTTTTTGCTGGTGTAGTGCTCTGATCCATCCTGGGGTCAGGTGAGAACCAGGCTGGGACTGGGCTGTGTAGCCAGAGGCAGGATGAGTGGGAGAGCTCTTCAATTAATGTAGATGTGCTGTAAATGTAGATTTTTTAGCAGTTTTATCAGGTTAAGGATTAGTTCTGAATTATCTGTACTGCTGAAAAGATGGGTGTTGTTCTCTCTGCTTGGTGCCTTGTTTTCCTACATCCTCCTTTGTGGTGGCACTGCTGATTTTGTGGTTTGTTGGATCAGGAGATTCAGCTGAAGACAAAACTAACAACAACAAAGAGAATTTCAGCATCACAGAAATTACTTTTACATAGCAAGGGGCGAGGTAGTGTGAATTTGTCCTTTGTGTCAGCAGCACAAATAAATTTCCTGAAATTATTTTCAATGTTGCCCTATAAATATTGATGTAGAAAGTCTATTTGCCAATTCATTGTCTCTCAGCTGCTGTGCTGTGCAGATTTAAAGAGTTTCTTGAAGGATAAGATTCTGAAATCATGTGTGGCATCATCAGTTTCTGTTTTGCCCATGGGATCCTCCTCTGGTGTCTCTCCTGAGATGGACAGAGAGCAGAGAGCACTGCTGGGTTTAGGAGAGACATCAGAGTGTGCAGTGTGTGATGGCCTGATCTAAAATCATCAGCAACATCTGGGTTAACATGAGTGGCTTTGGATGTTTTTTTGCCCAATTTTGCAAATCTGTTCTGTCTGGTTTCACTGCTGTATCAATGTGGAACACACATTGTGTGGGATGTTTGGGATGGGTGCTCTTGGCACGTGGGGACAGCTGATTACATGGAGCTCCATCTCTGAGGTGAAGAGCATTTCTGTTCTCTGATGGACCAGACAGCTCTGAGGAAATGGCATCCTGGCCTCTCCAAACACATTTCACAAGTACCCATGGGCTCAAGACTTTCTTTTGATGTTTTTGTTTCATTCAGAAGTGAGATTCAGTGCAATGCCCTCTGGCCTGGCTTTTCTCCCTGCTGCTGTTTTCTTTTGGGATTACTGTTTGGTCATTGTTTGGTTCAGGCCATACTCAATTGCCCTTGTAATTAATGTGGAGCTAATAACCATGTACTGAGTAATCAGGGCTGCTCTGCTTTTCTGGGATTGTTCTGACTCTTTCAGCTCCCACTGACTCTTGGGGGGAGTTTTTTTTTACATTTAGCACCTCTGAACTGGAGTATTTCAGCTCTGATGTGTTAAAACACATCAGGAGATAGGATTGTTCTGACTAAATCTGAGTGCCTAGAGTTGAGTGTATGAAAACGGGTCACCCTGGGATCCCTTTAGGGACAGTGAAGTTCTGTCACTCTGTTCCTGGAGCTGGCATGCCCTGTGCCTCACCCTGAAGTGGATACCTGTGTTTAGGAAGATGCCCATTAGAAAATAAGTGGGAGCAGGTAATCTGTTGAATTTTGATTACATTTCTAAAATAATTAATTTGGACTGTTGATTGAAGGGTTTGTATTTGGTTTTAAATCCATGTTTATCTGTGGAAATGGAAGTTGCCAAGCATAAGAAGAGTTTGTGGAGCTCCCTCAGGCTGACATGAAGAGGAGCACCTTTAAAATGCAGATGCTGAGATGCATGTGCCCAATGTACACCCATGCTCTTAGCTCAGAACTTCATCTGTACAGGAATATTTCTGTTATCACTGTAACGTGCTGTGAAATGTCAGCTTGCAGGACCAGCATTGTCGTTTGGCTGACAGGAGCTGTGAAGTTGGTTTCTTCTTCCTTCCTGGCCCAGGAATTGCTCTGCAGTTTTTGTGTCACTGGTGGAAGAAGGCACAAGCTTCTCCTTCACTTTGCACGTTGTGTCTGACAGGTTCAGTCTCTTTTTGCCTGGACACTTCATCTTGTGCTAAAAGAAAGACCCAGTTTACCTCCTGTGATCCACATTCTGGCTTATTTCACTGTTGTATTTACAACAAGTTTGTTTAAAGCTTCAAAGACCCATTTGTGTAGTTCTTGGCTGTCACGAATGAAGAGGATTAAATTAATAGTTACTCCCTTTTCTCTACTTAAAGCTCTTCCTTTCCAACAACCTTTTATTGTAGGTACCCCTGGGTAGCAAATCCACAGTACTCAGGTAATGTTTAAAACAAATTGCATTTTACTTGTCCAAGCTTGATTAGGATTTAAGTGTCTTTGGCAGAAATAAAAGATCACTGAAAGTTCCTACTTAATATAAGGAAAATAAAATGGAAAAAAATCAATGCTCAGCAATTGTGGGTTTCAGTTTAAGAACTTTAACTTTCCATGATTCTTCTCAATGAATTCACTTCAATATCCACATCACCATTATGGATAAAGTGCCAACTCCACTACAATATTCTAAATCTGGAAAAATGTTTGAAGTGCTCTGCATGTGTTGGAGTTTGGGATAGAAGAGAAGGTCATGGAATATGAAGCAGGAACCAGACTCACATTTTGGGCTGTGGCACCTGGGAGAGTCTGGTACACATTGGCACTTCCAACACAAAGCACTTGCTAAATTTCCAGCACTTCCTTTTATCAGTGCCTGAATTTGCTGAAGATTTTGCACGGGCATAATTTCAGATGAATGTGTGAGGTCTGTTTGTTCCTCAGCAGCTGCTGGGTTTGACATTCTGTTGACTGACTGGGATGGTTTTTACCTCTTTCCTAGGTTTTTACCTCCCACGGGCCTACTGTGATCATGCCAACCTGGTTCTGCTCTCGAGAGTGGTTTTTTCATGTGGGAAGATTTGATGAGGGGGGGAAAGGTGAGTGGTGCAGGTGTTGTGTAGTCCAGGAGCCATCCCTTTGTTTAACAACCTCTGATAGCCCTGTACCTGTTATTAAGAACACTAGGGAAAGGGGTGTAGATGAAAACTGAGCTCTAAAAAAGCCTTGGCCATAACATAGACCTCTTATTTAAAAAAATACCCAGTCTCCAACCAACTGAAATGGTTTGGGAATAACCCTGGTGATGGAAGGACCTACCTGAGATCAACTTTGTAACACATCTGTAAGATATGTCAGCAAACCTGGAAAAATTAAAGGTTTCAGACACACAAGGTCCTCTTTGGCCCCTGGAATGGATGCTAAAAACAGATGAGCCCATAGTTCTATTATGAGCATCCCTGCAAGCTGAGGAAGGTTGCTGAGAGAGAGTGGGAGAGGAGAAAGGTGCAGGATGGCAGAGAGATAAAAGTACATTCACCTGAGGGGGAAGATTTATATCCCTGAGCGGAAGAAAGAAGGGCCAAAAACTCATTTATCTGCCTGCCTCGTGTCCTCTTGTTAATCTTAGTATTTGTGCTTGTCCTTGGAAGATTTCAAGCAGCTTCTCCTCAAGGATCAGGGCTGAAAGATTACAAATATTTATTGTCTCAGAAGAGTTCCTTCCCTGACAGTGCTTTGTCTTTATGAATTTCCTCTGTGAGTTCAATTGGATTGCTCTGAGCTCATCAGTGTGTTTATGGAATAAAATCCATGCATGTCTGTTAACAGTATTTATTGTGGCAGTTGAAATATGTTGAGAAATATCTCTAATTTAGACACATTTGAATCCATTTTGTGTGGTTTGATTCTGAGAGGTTGTGCTTCCAGTGGTTTTAGTGAGATTTTAGGGCTAAAAAGGGTGGTTGGGAACTTTTTTTTTTTAAAGCTTTCATTTATTAATACTCTAAAAAAATCTGCTTAGGCTATTTCCTATTTTATTACTTAAACTACAACATATGATGATTATGATTATTATTATTATAGCTTTTAAATGGAGCCCTTCAGTGCCATGCAGTGTGTGTATATATACACATGTGTATGTATGTATGAGCATATACAAATATTATTCTTTGGGCTGCCAAAAATTTATAATTATAAGGAGACAGCAGACAGGGAACTGAATTGTTTAGAGCAATGAAAAGATTTGCCCTTAATTGCATGGTGGGTGAGTGGAAGAGCTGGGAATGGTGCCTGGCTCCCAATACAATCTGCATTTGCTGACCCACACTCTTTATTTCTTTTTTTATTATTATTTCTTATCGTTGTATTTTCATTCTCTGAAGTATGTTTGACTTCTTGAGCGTTGTTAGTAAGCTCCAAAAAGAAAGCAAGCAAGTTAAAGCAGCAGCAACAATAGAACAGCAAGCCTAATGATAAAGTTCAAGAGGTGAAGTTAAATAGACTATTGTTCTGTGCTTTTTGCTTTTCATTTTGGTTTTTTTTTTCCTCTTTGTTTTGTTTTTATGAGTTGGGAGGTTTTTTGTGTTTTGCTCTCTCTGTGTAATTGTGTAGGAACTATGCCACTGGTTATTCAGCTGCAATACACTGACAATCCTAATCCTGATGATTTTTCAGCCACAATGCATGATATGTCCTTCTAGTTTTAAGAATTACCAGTGATAAGTTGAACATATTGTTTGTCCCTATTGTGAAGTGTCCAACATGTCCAAGCTCAGACTCTGGCTGATGCACAGGACCTTCAGAAAAATACCCTGAACAAAGCAATGGATACAAGCAGTGAAGTCAAACCTTTGTCCTCTGTGGGTTTAGAGGACACAGAACCAAGTCTTAAATCTTGCAGAATTAAGTGTTGCAATCTATTTAGCATTGCTCTAACTTGTTCATTTTCATTTAAAAAGAATCCCTTTGAGGGAGTTTTTCTCTGTATCAGCAGAGCTGAGAATACTCTGAAGGGTCTCATCCCTGTGTGTATTTCTGATCTGAGCCAGGATTTGGGTTAATCTGATCACTCCCATCTCCACTTCTGAGTCAGTGTTTATTAATGAGACTTGCAAGTGTCATATTGCTGGGAGTAAACACAGGGACAGGCCAACAAATCTCCATGTTTTGGCCTTCTCCATTTGTTAAACTGTTTCTTGCCAAAAAGCTGCATTTCTCATTTGAAATTAAATCCAAACACCTGTTCTTCATATTTCAGTGCTTAGGAAAAATGGAGGGTAATTCTTCCATGGGAGAAATTGTGATTTGATGTTTATGGTAACAGAGTGGGTGGACTGATAAAATACAAATAGATAAGCTATGGTGTAATCCTTTTTTTATTCCAGGTAGATATGTATGTCTGTCCGGCCATCCAGGCTTGAAGTGAAACAGATTTTTTTCTTTTTTTTCTTTTTTTTTTTTAAATGAAGTTCTTTCTGATCAAGATCTGCAGCTGTCAGAAGTGTATTCCTTTTAGGTCCAGGTAAAATCCTAAACAGTATATTCATAAATGGTCTCTAAGAGCCTGACAGGTTTGTTTTATGTATTAATTAACTAAAATGGTAGAGGTGTTATTTATGCAATCTCTGATAAATGATAATTAAAGCAGGAGTACTGAAAAGATTTTAACAAGCTCTGATGGTGTGCTGAGACTGAGATAATACAATGGAAGTGGTCACAAACCCATAAAGGGACATTTCAAATAGTATCCCCTGCTAGAGGAAGAGTCACATGATGAACCATATTTCTGACTTACGTTTTTTAGGAGACTAGGAGAAAATAATCTTTCTGTTATCCAGCAATTTTGGATAAAGAGAGCAGTAGTTCCTTATTGAAAGAAGTAGCAGCACTTCAGCAAACCCTTCAGAACTCCCACCTGGCACTTTGTGTGTGACATTACCACGGGTGGCTTTGCTGCTGGAGTTTTTGGTGTCTCCTAATAAGCAGCACCATTGTTACCAAGTAATAACCGTGTCCAAAAGCACCACAGAAAACTGTGCTGAGGGAAAAATGCCCGTGGTCTGGTCTAATGTGAAAAGCAGATTTTGAACTGGATCATCTGTTGGAGTGAGAAACTCCCCAGTCATGTGCAGTGGGAGAGGAGGTGTCTGTTATTAGGGAAGAAAAGTTATTTCTTCATGAGTCTGACAGAAATGCTGAGTACAAGAGCTGGATAAATGAACTTTGCTGCCCTGCAGGCTCCACTCCATGCAGGGGTGGAATATTGCAGTGCTGGCTCTCTCCAGGCTGAATTCAACATCACAACTGTTACATGCCAAACTTGTCTCTTTCTCTAGAACTTTACCACAACTTGGTTCCAAATTTCCTGTCACCCCTGTGTTTATCCTTCCTTTTAAAGTGTATGAAAACTGAGGATGGAGTGACAGCCCTAAAGTTCTGAGCTAATCTCGAAGTGTAAACAGGGGGGAAATTATTCTTAATGAGCCCCAGATGGAATTGTAAACCACCAGCCTTTCTGAATACAAACTGTGCCTCCAAACAAAGTGTCTGGAGCTCAGTTTCATTCTGTTTTCGTGATAAAAGGTCACAAAAAACACAAACTGAGGAGGTGTCAAAATATCCTTTTGAGCAGGGGAGACTGCAGGCCATGCTGTAAAGCTTTGAGGTAAATGTAGCTGTTAGGCACTCACTGATGCAATTTTCCATGTTTCTCTGCCAGAGCACACAAATGTCATTCCCTTCAGAAAGGCAAGGGGTCCTAATAATGCCTGAGAGGCAAAAGGCTAAGCAGGAATTTGGTTTTTTGGAACATGAATTAAAATATTGTCAGTCTGTCAAATAAGCTATCAAGATGCCACAGGCACTACTGGGGTTTTTTTTGTTTATTTTTGGCTTGATGTAGTTAAGGCTGAACAGAGATCAATAGTTGATATAAAAAGCAGAGGAAAAGTGGGGGAGTCAGTGATAAATTACACTTTATAAGCTATTTGAAAATTCACCCCATACCCCATGTCTAATTATATTTTCTGCTGGTCTGTTATTAAATATCATTTGCAAGTTACCACCTCCCTTCCATCAGACTTCCCCATCATTTTTGTTTAACTGCATTTCTCTGTGCCAAGACATTTGGATGAAAGCAACCTTCTGGAGTTTCCTTTAACCTGTTATTTCCCAAACAATGAAATAAATGCTAAATGGGCTCTGGGCCCTGTAATCAAAACAAAATGATGGAAAGGCATGAATTGGATGAGAGCCAAAAAAATTAAGTGACAGATCTGCAGAAAGGGAGACTTAAGAATATCCTGGGTAATCCTGTAGAAAAGCTATTAATAGCTATTTAATTCTTTTCATTCAGCAATTTTAGGCTCCTCTGAGGAAATGAAGTGTTTTTTCTGTCCAGCAGTTACCCTGATGGTGCTGACTGGTTTACAAAATGTATTCCAATTGCAGCCCAGTTTTCTTTAGTGCCCCTGATAAAAAGGAAGGACCAAGCTTCCCCAAACATGAATGTTTTTTTTCCTGTGTGGATTGATGCACTTCTCCTGCCTTGTTTGTCACTGTTGTTTATTTAAGTGCATGTATTCATGAAATAATGTTAGATCCCCCTTCTTCACCTCTCAGACCCCTCTGCCCAGGGCAAATCTCCACTGGTTGTGCTCACGAGGATCTGCCACCTCTGCCAGAGCTCCTGGGAGCTGGGAGAGGGCAGGGAGTCAGATGTGACTGAGCCAAGCTGAACAGAGGTGGCTCAGGAAGCTGGGACAGATGGATCCCACGGCAGAATCACTCTCACCTATTTGATTTAGCAGTAAAAGACAGCTTTTATATTGTGTTGATGCCTCTGCAGCCCCATGGTGGTTTCTGTCCAAGTGACCAAGTGAAAGGGCTGAAGTGCTGCAGAATTTGCTGTTGGTCATCCCAGGGCTGCAGCAGGGCCTCACCAGGGCATCACTTGCATTAAAACTCTTCCAAGAATTGCAGATGGTCCCTGCTGATGCTCCTCACCATTACTGAGGTGGAGGTACAAGTGTTGGAGCCAGAATTGCTCGTTGGGAGATGCTTGAACCTCCTTGAAAAATGTTCAGGTCACTGCAGTTGGAGCTCACTTTGCTGCCAGGAGTGAGAACAGAAAGATGGCAAGAGAAGGATCACGGATAATTTCGTTTGGTTCCTGAACAAGGAGTTATTTTAACTCAAGTTAGGGTTCTGCTTGACACTTCATGGTGTTTAAAAAATCCCCTCATGTGTACAGCAAGCAGCACCTGCCCAAAGTACTGGGTCAACAGAAACCCTTCCCCTGTTCAGGAATGTGATAAAGTGAACAAAGATTTTGCATTTGGCTGGTTAGGGCAGAGCAGGGGCAGGCTGTGCTTTTCTCTGGGAGCTGTAATCAGTTTATCCCTTATTGCAGCAGAGGATGTGGGGTTGGGTTTTGCCTGTGATGTGGAAAATTCTGCATGGAGTCCAGTAACATGTAAACTGTGCAATTTAATTGTATTTATTATTGCTGAAAGCCATTGATGTGGTAGCCTATTGCTGAAATGCTGGGTTAGTAATTGATACTTTTAGCTATGGATATTAATTTTCAAAAAATACATTCAAATAGCCCTTTAGTGGTTAAACAGCTTTTTCTTTCAAAGCTGTGTTGTTCCACAAAGATTCCTGGTGTTTAAAATGCCATCTGGATCCAATAATAGATCTCAACTGGGAAGGAACTCTTGTATTGCAGCAAACTTAACACGCTCAGGAGCCGTAGGAAGTCCCATCCCTGCAGGATCCATAACACAGGCACCATCTTTCCCCTGAAAAATGCTGCTCCTTTGTAATGTGAGAGGCCACTGCTGAGCAGGACAAGGCACCTGCTCCTTCCTAGGGCTGAGTGCACTTTATTCCACAGAATTTCTGCCAGTTAGAGGAAAGGAAAAGAGCCCTTGGAAGCAAACAGCGTTTTGAAAGATCCTTTTACTTCTGAAAACTCTTCCTCAATATACATATTAACAGTTGTCTTGAATAATGTAAATGCTTGTCCAAAAGTGAAGGAATTGCTGAGCTGTCTGTGATGTGAACATAGATCTGAATCAAAATCTGACTCCTGCAGCAAGCTGAGATTTGCTGCACTTGTGCCCTGAGCCACAGTCCAGTGTGTGAAAAGAGAAAAAGGTTTAAACTTTGCTGCTGGCTCAGTATTTCCCTTATAGTCCCCAATAAGGAAATATAGAAAGGGCTGCAAGGTAAATGGAAAGAAATTGATTTTGTGTTCTTCTTGTATTCGTGGTGACTGTGGTTGCTGGCTGCCACTCCAGCTTCTCCCAGATTTCTTTCATGGCTTTCAAAGTAGGTTCATATAAAGCCTAAATTGTATGAGGTTTTCTAAAAGTTTTATTCTGCATTGCATCTCTTAAAGTCAGACAAATGTCTACAAGGACAACCCATAGCTGCAGATGAGCTGCCCTCAGTGAGCAGCCAGAGCAGAATCCATTGAATCCGTTTAATCCAGAATGTGGGAGCTGGCCCAAATCAGTGTCACAGTGAGCCAGAGTGAGGGCTGGAGCTGCAGAGTCCAGAGCCTGATTGGATTCTGATTTCTCCCAGGATACAAATGTTCAGCTGAGTGGTTTGGAGTTGTTTTCCAGGGTTCAGAGGGTTTTTTTTGTCTCGTTTCTCTTCCACTCCCACACCCCTCTGGCTACTCAGCCTGGTGGGTATGAGAAACAGTCACTGAACTGTATTGCTCTCATAACTAGAGGGCCAGTCCAGCACTTAATTAGAGAATCTCATTTTCTTAATTGTGGAAGAAACTCAGAAGCTGTAGTAATAGAGAAAAAAAATGCAATTTTTTTTTAAGATGTACTCTTATTATTTTTCTGTGTTGAAATAGAATGGTTAGAATTGAGGTTGAGGTTTATGACCTGGTTATTCATGTGTGTGATATTGTCTACAGAAAGAAATGTATTTCAATTTCTTCACCCTCTTTTCCTTCTCAATTTTGTCATGTTCTCTTTCAGCTCTTTATTGTTGCAGCACTTAACTATTTTCTTTGTCCCACCTGGTTTTATAAAAGAGAGTTTTTTAGTCTGGTAAAAACCCTCTGACCGTTTAAAGACTGTAATGGAAGGAAGAAGTACCTGTATTTAAACATGAAAAAATGAAATGTTCTAGAATTTCAAGTAGTTTTAGCTCTGCAAAATATAAATAAAAGCTACTAAATAATGGGATTTAAAGGTGGGTTTATGCTTTCATATGCCACAAAATGGAATTGAGTGCTGACTCAATTGAATTCTGACACTGCATCTCTTGCATGAAGAGCCTCTGATTTTTAAGTGGAAAATGTTGAAATTATTGTGAAGTCACTTAATTTTTCCTAGGGCCTAGACCCACAGTTGCAGGAACTTTTATCCTGAAGTGTTTTCAGCAGCAGTGGGTGCAATCCCGTAAGGATGAATGTACTGTGGAAAGAAGTTTCAAGAAAAAATAACTTGTTTTCAGGTGTTGCCTCATTCTGAGGTTGCCTCTATTGCAGTTTTTATTGAGGTCTGTCATTATGGGGCCTGAGTCACCTTTCCTAAGTAGAGATCAGGGTTTGCATGACAACTGAGAAAGAAGAATTCCAGTAAAATGAGAAAAAACCCCTTCTGAAGTCACTGCTCCTTTTCAGTATGAACTGTTTGGTTGCATGGAGCTTTAGGCTGCACAAACTGTTCAGCACCTGGGTTTCTTTTTCTTTTGGATTCACCTGCACCAAGCTTGAGATCCCTGTCAAAATGAGATTATTTGATTTTCCCACCTCTGTCCTTGCAGTCAGCTGCACTTCATTTTTAAGCACTGATGGTTCAGCAGCATTAGCTAAATTTATTTCATCACCCATTAGAGAGTTTCATTGGGACATACACATATAATATTACAGAATCAGAGATGGTTCTTGGCTTTGGAGGGAACATAAAGACCTTCTTGTTTCACCTCCAGGACACTTTCTACTAAACCAGGTTACTCCAAGCCCCATCCAGCCTTGCCTTGCACACTTCCAGGGATGGGGAGCCCAAACCTGGGCAGAAAATACAACAGAAAAGTTGTATTTATGAATAACAATTCTGTTGAACCATATTCTTTTGGCAGAAAAACCAAACACCTTCAGACGAAACTGAACACTGATGAAATAACTGTTTTCTGTTGCAGGGTGTCCCAGAGGATTTGTTGTTTTTTTATGAACACCTCCAGAAGGGTGGAGGAGTCTTTCGAGTGAACCACTGCCTCCTGCTCTACCGCTTCCATCCCCAGGCTGCCACTCACTCTGTCCTCGAGTAAGCTCTGCTTTCTGGGACAATTTAAAAGTTGGTTTTATCTTGGGTCATAGGCAGCAAAGATGGTGAAATTGCATTGGGGTTTTTAATTAGAATTTTTAATGTCTAACGTACAGGGGTTTCGTTCTCATATTTTTTTGCCATATGAACCGTAATGTAAATAATATTTTTTAAATGTTGAGGCTTAATTTCAAAATCAACGGCCTCAATATTTAAAAAGTAAACAGAAACTCGTAATGCCAACAGAAATGGTCTTTTGAAAAAAAAGAACCAGACCAAAACCAAAGCTTTAATCTGATAATGTGCTGCCTTTACATATATTATTTTGTTATTTTAAAGGGTCTAAACCATCTAAATCAGATAATGAGGTTTGAAAAATCCCTGAGGATATTTAGCAGTAATTATCTCAGGTGCTTCCTTGTAAGCTGCTTTTGCTGCCTGCTGCCTCTCCAGGGCTGCTCAGCCCCTAAAGGAGGAGTTGAATTGCTGATTCCTCTACCTGCTGCAAGCTGAGCCAAAGCTGTTCCTTTCTCATATGCATTGACATTAATGAAAAATTACTTGAATTTTACTGTCCTTTTGGAATCCCATGCCAGAATCCCAGTGGTAATTAAGTAAACTGTTTTCTTACTGATTAATGCTGTAAATACACTTTTCAGTCAGTCCTGTTTTTAAGGGTTTGTAGAACTGACCAGTAAAACTGGACATTCCTGTGTACATTTTAGTTGTCTATCCCTGAATTATTGTATTGCTGTCCATAATATAAAAGAAATAAGTCCCATCAATAGCACACTCATGATTAATGTCCCTCCACATCTTTATAAATACAAATATATGTGCATATCTACATAAAATCATTTAACTATGGAAAGGTCATTCCAAGCAAATAGTACACATGATTTTGATTTTGCAAACAAGCATGAGATAAATTATGTTCCTTTTTATTCATGTTGAAATGTAAGTATTTTTTTTTTCCCCCCTCTTTTACTGTGTGAGCCTTTTGGCAGTTAGTGACCAACTTTTCAGCCACGCATTGCAGGATGCTAAGAACTCTTGGAAGCCTTTTGCTCCTATCTGTGGGAAAGCATCTAATTCTTGGAAATTAATTTGTTTTGAATTTACTGCAAGCTGTTGCTTATTCAGATCTCCAAGGTTGTGTGGCACAAGCACCCAGAATTACAGCATCCTGGGGGACTGTGGAAGTGCTGTGAGCTGTTTCAGATGTGCGGGGTGCACGTCCAAATTGGCGCCTTCCTCGTCTCATTCTAAGAAATCAGGCGAGCTGCTCTTCCTCTTGGCTCCCTGCTGGTACTGCTGGGGCTGATATTTGGTGTGGCTTTCCAAACACGAGGTTGTGCAACAGCTTTTTTTGTCCTGGCTCATTCCCTTGTTTGTTGCCCAAGTTGGGAAGGGTTGCCCAGTGTTTGTGTCTGGAGAGTGAGGTGCGCGTTGAGCAAAAAGTTATTAATGGACTCTAAAGTTTCTGACTTAAATTGGGCCTTGCCTAATTTGCCTCTTGGTCATCCCACCTTATTTAATGCATGTTCTGGCTGTTCTAGAAGCCATTTTCTCTATATAGTGTGTTTTGTTGAGCAGTTTTGTGTGGTGTTTTGCTTTTTGCTATTGGCTATTGGTCATCTTCTAATTTTGTGTTAGCCTAGACCTGGATTTGGAAGTAGTAACTCACCAGCCAAATAAATATCTTGTCTGAGATCCACATGATATTTGCAGGAAAGATGATTTTTTTAAACACTTTGTGCCTAGTTTAAGTCTTAAAAACCATAGCAGGACATTTTTATACAAAGGTGCATCATTCATTCTCTTTGGCAAAGACAACAGTCACTCGTAGCCTGTAACGGTTTCAGTTTTATGTGGGTGTCTTTCAGAACCCTTCAAGGGGAAAGAAGCCTCACTGCATTTTCAGACTTCTAAAATATATGTAAAACTGCTTGGCAAGTGACATTTGGTTCTTTTTTTGTTTTAGTTAGTGTGTATAATTGTAAACATTCGTGTGCTTTAGGTAATTTCCTATGATTAGTATCCTTCTGGAACAAATATCTGGAGTTGAGAATATCTGTGAAGCAGGAAACTAAATCTTATTTGCATTCTCCCTTCCCCTGGAGGCATCAGTCTGCATTATTAAATGTTTTGGGTGCGTGACAGAATCTGCATGAAGTTCAGTGTCTGTATTTAGATTCCATTAGGTCCATGCAGAAATATGAATGTTCTTATTGTCATCTCATCCAAAGGTTGTGATAGATACCTGCTGGATTTTGAGAAACTTCTCTTCAGCTAGGAATTCACACCACGAAATCCCACTTTTCATATCTCTTGGATCTAAATCACTTTATTTGGTGTTGTATCCTCGGGCTGTGTGTACTCAGTGCTGCACAGCCACATTACATTGATATGAGACCATGTCAGAGCTGGCTGTAGAGTGAGGAGTACTGGAGTAAGAAAGTCTGATGTATAATAAAAACATCTTAAAATTCATAGATTTTTATCTACCAAAAGGCAGAGAAAGGAGCTGTATATACAACAATACCTCACTGCGAGATGAAAGGGAGCTTGGAGCAAGGTGAGCAATAAAACTTTGCACTTGCTGCTCATGAAGACAGGTGGTTGGGGCACACAGCTAATCCTGGGAGCAGTTTACAAGGTTTTAGTCAAGACAAATTTAATACATGTGGAAAATAAGGTTTGTGCCTGCTGTCTAAGATCCGGGCAATTCCCTTTTACACAGAAAAGGTGAAGGGCACCTTCAAGGCTTCAGTAATTTCAGATCCCCTGTGCTCATAACGAGCATAATATTGGTCTGCAGAAATAACCAGAATTACATAATCTATTGGAACCATGTGGTTTCAGGCACTGGAAGCTTCCAGTGTCATCTGAGCAAAGGAGAACAGGCACTAGTGTGAAACACACATTTGGCTGTTCCAGAGGTGCTCTGAGGCCAGGTCTCAGATCTGTGCTGAGCACAGGAATGCCTCCTTCATTTCCTGCACAAACATTCCTGGCCAAAAATAGGCAGGAGAGAGGAATAGTGTAGCATATTCCTGTAGAGCTGAAATAAAGATGAGGTCAACTGCATTTTTATCATCTATGCTTGCATTTGGCACTTCAATTAAACATGGAAACTGATGACCTCATTAGATTCTTGAAAAGTAAATGCCATTAACATTGATAGTCTCTGTCTCTCTTAATAAGCCTTTCATGAAAAATAGGCCACAATGCAAACCATGCCTCAGCTAATGACCCGTGACCTGAAGATGAACTCAGACATTAAGAGAACCTATTAACAGTGTAAATGTAATAACTCAGAGGGACGATATAGTCCAGCAATTAATAAGTTCACATGAAGTTCAACAGAACAACAACGGCAAAAGAAATCAGTTTATTCACCAGCATGGCCAAGGTTCAAACAGGATTTATTTCTGAATTTCCTGTGGACGGTAAGGGCCTTGAATTCTGCAGCACTGGCTGGGAAGGATCTGTTTTTTCAGCTCGCACTGTGATTTTGGAGTTCTCTGCTCCTCCATCTCTGCTTTATCGATCAGGTGAGGTTCACCCATCACACAGAACTCTCTTCTCCTGCCATCAATAAATAGGCCCTGGAAGAGGCTGTTCACTTGGGCAGCTCCTCTTCCTGCCTGCTGTTACCTGAGCACTGTGCAGGCCCAGCACAGGGAGAAAAGGGCAGATTTATGCATCTATAGTGTTTCTGTGGATGGCAATCGATGCCTAAAATTCCAGTACTGCTCAGGATATTGGGCTTGTGTTTCTGCATTGCTCAAGTACTTGTACATCTGTCTTTGCTCTGTGGATTCACTTATGTGGCCTCGCTGGGGGAAGGAGGGGAAAGGCAGTGCAACAATATGGTGAAGTTTGCCTGAGCACAGACATTAAATCATGTTGCTCTTATTGTCACATTATCTTTCATTTCAAAATAGGAGTAGAGCAGATGTTTCTTGACTCCTGAATTCAGTCAGTAGGTCAGCACATATTTTTAACAGAGCTCCATTGTTGCATGACTTGGGTGGATGGTCTGGTAATAACTACTTGGGGCTGAGGAACACACGGCGTAGTCATTCTCACCCTCTGCATGAATACCCTCGTTTCACTCCTGCAGAATTTTGGCTCTTCTTCTTCCTCTCAGGCTCCAGAAGTGATGAGCATTGAGGGGCCACGGCAAGTGAGAGCTCAGGAAAACTGCATAAGTCTCAAGAATGACGTTTGGTGTGGAAATACTTGTAACATTTCTTTTACAGTCTTGTGGCAACAAAATGAAAGAAATGGGGGAAATAATGTATTTCGAGGCTTAGGGTCAAGAAAGAGTGTTAGGATATGGGAACAAATTTGTACAGTGAGAAGAATTTTATCCCACCTTGTGGCTGAGGAAAATCTTGTGAACTGAATACAGGCTTGGAAATGGTACTAAAAGCTACTGCAAATTGCTTACTCTAATCTTTTCTGAGATGGGCAGGAGAAGCAGCCTTGATTTGGGGTGATGCAGAGCAATAACACCTCCCAGGTTTTGCTGGTGGCTGTGAATATGTAATAATGCATAATCTGAAAATAGCTGTGAGAATCATCCCTGAGCAGTGGTTTGTACAACTTCTGGATCGTTTCAGGCGTTTTCTTTAATTACCCTCTGCACGTTGCTACAGCTCCTGTCTGGTGCACCTGCACTGGCTCGTGAAGGATGGGAAAATGGCATTCCCTTATCCCTCGAGGCAGGAATCCCAGTTATCTGTTCTGGAAACATCAAAAAATGTGGCAAATTAGGTGAAGCGGAAACCTGAAGGGAATAACCGAAACTCTCTCCCCTGACACCTGTAAGCTCCCCGCTGCCTCAGCCTGTGGGATTGTTTGTGCACAGGGAGTTCTCACAAAGATGAAGCCTCTGAGGGTCACTCTGAAAGCTCAGTCACACATTCTCCCCTCAGTTCTGTGTTTATCTGATGTCTCAGCTTGCTTTGTTACAAGTATTTCAGGGTTAACTCAAAGTGTTTGGTACAATTTAATTTTTTCATTGGAAACACACAATATGGGAGTGTGAGTTTCAAGTGATTTTCTGTGTGTCATAAGAATGCCTCATAGTGATGCAAAAAAATCCCAACTGCTGGGTATATTGGCTTCATTTTTACAAGCCACAGTAGGCTTTTAAGGAAGTTTTTTATTGGTGTTAAATGAAGCTGTCTGACAATATTCTTACGGTCGAACAACAATCAAATTAATTTGGAGTTTAATACTTTTCATAGCCTTCTATTTCAGAGTGTAGTTCCCTTACATGCTTTCCCCACTTGCTTTTCCAGGATAACACTGGTAGGTGAGATGGGTCAGTAAATGTGCTTCAGCCTGAAATCTTCAGGGTGATTAACAACTCTGAGATTTTATCTGATTGAACTTTACCTCAGCAGGGACTCCTGTGGCACAGAGGCTCCCAAGGCCCAGACAGCAACCACAGTCTGGAAGAACCAGCACTGCTGTGCTGGGCCATCCATCTCCATGAAAATAAAAACATCTTCCAGGAGCCTGCAGGTAGATTGCAGTGTTTGCACTGCACTAGGAATTAGCTACAAGTTCTTTTTGAGCCTTTAAAGGCTGCTGGTTTTTTACTTTAGTTTTCTTAATGTTGCAAACTCAAGTGGAAAAGAAACTTGCTGGTGTCACTCAAGCCAACAGAGCAGATTCTGAAGTTTCTTTGGAATGTAATATGGTGTTATCCTTCTGAAGTCACATTTCAAAGGAAAATCGCTCTTAAAACCTTTCCATTTATGTGCAAAGCAATAATCTTCCTTTTTAGAAGCGCGTAGAAGCTCTAAAATTCCTAGTAAAGTGATCCTGGAAAAATACTTGACCTTCATGTTCTGTTCCTTTAGCTTTTCTTCTGGGAATACAGCGTGCTCTAATGAGCATGGAAAAAGGCAAGTGTCAAAGGATGCCAGCAGCAGTGAAAGCTTTGCAGCAGGAATGCATCTTATGGTTGCATTAGGAGAGATTTTTGATCAAATCCAAGAATTTCTTTTTCTCCATTAGCTGAAATGCTGGGGCAGAGCCATCATCCTTGAAACTGTGGGGAAATTGTATATGGAGTGGGTGTTGTGCTTGAGTCCATTTATTTGTGCATGAAATCCTTTCCAAGGTATCACTCCAGGATCAGGGATGAAGTGCTGAGCAGGATCTGGCTGTGCTGGAGTGAGATGGGGTCACTGGAGCTGAGGAACAACCCCAGCAAGAGTCCTTGGACTACAGAACATAAGTGGGGGCTGTGAAGGGAGGATGCACATCAGCAAATGGAAAACCCCATTTGAAGATTCCCTAAAATAAGTAGACACAATCAGATTTTATTCAGAATCTCCAGTGAAAGAAAGTTACAGCTCAAGGACCCTTTTTCAAGAGATGTAAGTTAGGAAGATTCATTTGTCAAATTGAGGAAATCAATTTATTCTCTCTAGGAAAATGTTTAATAAGTCTGAGGTGGGTTCCTAGTTAATGAATGCTAAGTGAATGCAGGAAATAAAGCAGATGTTTTTAACAGCAGTTTTCTTTAATCCATGATAAAGGATGTAGTCCTAAATATTGCAGTATAGGGTAGAACACAAATGCTCAAACATAAAAAAAGCTGCAGTTGTCCAAGTGGATTTGCCAGTTGGGAGAAATGGCCCATGAACAAACTGCTTTCCTTGACATTGTTTTCTCTTTCTGAGAACCTGTCTTGGACTTGTTGCAGATGTCAGCAGATCTTCAGTATCTGAGGCTGTTGGATGGTCCCTTGCCACAATTCCAGAGCTGTGGGGTTTGTCATTTGCTATTCGTGTCACCCTTGCTTTCCCCAACAACCTGGCTTAATTATGTAATAGAACCTATCCCAAAAAGGAAGACTTAAAGGTGTAATTGCACACAGACATCTGCCAGTTTGCTTTTTTCCCTAAAGCATGGTTTTTAAAGATTTATGAGGCATACCACTTTCTAGAAGAAGAAAAAGAAAAATCCCACTGCTTTTGTTCCTAGAAATGCAGTTTCTTATGAAAGTTGCCTTCATGAAAATGGACAATCACATTTGTGTCATTGGCAAATAATACTTTGGAATTTTTACAGTTAGACCTCTCCTACATGGTCTGAAATGTGTGTGTGTGAGGTTGGTGAGTGTGAATGGAGTAATTCCGATTCAGAGCTTTGACACTTGACTTGAGGCTGGAGGCTTGAGCCAAACCCCACATTGTAAATGCATTTATTCTGTAGCACTGGCTGGTGCTGGGAGTGAGATTCCAGCTTCACACCAGCCAGGGACAGTGAGCCCACGGGCAGATGGAACAGGAGGAGCTCAGCTGGGTTTAGGAGATGCTTTGGTTGTGTCACTGCAGGGTTCCAGAGCAGTTCATAGGTGAGGACAGGTGTGGGAAGGGTTGAATTTCATTACCATAGCTGCAGCTTTTCATATTCTTGTGACCTGGGAGGGTTCTTGAAAATACAAGTGCTTTAGTTACTGCTTCCCACCCATCCAAAGGTTTTTTTGGCTGAGAACTTCCACAGAATTTCTTTTCTACATTTCCCTCAGAAATTTCCAGTTTAAAGTTTCCATGTGATTTTTTTTTTCTTGTATTATGTGAATCACTTTGGTCAGGTTTACACGAAGGTGAGTGTGTACATCTGTATATAAATACATAATAATGCTAAAAGTTTTAGGGGTCAAATCTGCCCTTTTTCCAACTCTCCAGGGGAACCATCTGGAATCACCGAGTCAGGTTCCTGGAGGAGAGAGTGCTGAGCTCCTGGACATCATTCACCATTTGGAATGCTGGCAAGCAAGGCAAGAGGCTCTACAGGAGTTTGTCACCAGCTAACCAGAAAAAGGTGAGCTGGAAAGTAACATTTGTACAAACCCACTTCTTCAAGGCCCCCTTGATGCTTCCAATCTAAAGTAGCAAAATTCTCATATTTTGTCCCCCTAATTGATAATTAATATAAATTGGGGAAATTCTCAGTATTCTGAGTGATGCACTTCTTCTTTTAAAATGCTGTGGTACTTTATTAGAGCTTGTGGTGGGTATGGAGAGCAAGAAATGCACCTTGTTCCTGCTTGCAGGTGGCTGAGCACAGGTGAGACACAGCTCAGGGAGAGCAGAGGAACTGGATTTTTGGGTTGTGTGATACTGAACTGCCTTGGCCAGGGTCATCCATACCTGTATAATACTTGCCCAGTTCCAAAGTGGATATTGAACATGTCTTTATTCACTGTGACTCCCTTTGGAAAGCTGGATTACCAAAAAAAAAAAGGGGTTGGTGTGGGCTGAATGGGTGAAAACTGCTGGAACTGAAAAAAAAATGGAAGTAGAAACTGCTGGACAGGACTGTCCCATTCACAGTCAGTTGAAAATGCTTATTTGGCAGTGGCAGATATTTCTCAGGATAGATTTGTCCAAGACTCTAAATACCTTATTTTTATAGCATTTTCTTGTGTGCAATAACTTCGTGTTAGATAAAGGCTTCAGGGCTAATGTCAAATGGCTGTTTCTTATAAAGAGCCACAGAACATTCATTTTATTGCTGAATGTGTTTTTCTTTTCTTAAGAATATGGATGGGAAGACAAAATGACAAATACATGTATAAACCTGATTCATGTTGTGGCCCTCAGACCACACACATGTAAAGAAAAATAGAAGACATTTGTATACACATAGCTAAAATTACTGAACAGGCATGGGAGACACTCAGACTGTAAATGTACAAAGCAAAAATTGAACTGAATGTCCTGCTTGATATTCCAGTGCCATCCCAGTGCCATCCCTCAGGCACTGCCATCACATTTCAGTGGGTGAGCTGGATGAAAAGACGTTAAATGCTGCAAATCAGTTGTTTCATTCAGAGAGGACAGAACTGGGCATTAAATAGGATTTTATCTTGGTCATGCAGTGCAGTGTACACAAGATTTTGGGAGGTTTATGAAAATATTCTTTCATTGTTATTTGCTGAGCACCTTTTGGATTTCACTGACTGTGTGGCCACTGGGCTGACACTCAGCAACCTTTGGATCTCTCTCTGCAAAATCAGCAAAATTAGAAAAATTAGGGAATTAGTTCCAAGGGCACAGATGGCAGCTTGTCTGGTAGATTTTTGGGATGTTAAAGGAAAAATAGACCAAGTTGGTTTTGCAGTGGTGTCTCACCATCTCAGGTGTTGGGATTTTGTTTGGTTTGGTTTCCCAGCTTTTTTTGTACCAAGGCAAAATGGAAATTGGTGCTGAGGCAGAGCCTCTCCCTGGCTTTGGGATACATCTGCCACCTCCTTCTGCAGGGGCCTTCAACTCAGAATGACAATTTAGAGATGTCACAGCAGAGGGCATAAAAAAGGCAAGAAAACACCAATATTATTGGTGTTTTGGCCCTTTCCTGCCCAAGACCCCAATCCCAGCTCCTGTTCTGGTTCTGATTAGAGAAGTCCTGGTGCTGCTCCCCAACCTCCCCAGAACCTTGGCTTTGGCACTGCTCAGCCTGGGCCATTGCTCTGCTTCTCTCAAGGTCACAGTTGCACATTTTCCAGCCTGGTTTGGTTGGATATTGAAATTCTGCACCAAGCATTAACCCCTGAGTTCCTGATGCTGTAGCAGACACGTTCAGCAATCCCACGTGCCAGGTGCAATTGCACAAGGCAAGAGGGGCTCAGTTTGCACAAATACTGCAGAATGTTGGATATCAGGAAAAAGCTTTTTACAGAAAGAGTGGTAAAATCGTGGAATTACCTGCCTGGGGAGGTGGTGGAGTCACCATCCCTGGGTGTGTTTAAGAAAAGATTGGACGTGGCACTCGGTGCCCTGGTTTGGTGGGGGTTTTGGGGCAGGGGTTGGACTCCACGGTCTTGGAGGTCTCTTCCAACCTGGTGATTGTGTGAAAAGTGCTGCTAAAATGCAGGCACAGGGATCCTTAACACCCCAAACAGAGTCATCAAAGCATCCCCTCAGTCTGAGGTGTTACCTGAAGTATTCAGGGCCCTTCTCAGTAACAAAGATAAATCACTTCAAAGATTTGTGTCCTCCTAAGGGAGAGTAGAGGCTTTTAGATGGGTGTTTTTTGATTAAATCAGTGTCCTCTGTAGTGATTAAAGCACTGCAGAGTATCTGCATCTGTTCAGACTGATGATGATTGGCACTGTGACTTCCCAGCTTTTCCAAAAGTGAGATCCCAAATCTCTCCATCTCAGCCAGAGCTGAAGCTTCAGTGGTATCCTTGTGTTTCATATCATGGGCAAAGGCTCCAGAAATGGGGAAAACATCTCACTTCTCCAAGAACTACTCATAGGGTTATGCTGCTGGAGTTTCAGGAAATAAATTCATTTAATTTGCAGTAGGTAATTCCTGGCAGTATTTATTTCATTCTAAATGAATAACAGTAAAAGGACAGTAGAGAAACTCCATATTATACTTTTCCTCAAAAATCCTTCAGGTATTTGGTGACTAATACACAATTCTTGCCAAAGACTCTAAAATCCCACAAGAACAAAGGTTGTAAATAGCTGTTGCTTCATCCTTTCCAGTCCTGAAAACAATAAAATGCTTTTCCTGTCTCACCCTTTAACACCCAACTTAACAAGACTTAAGCTTTCATATATTCTTTTAATTATGAGAACACCAGAGATTTAGTATCAGTTGGAATCTGCAAGTGGAATCTTGTGTTGTCTTGTAAATAAATGGAGACCCTGAGATATTAATTCATCAACTATGCAAATGAGACTTCTTTAAAATACAATTCCAAAAGCCCCTAGGACAAAAGATGATGTATTACATCCATACACTTAACATTTTTTCCTCTTGAAGGTCCAGCTGTGTAAAACTGTGTGATCTTAAAAGGTCAAATACTCTTGGAAACACAAGCAAAACTGCCAAAATTAGCTGTATAACTTAACTAAGGTCTAACTAAAATATGTATGCTTTATTTATTAATTTATTATGACGATTATATCCTATATATTACTTAATTATTATAGCAATAAAAATTATAATTAGTTTATTTTAATATAAAATTATTAAAGTATAAAACCAATTAAAATCAAGTTTAGACAGCTATATTCTGTCTAAACTTAATTTTAGTTGGTTTTATACTTTAAGCCAGTTTAGGCTCCTGGAAATGTCACCTAAGCTCTGGTTGACTGCATACTTTTCTTGAGGAGCAGAATTTCATCAGATGTCTGAGACTGACTTTGGCTGCATTGCAGAGTCACAGCAGGGCTGTTTTCTCAGTTGGCACAAAGTACCTGTAGAAAATTTGGGACACATATTCCTTGGATAAATAATAACTCCCCAAAAAACCTCTACATGCAGCTTGTATCATTTTGTAATTTGGGGGAAAAACCAACCTGGACTCTACTAAACCCTCAGGAAGAGAATTGATTCATTTGAGCTGTCAGGTTTAGGGTGTTCTTTTTCAGAAAAAGAATGTTTCTGGAGTTTTAGAACCTGGTAAACAAAGCAATTGCATTTCTTGTGCTGCTGGGGTCTTTGTGGGATGGTTGAAAAGCCCAGCTCTGCCCTGTGCCAAAGAGCTTTGTTTCCTAGAAAACAAAATCCAGGCAATTCCAGGAAGCAGCAGTCTGTCTGTGCTCATGCTCACTAACAAATTATTGCTTTGCTCTGTTTGGAAACCAGAGTGGATGTGAGTTCTGGTAATGTTAAAAGAGAAAAGGACACCTCAGCAATTCTCCCTGTCCCCTCAGTATGGTGAATATTCAAGTGGTGCTTTGTCTCCAGAGGATTCAGGCAAAAATCCAAGGCTCAGTATTTTTGCTAAACAGCAACACACGAAAAAAATTACTCCACTGGTAGGGTTTTTTTATGAATTAATTACCATGATCTCAGTATTCTTAGGGAAATTCTGCTTCCTGGCTGTCCCCTTCTTGATTCACACTGCTGACAGTGGTTCAGTATTAGCATTTCTGCAAGAATGAAGTCAAACAGACCTTTTTTTGTTTAAAACACATCCGTTGTGTCTGTAATTTGCAGCCCAAGATGGAAACCAAATGTTTTGGGGATGCTCCATGTGCCTGGAGGGTTTCTGAGCTGTCTTGTCTGCTCTTTTATTCCCCATCAAACTTCAGCTAAAAGGAGAACTTCAGCATTCACATTTGGTGTCATTTCCGATGGCTGAAAATAGAAAAGAGGGGAAAAGACCAAAGCAGCAGCAGCTCAAGAGGGGCCTGGCCACAGAGCTTGTCCTCAGCCAGGCCATGCCATTCCTCTGGGACAGCCTGGCTGCTGCTGGCAAACACAAAAAGGGTTTTGAAGGCCCTTTTCCCTGGCTTATCCATCATTTAAAATCATCCATTGGCTTCCCTTTTTCCAAGAACAGCATCACCAAACCTTGGGTTGCAGCTCTGGTCCTTCAGCTCCCTCCCACAGCCAAGGAATGGTGAAGTTTTGTAGCATTTTAACCACCCTAAAAGTGTGTGAGTGGCACTGTCAGAGCCTGGAAAGCAAAGGACATGAATAAAGGGAGGAATTTTACACCCACCTTGACAGTGAAGCAATGTGAAAGCAAATTAAAATCCTCCACAACAAGGAGAGAGATGAAACTTGAAAGTTTCAGTTAAATCTGTATATAAAACACCCCAAAATTACATGGGGTGAATCGAGGGTTCATTTTGGGCTGTAGTGAATACTTTGTGGCCAGGACAAGTCCCTGCTCTTTCCATTTGAGAGGAAGTGCTTTTTGCAAGCAGAGAGCTGTGCACACCCAAAAAACTCCGTTTTTTAACAGAGTTATGCCAGTTTTAGGCCAGCTTTACTCTGTAGGGATGAGTCTCTGCCATTGGGGTCCCACACCTATGAAGGCAGGTGTATGTTGTACATAAAAAAGGAAATGTTTCATGTCCATGGTTTAGCATCTTGTTTTGTGTGTTGGATTCTGGTATTAAAATTCTCCATTGACTTGGTTATGGATATGTACAAAAGGGGGAAGCTGCTGCTGTTTTCAGTGGAATGGTGTCTAAATGGAATAATGAAATGCATTCTTGGGATTTAAAGATACCCACAGCTTCTGTCCTGGCTGTGATGCTGAAGAGAGGTGAAATAAAAGCAGCTCCTGATAGAGAAAATCCAGATTGTGGCTGGTGCTTGCTGGTTCCATGTGGGGGCAGAAGCTGGTGACACCTCTGGGAGTCTCTTGTCCTGTTTGGTCTAAACCTGCCTTGCAATGCTCTCAGTGGCTTTGTTTTGACGTGGATGGCCAAAATGGATTTTGCTTTTGCAGAGATGTTATTAACAATGCTCCAAGGCTTTCCACAAGCTTCAATGAAAGAATTATAAATAGAAGCATGAACAGGGTCACTAGAAGTTTAAAACAGATGCAGAGGGAATGCAGCAGGGAAGAGCTGCTCTGTAGGGTTTGCAGGGCTTTGAAGGGGACTCTTACAGAGCAGTTGATGTCATGAGGAGGGAAAAGTCAGTGTGCAGGTGACCATTTATTGAAAGGATTCTCCAGTTTTCTGTCAGGTTCCACTCAGTTATTCAGTGTCCCATGTAGAACTTGCCTGTTGTGTCCAGCCCAAGCAGACCCTGAGAACGTGCTGTGATTTCAGGCTCTTTCTGTAAATGTTTTTTACAGACCCAAACCAAAGCACAGGTGAAATTAAGATGGGGGAATAAAATCCTGTGAAGATCCTTCACCATAAAAGGACATCTTTAAGCTGATAAAATATTTCCATTTTTCCATTATGAAATCTGAGTGTGATGCACCATTCTCTGCAGTAGCCACAGGAACAAACAATGAATTGTGCAATCACAGCAGAGCTCAAGCAGGCAAGGTAGCCCCAGCTGCAGCCCAAGGCACTCCTGTGCCACTGCTGCTCCTGATGCCAGAATGATTTTTGTCTTTTCTTTTATATCCCTTTTACACAGTTCTGTGTATCCACAAGTATCAGCAGGCACACTTGTAACCTTTTACTTAATTTAGTGCTCAGTGCTCTGGGAGTGCCCTGCAGGCCCTGAGGCTGAAGAGCCCAGAGCTGCAGAGCCAGGGACACCAAACATTCTGCTGGCTCAGGAAGCCAAGGGCCCCTGGCAGGACAGATTCTGGAAAGTCGAGCTGAGCCCAGCCCAGCCCCAGCATTGGGCTCCCTTGTTGGATCTGGGCTGTGGAAAGTCTAGAACTGGTGTGTGTGACTGACGGGGGTGCATTTGCCACGCTGGCACCTGGGGGAAGTGGATGCATCAAACGGGATCCTGATTCAAATCCTGAGGTAAAGACCCCAACCCCTGTAACCGTGTCTGGCTGCATTTTCATAACACCAGGAAAAAGGCATCACTCTTTCAGTGACTTCCCAGGTTGTTCACTGGAGGATCTGCTGCCCACCCATCTCCTTTCCCCAGGGAGGTCTGAGAGCCCCAGGCTGGCCCTGCAGAGCCCCTGTGTTTATTGGGAAGTGCCAGCCAGGGAAGGGCTTTTATCTTCCTCAAACGTGTCTTCCCCCAGCAGAGATTGTTTCTGAGTAAATATCTTATCTTTCCACTCTGTAAACTTTCTCTTACAAGGGACAAGGCGATTTCTCCTTTTCCCCTTGCACCACTGTTAATGGAAGTTGCAATCCATATTTATAAAAATGACCTACAGTAGTTCCAAATCTTGCCTACAGCTGTCTTCTCCAGTTTGGAGCTGAAAGAATTAGCTGTGTTTGTTCCTTTGGAAATGTTTGAATTGTGCAGATTTGCATACAAGTGAATGTTCAAACCAAAAACACGTAATAATTTATATATTTTAGTAACACTGAAGTGTGCTCTGAGGACTCAGCAGTGTCACACTGTCAGAGGTATTGCCAAAGAGTAATTTTGCTAAAAGGATGGGGGGGGGGGGGGGGAAAAAGCAAATTGAGACCCCTTTATGACTTTATAATTCATGGTTTCTCACAGGGAGACAGGAGTTCATGTGTGGATAGATGTTCTTCATAAAAGCTACAAGAAAGAAGCCCATTAATGCAGGAAAATAAATAGGTGTCTCTGGGTTTATCCTGATAGTGGATAAAGTAAATAACTCCCATAAGCCTGATGCCCTGACTTCTCCTCACAGGATAAACAACTGTGCCTAAGTCCTGTATTTAGACTCCAGACATAGCTTTGCTTTAATTGGAAAATAAATAGTCTGTGTCAGAGAAATAGTTGACTTCCATTCTGGCCACCCACATGGAGTGCAGCCTGGCAGAAAAATCACCCATTCAAGTCTGACCTGTTTTACACTACTGTAAATACAGATCTGAGCTGCCTGGATCCATTGAGAATTGCACAGGGAAATGCCTCAGTGATAACAAAAAAGGCTTGGAGCTCTTTCCATCTTCCAAGGGAAATCTGTCACAGACTCACCTGAGTTATTTTTGTCATGGAGAGGTTTTGTGTGGGGGTGTCCTGGGGAGTCTCTGTGGAAAAGGGCAGAATTTTCTACACCCAGAAATTCGAGTGATGGCCCAGGGTGAGAGGCTGGGTTAGAATTCTTGGCAATTTAGTGATACAAGAACTGTCTTTGGAGAGAGGCTGTTTACAAGGGGATGTAGTGACAGGACAAGGAGAAATGGTTTTAAACTGACAGAGACTGAGATTGGGTATTGGGAATAAATTGATTCACACTGAGGAGCCCAGGCAGCAGCAGGAGTTTCTGTTAACTGGGTTATAACACACTGAGGGTGAACAGTGTGAACAGCACAGATCTTGCAGCTGAATTCTCAGTTCCTGACAGAGAAGTGTAAATAGAATTTCATTTTACCCTGTGTCCTAAGCTTTGGTGGTTCTTTTTGGTTGTTATTATCTGCAAGAGCATAAGCAGCTTCAAAAACAGCTTCAATTATTGGAAGGTAAATTGGACTGTATTTGTTCCTAGAACTCTGTTGGGTTGACACTGAAGCCATATCCTGCTAAATATTGTTTATTATGGTCACAGCTTCCAGCACAGTAAAGCACAGGTGGTGGAAGTGAGATTTGCTGACTGCTGGAGAATTTTAAAGGTGGTTAGCACAGAGTGAAGAGAACACAGCCAGGGACCTTCTCTTCCCACAGTGGCTCCTACTGATTCCCTCCACACGCACACACGTTCCTGTATCTGTGTGTTTGGACACACCCACAACATCTGATTCTTCAGCCACACAAGGCAGTGGGCACAGAAATAGGGCCAGGGATGTAAAGTGGATTTATCTGTGAAGGAGCTGCTTGTGTGTGTTCATCCAACCCAGCCACAAACACCTTGTGCAATGCCCAGGACCTTCCTGAATCCCTCCTTCCTTTTCTTCCCTGCCACTGCTGGCCCAGGGTGGCCCAGGGGGACACAGGGTGGCACAGGGTGACACAGGGTTAATGTCCCCAGAGCAATCCCTGCCTCGGGATCACCCAGAGCAAAGTCTGG
>JAHLSL010000074.1:2292901-2332994 GCA_025920805.1 Petroica traversi
ATGGCACCCCTAAACTCCCCAAGTGATCCATGGCACCCCTAAAACTCCCCAAGTGATCCATGGCACCCCTGCTCCACAATGGGGGTGTCCTTTCATGCACATTTCCAATTGTAGGAGTTTTTGTTGTGTCACATTTGAAGACTTAATGGACCATTTTTGTAGCAGATAAACCACAAATACACCCCAGGTCTGCCACAGGGAACCAGCTGCTATTAAAATGTCCAAGTCTGTTATTTGATAGAGTTTAATATTTAAAAGAAACACTTAATTGTACAACCCTTTTGATTAGAAGTTCACTTAATTTATTGTCTAAAGTTACTGGATTTGGAGAAGACTCTCCCATCCCCTCTATACAGAAAAAGCAAAAAAGGACAAGTGAGAAATAACGTGAACTTTTTTCTTTTTTCTTCACACCTTTGACAATTTGTCTTATTTACCACTGGCAACTTTCCTGTGGCTGAACAAAGTGTATTATTTATAGAGTAATTTGTTTAAACTCTGCATGACACAATTGTATGATAAAGTCTCTGGAGTCCCAACAAGGAAAATATCCCAGTAATTACCATATTCCTTCAAATCCTCATTTGGTTTCCTGCTGCTAATACTCAGGGTAATTCAGAATTTAGGCTGATTATTTTAGCACTGAGAGCTTGAGGAAAACAAGCAGCTCACTGTGACACTCAGCAACAACTTCAAATCTCTTCTTCTGTAAACAGCTCAAATCTACCAAGATAAAACAATGAAGTTTGGAGCTCTTTGTCTTTCATCTCAGAGCAATGGCCATGGTGCAGCAGGGTACTCAGGGCTTGCTCCGAGCCAGAATAAGCCAGGCACACCCTAAAAATGACAGGCTGGAAACAGAATATTCATTTTCCTGGAGTGTTTTTCTGGGGAAGTGTTTTGCTTTGATTTCAGAGCCCAGTCATTTATGGGCTGAACTGCCACTGCTTTTCCTGCATCACTGTGGGTGCTGGCCCTGGAGCCATCCCTTGGTGACAGCACTCAGCTCATCCTGCTCCAGGGCTCTGCAATTCCTCAGGCAGCTCCTGAGCAAGGCTGCTCTGAAATGGAACACAATCCTGAATTTCCACATGCATTTAAACAAGGAATTGGAACCAGAGGCAGAACTGCTGCCAGCCACTCCTTCAAACCTGACACTCTTCTAATTTTGCACTGGACAATTCAGAAAAAGAGCAGCAGCCACTCCTTATAATGATAAACTCAGCTTTTTTTTCCACAAATACAAGGTTCTTCAAGCTCAGAAATAAACTGCAAAGTACATAAAAGTCAAGCAGTGTAAAATGCAGTCTGCAACTCTGTCCCCAGCCTTAAGGTGAATTTGTTCTTTGTCTGGGATAAATTTATTTCCATGAAATGTCAATGAAGACAAAAAGCCATTTAATGTACTGACTAAATAAATAATTTATTTTTCTACATTTGTCTGTTCTTTGTGACTGCTGTTTGGGGCAGCAGCCCCATGACCAAGGCCTGTGACAAGGAAAAATGTTTAAAAAGGCAGCAAAACTAATAAATTATTAGCTTAAAACTCAGTATTTCCTTAAATCTCCCAGGCATGCAGCCTTTTACCAACTTGCCCAGGTGATGATAATGCCCAGTGCTAGAATTTGCAGAAAGGGGGAAATCCAGTGCCACAATCCTGGTTCCCTGCTCCTGTCACTGCAGAGCTGCTCATGGAATGGCTGCTTTAAAAGCCACTGGATGATGCTCAAGGAGAGCAGGACCCTCTTCCCCCACCCTTGGGAGAAGCCAAAAGCACAGGTAAGAGTAGGTAAAAAAAATGAATTCCATTCTATGAAGTGGCTGTTAAATTCATGCCATCCTATGCCTGGGAAACATCTAAACTGCTCCCATTCCAAATCTCTGCTTGAATACAACGCTTGTAGCATGTTGAGTAATTACATTTCATGGGAGATTTGAGCTGTTCTGCTAATTCTGTTGTTTTGCAGCTTGCAGAGATCCTTCCTTTCCCCAAATCCTGCCAGTGCTCATAAATGCCAAGAAACTGTCTGTGCACTTGAAGTTTGACTGTTTGCACAGCTCAGTCTCCGGCTCATGGAAAACTTCCAAGATTTCCTCCCTTTTTAAGTTGTTAGAAAAATATGGGTATTTTACTTTATCTAATGGTGATTTTATCCATCCCCTGGTGATTTTATCCATCCCCCTTCCAGTGGGCAGCATCCTGGAGAGCCCTTTAGAGCAGAGGAATTCAGCAACAAAGAGCTGAACCTTTGCTGTCACTCCTTATAGCTTTCCCCCCCTCAGCTTTCAAAGGTGTTGAATTTTGTTAAGTGCAGGGCACGGGGGTGTTTGGGGCAGCTCTGCACTCACCAGTTGGTGTCACTGAGGATGGCCATGGCCTGCTCCAGGATGGCAGGGTCCACCACATCACTGTAGGTGAGCAGCATCTCGTACACCTGGCTGGCTGTTGTCTTGCGGATCTGCAGGGAGAGAGGGAAGGGGCAGCAACCAGAGCCCCAGGAGCACCAGGAGCACCCAGGGCAGCCCCTGGCCCTGCACAGGAACAGCCCTGATGCCTGCAGATTTTAGATTTTCTGTTTTTCAGACCCTGTGCTGCATTAGTGTGCAACTCTGAGTCCATACAGAGTGTCAGTGAGCTCTCCTCACAGTTTGGTCACACAGAACAATCCTTCCAGGCCTGAGATCCAAGGAAACCCAAAAAAATTTAAACAGGAATGAACTGGGGGGTGCAGAAAACCTGGGGGAATGGGACTTCATTACCTGAAGCTGGAATTGGACAATTAACCCCTGCTATGCAAACAGACCAAACTTAGATCTGTCTGACAAACTGGTGACCATTGTCCATCCTGGGTGCAGCCCCTGGGAGGCTCCTGCACTGCCCAAGGTGCATCCATTGAAGGCCTTTCATAAATCCCCACTTTATTCTCTGACTCTGTCCAGCCTCTGTTCCAGGCTGCCACTTTTAGGCATCATCCCCAACAATCCCACCCTGGGCATCCCTGGGAGTGTTTTCCAAACTCTCCTGGAGCTCTGGCAGCCTCGGGGCTGTGCCCATTCCTGGGGAGCCTGGGCAGTGCCCAGCACCCTCTGGGGGAAGAACCTTTCCCTGAACTCCAACCCAAACCTTCCCTGAGAACTTCAGGCCATTCCCCTGTCAGTGGTCACCACAGAGCAGAGATGTTCACCCTCTGCTCCTCCTTCTCTCTTGAGGACACTGCAATTGTGGGGAGGTCTCCCCTCAGTCTCCAGCTGGACAAAGCAAGTGCCACTCCTCACAGAGCTTCTCCTCCTTCTCCATCCTCAGGGCCTCCTTTGGATGATCTGATCCTCAGGGAAGAGCCCAGGGCTCTGTCCTGGTCATGTCAGGGTGGACACAGAGCTCACTCCTGCCTCTGCCAGGGATTTCCTGCAGGAGGGGACCTCGTGCCTGCTCCTCAGGGAATTCCATCTCAGCCCTCATGGAATTCCTGCACTCACTGCAGCATTTCCCACATGTAAGGCCACAGCTCTGTCCCTCACAGGGAATGAATCCAAAAAGGGCCCAACCTTGCCAAAGGAAGGCCAAGGAATTACAGGGTCATTTCTGGACCCAAATCAAATTGACCCATCTGTAAAAACACATTTGTGATGTAAGATACCAATAAACCATAGAATTGAAATTATTCTCTCCATTTCTTACCTTGGATTCCTCTCAGAACAAGTACACCCAACATGGAAATGGAACAGAAACCTGAAGTACCAAACTTTGCAGACTCAGGGCTCCCAAATTTTATACAATGAAAAAAGCCTAACCCCAAGCCTTCCTAAGCCCTAACACAGATTTTAAAGGACTAAAATAATATTATCAAATGATCTCTTGTACATATTCAGAACTTTTTCAGAATCAGTCCTGGTAGTTACAGGAAAAAGGTTAAAAGGTTAAACCTTCCTGCACTGCACCAGCTTTTGTCACACCTGACAAAAAAAGTTTCTTTTTTCTTGAACCAGCCCTTTCTCCTTGAGAAATAAAGCCTGTTCTATACATGAATACCTGCTAAAGAGAATGCTGCTGTCATACACTTTGAATTATTTTTCATTTGTAAAGAATAGAGTTGATAATATGCAAAGCCTTCAGTACTTACTATAGGAAAGGGATGGCAAAGGAGGAGAAACAACTGGAAGAAAACTTTCTCTCTCATGTCTCCTTGAAATTGAATCAGGCCACAAAACCTAGAAAATAGCAGAAAAAAACCAGATCTTGTGTTCTAACTGCACAAGTACCTTTTGAGGACCAGGATAAAGATGAACACTGAAAAAAAGGCAGAGAGGGGAAGCTGTGCTCTGTACAAAGAAAAATCAAATTATTTCCTTTAAGCATAGGAATATAAAAATTTTACAAGTTCAATTTCATCAGATCACACATTTCACTTCAAGCATCCAGAACTACAGAACTCTCACAACCTTCAATCACATGCATTTGTATTTTCCATTGAAATTCCACATGAACCAGACATAAGAGTTACATGTGGCAAGTTCAATATCCTTCACTTTCTAGGAGAAAAATCTGATTTAATTGACTCACACTCCGATGCTGGAGCGAAGCTTCCTGATGTCTTTGGACCTTTTGATCTCTTCTTTGCAGAGGGTGAACAACTTCACTGGGAAGGGGTGGCTGAAAATGGCAAAGAAAAAAAGATGAGCAGTGGGGTTTCAGCAGAATTTCAAAGACATTTCATGACTGTCAGGATGCCAAAGGAACATTCCAAGGCAGGGTGGGTTGTGCTTCCCCCCAGCAGCTCAGGAGAGTTTGGCCACCACGTTCCTGGGCCTTTCATTTTTTAGCAAAGGAGGGAAGAAATTATTAATTATTCACATTGTGCTGAGGAGTGAACTCCTTTCAGCCAAGCAGGTTCAGTCCATGCAGGATAAGTGGCTTGCCATGGCTTTTACATCTTTAAACAGTGTGCTGTGATCAGAAATGCTGTCAGGAATTACATTATCCTATAGGCAAATAACAGCTACTCAGTCTGTGTGTCATCATGGGCATTCCCTAAGGTCTCCAACCAAACTTTTCATAAAAGGGGATGAATGTTGTTCTTAACTACTCCAGCATTTCCCAGCCCAAATTCCTTCAGTGATTCCAGACAACGTAATTAAACACAGGGCTCCCAGTTCTATTACGTGT
Organism: Petroica traversi; assembly: GCA_025920805.1. Classification (NCBI taxonomy): domain Eukaryota; kingdom Metazoa; phylum Chordata; class Aves; order Passeriformes; family Petroicidae; genus Petroica; species Petroica traversi. Next base: position 2,298,066 of record JAHLSL010000074.1, read on the forward strand.
ACAGGCCATGAAGCCATCTTTAAATATATTTAGCAAATTCTTTTCTTTTTCCACACAGTCTGGGAAACGTGATTCTCACAGCTCTTTCCCAGACACTCATACAAACACAAGTACTGTTAGTTATTCCAAGGATCTATTAAAAAGAAGGAAAGAGGGACTTATGCTTTTATTGCAGTTCAAATTATTTAATCTTTTACTTGCTACACTCAAGGCTCAAGTGCCACAGATGCAAAAGAAACTATTTCATATTTGTCTAGTGAGCACAATTACTTCTAGCCTGTGTATTTTGGAAACCTCACTGTATTGTGTATGGAAAGCAGAAAGCAAAAATAGTAACATTCACTTTCTGCCACCACAATTCAAAGCTGTGGATAAAAACTGCTGAAGAAAGCTGGGTACTGTCATCTGTTAAAGGGCAGAACATTTAAAATAAGATGTTTATAGGAGTGCCAAGATGTTTTGTTAAGGTAATGTGCCTTGTTCTGTAGAGTTTTCCAGACAAGAGTTAGTGGTTTTTAATGACTTTTTAAAAATTTGTAACAAAATCCTGGCACATCCTGGCAAATAGTGTTTTTATATACCTGTTTAAAAACACAAACCATGGTAAATGAAAGTAAAGATTTCTACACGTGGTGGGAACAGAAATCTGCATGAATGAGTCTGCATGGACATGGATTTGTTGGGGGGGGTGAGGGAAGAGCTCTCAGAGTGCTGAGGTGCTCTGTCTCACCTTGGTGGAATTTCTCCTCCTCCCAGCCCAATTTCACCAAGGCCTGAGCAGACAGCAAATTGCAATCCCTGCAGTGCCTGCCTGGCTCTCAGCACAGCACAGGTCTTGCAGTGAATGAGGTGAGATTTAAACCAGTTCAACAGCAGGGACATCACTGAGAAGGGCAGCAACAGAGACCAACTGGAACAAGAGCATCTGGAATGAATTTAGAACATGGAACCTCATGAGCAGCATTTTGTGTTTAAAACAGATGCACTTTCCTTGCTGCTGGTTGCCAATTCTACATTTGCAATAACCAAACCTAACCTACGTGTGATCTCAAATGACTCAAATAGCTTGGCCTCTGCAAAGGAAATTGAGAAAATTCCTTCTCCTGTGTGGGCACTGTGCCAGCAGCAACAGCACCAGCACTGGGGAAAAGGGATCACAATGAAGTCTGAATTCTGTGAGCTGGGCACTCGTGGCTGCTGTGCCTCCTCCAGGTGAGCTGGCTCAGCAGTGCCACTGCCATCACTCTGTCACCAGCAGTGCCACCAGCCAGTGCCAGCTCTCTGCTTCATGGCTGGTTATGAAAGAGCAGTAAAACTGCTTTAAAAACTAATCCACGGGAGCATGGATACATGGAAACCATCAGCTGGAAATCAGTGGGCACAGACTTTCTTAAAGCACTGCAAGATCACCAGAAAAAAAACAGAGAGAATGCACGGGTGCTTCTGTTGAACATGTAAAGCACAGATATGTAAGAGAAATGGCACTCACTCCCCCAGACAGCACTGAATTGTCATTCCAAGCTGTTCTGTCCCCATGGCACTGAGAATGAGACCCATCTTGCCCCAGTTCTGAGGGGCCAGCAATCCCCAGGGCTCTGGAGCAGCAGGACCCTGCAGTGACACTCAGTGCCAGCTTTGCCAGTGGCCTCAGTTCAGTGTCCTCTGTCCTCCTTGTCCTGTCCCACCCCAGCAGGGAGCTCCAGGAGCAGCCTGGTGAGCTCAGAGCAGCCCAGTCTGTGCTGCTGTTATTTCTGAGAGCCCCAAGGTGTGACTGCAGCCCCCAGCAGCCCCCAGCCACAAACACCCCCTGGCTGTCACAGGAGCAGCTCCACAAACTCTGGGATGGGATCAGGAGGGTTTGGGCTGTGGGAGCAGAGCTGAGGGCTCTGCTGCCCTGTTTGGTGGGAGCAGCAGGTCAGTGATGCTGCAGCACCATTTCAGCCCAGCACTCACCTGTCCTGCCAGGAGCAACCCACTGCCTTCCCCTCCTCTTTTGGCACAACTCCCGAGACAGAGGAAACACCTCAAGCTGAGTGGGAGAAGGGCACTTTTCACCCAGAACAGTTCTCCAGTGCCATTCAAAGCATCCCTGCCAGGACCCCCTCCAGTGCCATTCAAAGCATCCCTGCCAGGACCCCCTCGTGCTGGACAGGCAGGTTTGTGTCACCTTAGGACAGGTAGGAAATGACAGCCTGGAATCTGCCAGGCAGCTGCTCTTTTCCCTAAGCCAAGCACACAGAGCAGCCAGCTCTGGAAGCCTTTTGGTGACCCTGGTGACACTAAAGCTGATCCATGTCCAAGCCCCTTGGGACAGGTCTTTAGCCCACACTCCCCATCCCTGCTGGCCAGTTCCACACACAGCAAATCCACCTCCCCTGAGCATCCAAACCACAACAGTGGGAGCAACACCCAGGGCTTGTCCTTTTGCACAGAGATCACAGCCAGCCACACAAAGCTTCCCAAACTCTGAGATTCAGCTGCAGAACCACACCAGAAATGCTGAGCTTTATATTCTGAACTGAAGGAGCTGTAGGGTGTGAAAAGGCAGGAAAAAGCCTGGCAGGTTCCACCTGTGAAAGGCAGGAGTGACACCCTGTGGCAACTGGTTTTAACTGGAGCACTCACAGGGTCAAACTGCTCCTGCTCCTAATCCTGGTTAAATGAAGCACTGTTGGATATCACCCATTCTGGACTGAGGATGTTTTATTAGAAAACAAATGTGTGGGAGAGTGCACAGTTTCCATTTCAAGCTCCAAAATGCATTTGCAAATACTGTTTTACAATGCAATTGCCTACTTGGCAGCTGGTTTGGGTATAATCCTGATGCCAGACATCCTACATCCCAATTCCCTTGCTAAAACCCCATTCAGCCCAGCATGGTAAAAAAAAATAAATTTAAAAAAAAAAAAAAAAAGGGAAGGAAATGAAATAGGAGCTGAACATCCCAGGGAAAAAATACAAATATATCTCATGTATTTTAGCTTGTATTTCAGGCACACTCTACACAAAGCCACCTGACACTGCAGGCACACGTGGCCTTTTCATGCCACCAAGCAGTGTCCCCATTTCCCACCCACCCTGTGCTGTTGTTGTACATTTTTATGGAGACTGCTCTGAAAGGGAATAAATGGATCCAGTCCAGAGACCAGACCCAAAGTCAGATTTTCTGTTCAAAAAGGAGTAGGTGGCATCCAACAGCAGGGCAGGCAGGCTCTGGAGCCAGAACCAGTGGATCCATCCCTAACTACACCCAAAGGACTCTCCAGAGTAACACATGGCATGAAATGGGATTTTGGGCTCAGCCATCTGTGCTGATACACCCAGAGCATGGCAGAGCCCTGGGATTCACCTGGCTCCCTGTGAGCACCCAGGTCACCTCCCAGCCATGGTCACCTCTCCACCAGGAGCACCTCCATTCCCAAAGTCTGACACATGCAGGAATTAACTCTCCATGTTTTAACTCTCTTCCAGCTCCCCCAGCTCTGCATAGTTACAAATTCTGCACTTCAGGCCAGCACTTCCCTCTCTTGACATGAGTATGATCCACTTGGCTGCTTCATTATTAATTTCTTTTTTGGTTTCATCATCAAACTGGAGGTAAAAACACCTGGATCAGCTTCTAAATATTTCCCCCATAATAGCCCTGGATTTTATTTCAGGTCTTTTACACAAAGCATCCCAGTGGCACCACAGGGTAGAGCCTGAGTCACTCACACAGCAAAGGCACTGCTGCTACCACATGGTTTCTGTTCAGTGACCTGGGAGACAAGACTTTAATTGGAATTTCTACCCACAATCTCTCACCTTCCCCAGCAGGGATGACTGGAACTTGTGTGCAAGCACCAGATCACTGGCATGATTACCAAACTGAACAAGTCATATTCACTCCATCTGTCTTTGACTCACTTCAAATTTCCATTTAAACAGGGACTGCCAAATGCAATTTAAGAAATATTGTCTAAAACCACATTTCAAGACAAGAGTAGGCTCAATCACAAGTTTCAGAATGATAAAGGCTTTTCAGATTTATCTGCTGTGAGCAATTCTTGAATCAACAGGTTCCAAATCCAGCATGTGTGCTTGCAGGGTCCACATTGCACAATTCTGTAAATACCTTCAGATGTGCCAAGATGCTGCCGGGAAGAGCTTGTGGAATAGATTTTAATACTCCTGAAATTAAAATTATTCTTTCCTGAAACATCTGCAAAACCCCATGATTTCACACTGATATCTCACTCATGTTTATCCCTTCCTGGACTGAACACTTTCCACAAGATCAAACTCAGGGTGGAAGAGCTGGGATATGTCTTTTCTTTATTATTATTCTTATTAGAATCTTGATTAACATTTTTGGAGATAATCCCATGAACCAAAGCAGTGGGGCTGGGGGAGCCACAGCCTGAGGCACAGAGGGTTCTGCAGCACCACACAGGGACACTGCCAGAGCTCCCAGCACAGCAAGGAATGTGCTCCAACCAGCAGGGATTTAGGAAGCTGGAAAATGAAAGCAGATCTGATACTGGTCCAGGTCTGCCAGGTGAAACATGTAAATTGTATTTGATTAATGTCCTGCCTGCCAAACAATGAACAAGTAAAGAACTTCTATGTGGATATGCGTCAAGGATTTTATCAAGACACTTTCAAGGCTGTTTGTCCCACTTAGGAAAATTAAAGCTCTGAAATACAGACTCACATTTGGAGCCCTGTGCACCCCCAGAGCAGCCAGGGCAAGATTGAAGAGTTCTGCTGCACAGAGGAAAATAAACCAAAGAGATTTCCAGCACTCACTTCTCTTGCTCAGTGAACATATCAAAGCAGCCATTTGCCAGCATCTGGTCCAGCATTGTCAGCAGAGGTACAGACACCCTGAGGAGAGAAAGTGATTCAACAAGGTAAATGCACTTCTTGGCATACAGATAGATACTATTTTTAATCAGAAGCAAAGAAAGGAACTTCCTATGTACCTTTCTAGACATGAATTAGAACTCTGATTCAGACACAGAAGGGTTGCTCAGTACCTTGTGTGTGTTGGCTGAACAGGAACATTCCCTCACAGCCAAAAGGAAAAAACCTAATTAACAACACTCCTGCTTTACATTTGCAGGGTCCTGAAAACACAATTGACAGTATCAGAAAATATTAATCTGTTTTGTAGAATATAAACAATGTACTCCACAGTTACAGCACCAAATGAAGCAACACATGTCAGCTGGAATAACCATGGCCATGTTTTTATTTCAGCACTTGAGACAAGAAACAAAAACACAGTAGAGACAGAACAAGGGGGAATGGCTTCAAATTGAAAAAGAGTAGGGTTAGATGGGATATTGGGAAGAAATTCTTCCTTGTGAGGATGGTGAGGCCTTGGCACAGATTTCCCAGAAAAGCTGTGGCTGCCCCATCCCTGGAAGTGTCCAAGGCCACACTGGATGAGGCTTGGAGCAGCCTGGGACAGTGGCAGGTGTCCCTGGGACAGTGGAAGGTGTCCTGGGACAGTGGAAGGTGTCCCTGGGACAGTGAAGGGTGTCCTGGGACAGTGGAAGGTGTCCCTGGGACAGTGGAAGGTGTCCCTGGGATGGTGAAAGGTGTCCTGGGACAGTGGAAGGTGTCCCTGGGATGGTGAAAGGTGTCCTGGGACAGTGGAAGGTGTCCTGGGACGGTGAAAGGTGTCTCTGGGACAGTGGAAGGTGTCCCTGGGACAGTGGAAGGTGTCCCTGGGATGGTGAAAGGTGTCCCTGGGACAGTGGAAGGTGTCCCTGGGACAGTGGAAGGTGTCCCTGGGACGGTGAAAGGTGTCCCTGGGACAGTGGAAGGTGTCCCTGGGACAGTGGAAGGTGTCCCTGGGACAGTGGAAGGTGTCCCTGGGATGGTGAAAGGGGACTGGAATGGGATGAGCTTTGATTCCCTGGGATGAGCTTTGATTCCCTTGCAACCCAAACCATTCTATGATTTTAAAACCCGAACACACAAAATGTTTTGCCATCTCTCCTTGGTTACACATTTTAGCACAGGTCCTGCTGTACCAAACAGCTTTATCAAAGCAAATGCAAGTGCCTTGGGCATCCAACAGATGTGCCAAACCTCTGACTTCCCAGGGCTGCAGAGGGGAGGAAGCCAAGGGGAGCCCTTACCTGTCATTGCGCAGGTTGTCCTCAAAGACCTTCAGCAGAGTCTCACAAAAGCTCTCCAAAGCACTGGGGTCACCCTGGATTTTCTTCATGTAGTCAAACAGGCTCTGGGCTGAGTACCTGAGCTGCAGGAGAAGGAATCCCAGAGAAGGGCAGTGAAATTCCCCATCACACACAAACAGGGGCTGCAGGGCTGGGCTGTCCCTCTCAGCAGAGCTGCACTGGGAACACCCCTCCAGCAGCACAAATCAGGAACAACACCCAGCAATGGCTGTTTTACCTGCAATAACCCATTTTCAAGGACAGCTGGATTTTTTTTCCTTTTTAAGTTTGCCACTGCAGGACAGAAGACCACATTAAAAGCTCATGGTTTTCTTTCTCTCAAAATAAAACATCCTCAAAGCACTCTGGTTATCCTGAATAACATCTGAAGTGTTATTATCACTTCAGATAGTAACACTGTTGGACTCTGAAGGTGAAGGAGCACTCCAGGACTTCACCAAGTGATATTTAATAAACAGCTGAAGGAACTGAAACATGCAGAAAAGCTCTTGGGCTGCACAAACCACCAGCAAAGCCAGGTGAAAAATCACACACAACTCAGAAAGAAATAATGACTGTTGGTTTAATTGCACGAGGGTAATCAGCCAGCTTAGCAGGATGGCATTGGAGGGGTCAGTGCTGCTGCTCAGGGCCATGAACCAGCACAGGCTGCAGCATCTCTCAGCTGCTCCCCACAGTTTAGATGGGATACTGGGGAGAAAATCTTCCCTGTGAGGGTGGGCAGGCCCTGGCACAGGGTGCCCAGATTTGCTGTGGCTGCCCCATCCCTGGCAGTGCCCAAGGCCAGGCTGGACAGGGCTGGGAGCAGCAGGGATGGTGAAGCAGCCTGTCCATGGCAGGGGGTGGAATAGGAGGAGTTTGAAGGTCTCTTCCAGCCCAAAGCACTCCCTGATTCCATGATCTCCAGGAGCCACTTGCCAGACCAGCTGCTCCCTCCCAGACCTGCCATGTGGAATCCCCTTCCTCAGTGAACTGATCATGTAATCAAGAAAAGAAAATAAAATATTGGCTGAGTATGAGCAACGTCACGAGTGCCTCCCCAAAAGCAAATGAGAGGAATCTCTATTTAAACATTTTATCTAACAGACCTCCTATCAGTGACATTTATGGGTGCATCAGTACACAAGAACATTTCAGCCTTGGCTCAGAACTCTGAACTGTTTTCCCAAAGCTTCAGCCTGCAAACAGCACAGCCCAGCAATCCTGGGAAGCAGCACAGTCTGCAACCTTAACACTGCTCTGCACTGAAACATCCTGGGCAATTCAGGAGCAGCAATATTTCTTTAAAAAGTTCAAGCAATTTGAAGAAATTATTCAGCTATTCTGAGTTTCAAAATGACAGCCAAATCTCAGTAAAATCTGCACTAGGCAACTACACTGACCTGACCCCAGTGTGGTTCTTTCACACTCCAAAAGCAACACTGATGAGTGACCCAGAATAAACTGGGTCCTGACACTGAAAGGTCTTCACAGGATATTCAGTTGTAAGAGAGATTTCCTGAAAATTCAAAACCTGCTTGATTATTATAATATATATAACCCTTTGAAACAACCTGTGTGATTCAGATTATTATAAATAAAGAAGAAATATTTTGTCTTAACACCTTCCACAAGCAGAGATCAACAACAAGGAGAAGAAATCCCATCTCAGAAAAAAAATCTTAGGTGGTGTCATTTTCTCTCCTATTTCTTTGGTCTGTAACCACCTCCCAGATCTCACACCAATTTTTTTGAAGGAAGTTGAATGACTCAGTGCTTTCCCTGCAGATCCAAATGACTTGAAAAGGCAAGAAAGGGCATGAAAGGGCAGCCCCAGGTGGGGTGCTCCAGAGCTGTGCCAAACCAAGGCAGAGCAGCAGGATATCAGAAACCCTGGGGAATGAGGAGACCAAAACATTAAACAATACAGAAGTACAGGTGTGGATAATCCATCATGTAACTGTTTGGGAGACTGAAAAATGGGGCATTTACCCAATACTGGCAGAAACTCCAGCTTAACATGACATGAACAGGTCATAAATCCCTATTTCCTCCTCCTTTTGTCCCAACCTCAGTGTCAGAGCTGTAATCTTAACTGCTCCTGAGTTTGCAGAGAAGAACATTTCCAAATGTCTTCCTCATCTATGCAGAACACAAATTCACACTACATCAAACACGTGACATTTACCTTTCCCTGGGGTTCCACAAGGACTGGGAAAGGAAATTAGGTGGTTAATGGGCTGGAACTGGGACAACTTTGGACACAAATTTAAGAGGAGGCTTGAGAATGACCTTGTTGTTATGAAACAGCAAAAGCAGGGTTTGCCAAGGGGGGATTCCCCCAACACCAAAGCCAAGAGCAGACCCTGCAGTGAGAGGAGAAGCACAATGCAGAGAACAGCTCATGGCAGAATTCAAGAACTGAAGATTTCTCCTCCTGAGCCACAGGCACAGGGAAGTGCAGCTCCAGCAGGACAGGCAGCTCTGGGCAGGTGCCTGGCCTGGTTCTACACAAACCTTCATGGAACTGCTCCCAGGCAGCTCTGCAAAACACAGCCCAGCACCTGTAAAACCAGTTCTGAGGCAGCAGCTGGGACTGATGTGGCCAAACAGAGTCAGCTCAGGCATCCAGTTTGTGACAGAGCATCTGGTACCTCCAAAATCTCAGCTGCCCATCAGTGACTGAGGTGCCTGATCCACATCTGGTTTGTACTTTGCAGCAGTGACACCTTACATGAAGCAGGAATATCATAATTCTCACTGGTTTTTTTTCTTTAAAAATAAATGCCAGGAATTATTCTCAAGTGTATTTTGCTCAAGAACTGTCAACCAAGAAAACAGGATGTTGGGCCTGTTTCTTCCACTAAATATGCATTGATTTGCATACAACTTGTCCCAGTAAGCAGATGTTTTAGAATATCATCTACTAACATGCCAATATTTTCATTGTGAGATTTAATACAATAAATATAGCTCTGGCACTGCCTGGCAGGAAGTTTAGGAATATGCTGTTCCTTTTTTTTAAAAAAAAAAGCTTTACTTACAATTTCTGTACCATTTTAAAATGCAATTTTCACTCTTTAGGGGGGGAAGTGGAACCACGGGATATTCTGTGCTTCAACAAAATTTTGAATGTAATGTAGTTCCACAATAATGAAATTACATCAAAATTATATCCTGACCCCTGCAACTGCAGGGTTTTGCACTGGAGAAAGAGCAGCATTGTACATCTGATCTCCACAGACTGAGGGGTTTTATGCAGCCATAAGAAATATGCATCACTGTGGGCCAGATGTATAATTAGAAGATTCTTTTACACAGAGAAAGTGCCCTTTGAACCACGGTGGTGAAGCAGAGTGCCAAACCCCACAGGGAATGACATCTTCTGTTTTTCCAGATTATTTCCAATGCTGCAGCTACAAGTCCTCCAGCAGCCCCACTGCCACCAAAACACTTCAGAGACCCCACACGGCTCATTCCAGAAACTCTCTTTAAAAAGCCAAACAAAGAGCTGCTCTCACTAAATATACTGCAGAGCAATTTTAGCTGCAGCAGAACAGGCACTGAGCACACAATTACAACAGAGCCTTTCTCCTGTTAATGCCCTGGGATGACTAAAAGACAAACTGACATTTGAACTCAGATTATCTCACAGTATATACAAGAATCCTCTTTCTAACTTCCATGTCCATGTGCATGTGCACAGATATTTAAGTGAGAGGGAAGAGAGTCACAAGAACACACACATTACTGCAACAACCCATATTCAAGTAATCCTTTTCCTCTATCCAAGATTTTAAAAAGCTGCTTCTTTCATATGGATTTAATAGGACTGTTCTTAAAATTTTCTGTTAATGCTTTAAATCAGCCTCTGGATATTCAGCAAAGAATGCAACAAGCTTTGACAGAGTAGTTTGAACACAAGTCATTGTAAGATACATCAATTCTAATTTCTGTATCACATTTTAGATATTAAATGGAATTCACCACACACATCACACACTCCCAAGTGTAAGTGCCCACCCTTGCCTTTCCAGCTGACTCAGGAGAGAATGAAGTCATCTTCTTCCCAAAGCCCTCGAGAATATTTCAGCCAGAACAAGCCTTTAGTGCTAAAGAGAACTGGAGGGTCACAGAAAAGTTAACATTTCACAATCCCAGTTTGAAAACAGTGCAGAAGGTTTCCCTTAACACACTGGCAGATGGGAACAAGGGAAGGGAGCTACATGGAACTGAACTGCTCCCACTTTTCAAAACCAGGCAACCAGGACTATACAAAAAATAAATTAAAATATTGAATAAGAATTTTCCTCTGACCCCAGCTAGCAGCCAGAATGTCTGTTTCTCCAAAACTTTCCTCCTTTTTATACTTGGATAAATAACTTTGGTTTTGGTGGAGTCTCCTATAATTAACTGTGTTTGACTGAAAGCTGAATTTCATGTGCATGTTTGCTATTAAAGAAATCTGTTAAGAGTTACATTGTCTATCCAATAATTACTGTCACAAACCAACACACATGTTTCCAAAGTTTTAAAATAGCCCTTGCTATATAATTAGTTGCCATTTTAGAAACATGAAAATGCCCAGAATTGGTTTAAATACAGAGGCTGCACTGAACTGACTCCTCTGCTCCATCAGACCCAAAGGCTCACAGACATCTCGTGATCCCAAGAGCAGAACCCACAGCACCAGGCAAAAAACCATCCCTTGGACAAGCTGGGACTGACAAGGGGAAGCCATGGCAGAAAAGCTCCAGGTGATTTTAACTCCTTCCTGTGACCCAGCAGGAGATGTTTCCCCTCCACAAAAACTCTGTGTCCCAACACTTTTCACTTTTTCTATCAGTTTTCTTAATTTGAGATGGAGATCTTAATTAGAAACACTCTTAACCACTGTTGGGGTGCTGACTTACAGCCTTCTCCTCCTCCTCCTGTTACAGGACCACTGGGATTTAAAGACTTAACTGACAGACAAAAATATTCTGTTACTGGTCTGGTATTTCTCTGGTGGTTATTTCTCATGTCCTTACCCCCAAAATTGTTTTCTTGTATTTTACATCTTTGGCTACAACAAATCAAAAAACATTATAAGCCAAATATCTGGAAACAAAGAAGTCTGAAACTACCAATGCAAGTTGTAATTTAAGGACAAAAGGATACACTAAAATTGTAAGAAAGTAGGGAAAAATTTGGCAGCACAGCAGAGTGCCAAAGCCAGTGATAAAGAGATTGCTCATGCCAGAAGAATGAATTAAGGATTGCAAAGCTCTGAGGATTGAGACAGACATTTGAATGGCATTTCTTTGTAATGGAACTTCTGACATCTCACTGGTATTTTTACAGAAAATGTATCAAAAATAATTTAAAAAAGAAAGTTGTGCATAGTGTTAACCCCTCCTGACAACTAACAGGTCACACCTTGCAGCAGGTGACAAATGAACTGGATTTCACCTCATTTGAGAAGAGCAATCCCCTTGCACTGAGCTGAGGGGCTCTGCTGCTGATCCCAGCTGGGAGAGTCAGCACAGGGCTGGGAGCTGAGGGGATGGAGCTGATGCTTTTTTCTTGGTCTTAAAATTAGGATACAGCTAAGGGATAAAGGGTTTTTACTTTGGTATTTAATAAGGATCCTTATGGTGCAACACTTCTCCAAGGTGGAGCACGCTGGAATGCACACCCCTGATGGATCATGTACACAATTTTATAGACCTTACAAATTAGCATATTTAACAAAGATGCCCCAATGAGAGGCTTGAATAGAGGCTTGAACTCCCATCCTGTGTATTCTCCTCTGGATGGGCATAATTTCAGATTACAGGATGTATTTTAGAGGGGCTTTAGATTTTCAAGATAGGGTTTCTAGGCCTCCAACTCCGAGGCCTTTAGGATGTTTGGTTTTCTGGCTTAACAGAACATTAGGATTATGTGAAGCTATCAGGCTTAAGGAATTACAATGCTAAGAGCACTGAGAATACATAAAAGGTATATAAAAGGTGTATAAAACCATCATGGCATCAGAACTCTCAGGTCCTGCCAGGCCAGGAGAGGAGAAATACAGTGCCCTCACACTCCCTGTTCCCTGAGTGCTCAGCAAATGAAAATAATGGTATTTTAAAAATACAACCCAAGGTGTAAAAGCAGAAGTGCTCTCACCGTGGTCTCTGTGAGGCCCCCCACAGACACAGAGAGCCCCAGCAGCACGTGGTACTGGAAGGCTGGCAGCCCCAGGAGCTGCGTGATCCGGGGAAACGCCTCCGACGCCGCGTTCCAGTTCAGCGTCTCCTTCTCCGACCTGGGAGGGCAAAGGAAACAATCACCTCCTGTGGCTGCACTGCTTTTCCTCTCCCCACACCAGTGAAGGTCTCTGAGTTACCTAAATATCCAATTAAACACTGGTTTTTGAGCATATGGGGAAAATGCAAATCAAAGTTTCAGCCACTGCCAGTAATGTGAAAAATTTTCAAATCCTTGTTCTGAGCCAGGTAAAATTCAATCTGCAGGTCCCTTGTCCCAGGCACTTTTGCCTACACTCAGAACACAAATTTCTTTCTGGAGTTTCATTCTGTGCTCTCAGGCACCACCAGCTACTCAACAACTGATCCAAGGACAGATTTACCCCAGGGAAGGCCAAGATATCCCCAGCACTGATGATCAGCAGCCCCACAGAGCACTTGCAGTCACAGCAGGCTGAGGTTCCCCAAACACAGAGCTGGATGTTCCTCACTCCCATAAATATCATAATCACCCCCCAGGAATGAGTTGCTCTCCCTCTTGCTTTAACTGGGAAGCCCATCTTGGGAAACTACTGCAGCCAGAGCTTGGTTATGAATATTATTATGATCAGTCAATGTTTTCCAGCTGAGGAAAACAAGCTGTTCATGCATATTCATAGGACAATTCAAAGAAATCCTGACAAACAGCACCAAATATTCCTCCATACATATACTGGGCTTTGTGCACAAAAATTTCATCAGGTTGCTTGGTTTAGGTGTAACTGTGTGCATTTATCTTTCACTTTCATTGGTTTAGGATACTTTTCAATGCCTTACCTTGGAAATATCCTCTCCAGCTCTTCTCGATGAGGGATGTGTGGAACTGGAGGATGGTCAAAGTGCAAAAGAGTGAGGAACACAGACCCTGCATGAGCTCGGAATTTATCTATTTTTTCAGCTGACTGTTGAGCCAGCCAGCACATAATCTGCTTGCAGCTATAAAGAAGAAAACAATTAATCAGAAAATTTAAGCAGTAGGATGTGTATTTAGGTTTAAATTGTTTCAATTAAATGAATAAGAATGAACCTGCTGGGAAATTATTCTGGTTTAACTCTTAAAAATGAACACACAAGTAATTTAAGACACATGGTGACAGAATCTTGAGGCTCTATCTTCCACAGATCAATTAATCAAAAACCAGTATGACATTAATGTCACAGATTATTTTATCCACCTTTTACACATATTGCCCCACCTTTCACCCAGAAAGATAATGAAGTGCTTTATGGCTTGGCTGCACTGCTACATTTCAGATGGAAACAGAGCAGAACTTTGAGAAAGCACATTTTGAAGTAGAAAACTGCACATGTAGCAGAGGACAAGGTCGCTCCTAAATTTCATATATCCCAAGTAAATAATTTCTTCAATTTCTGGCTAGTTTTTAACAATATCCTATTTTGCTTATGTTCATAACTAAACCCTCAGCTCCAATATTGTGTCCCACAAGGACCTTTACCCCTTCAGAAAGGGCCACTAAAGACACTAAAACCAGCTACAATTCCTTCAGTTACATCAAGGCCCAGAATATTTAGAAAATGGGATCCAGCTGGCAGGAATGCTTTGCACAGCTCCATGTGGATAATCCCTGTATAAACAGATGAGCAGGAAGAAGCCTTTAAAAATGGGCATTAGTGAGCAGTGAGTTCTTGGAGAATCCAGTACTTCTCTTCTAAGTGTCCTTCAACATTTGGTGTTTTTTAATTAAAACCCAAACCATGTGTGTGTTCACCTAACCATTGGCACACACTGTTCACAAACCAATACCACACTAGGGAAGTTTTGCTGCAGCTCAAGCTATGCTTAAAAAATGGTATATTATTATTAGGAGTATTGTATAATGAAATTTTTAAAAAAGGGCTCAGTGTAAATTATTTTTCTTTATTTCCTAACTAATAATTCTGCAAAGAAATGAATCCAAACTCACATGTGATCACATCTGATCACGTTCCAAATCAATGATGTGATGCACTGGATAAGGGGGGCAGGTTTGTTTTCTGTTTAAGTGAACATGACTGGGAAGCAGCACAGAGGGGGCAGCTTTAGCCCAAATCCCACATTTCCAAGGTGGGATTCCCACCCAGGTCCTCTCAACAAGCTCAGTCCCTCTGCAAACCACACACAACATCCTCCACATCTGCATGGGCTCCATGCACTTCTGTCAAAGTCCTGTCCCACTCAATAGAGGACTGAGCTCAGAGTATCCATGCCCTGCATTCCTGTAGTGCTGGAATGGTTCTAAGGGATGAATCACAGGAATAGCTCATCACTTACATGCTGGCACTGATGAGCTCTGCCTCGTTCTGCACCAGCAGCAGCGTCAGCTCCATCAGGCTGCTCATGGCAGCCTCCCGCACCCTGTGGAGACAGAGACAGAGACAGCTCAGGGAGCTGCAGCAGCACTTACTGCCATAAATACATCAGTCAGGGGAAGATTCCAGCAAAAATTCACAATAACAACGGCCATGACCTGCTGGGGAAGGTGAAATAGGAAAGCCTTATAGATATGATTGCCTTGCAAAAGATGCTGGAAAAATGGAAAGTAGAATCGAGATTGGGATGAGGACAAGGTTTGAGTTGAAGAGTAACTAAGAAACAATGGCAGAGCTGGCTGAAGGGAATCCTCCTTCTGGATAGAACAATGTCCTCTGCCCAGGCAGGTCCAAAGGGCAGAGCAAACCCTGCCTGCCTGGTAGAGATTCCCAAAGCAGTTTTTTTAAGGTTTAAAATATAACCCCATATGGTAATGTGATGATTCTTATAGGTTGCATGTAAACGTTGTAGGGTTTGTAACTTGTTTCAGATTGGTTAAAGAGAATTAGAATATTCAACAGAGAAGATGATTTATTGTATTGTAAATGGCAAATCAGCCTCTTTTTTACTCTCTCTTTTTCCCTCTTTCTCTCTCTCTCTCTCTGGCCTGCTCTGAGCTGTGTCTTGCAGCCCAGCAGCCTCTCACACCCACGCTCTTTCACAATAAATTCCCATACTCTAAACCCATCTTTAGAGATCTCTCATTTCTATTTTTCCCTCATAACCAAATCCCACAGAGTTAAATCCTACAATGATCTCTGAGAGCAGCTCATATTTTGGGAGGACAAGGAGTGCCCCCCCCCAGCTCCACTCTGAAGCAAAGCTCACACTGCACTGAGGGTCCACTCCTGCCTCACCAGCCTGGTTTTTATTCCATCACCAGGCTTAAACTTTATTTTAAGAAGGTTAAAACTGATGATGATTAGCAATATTTAGTGTGCAAGTAGATGTATTTAAACTTAAGTGCTTTGTCTGCTTCAAATTATTTTCTGAAAAGGCCAACGCGCATTTTGACATTCAGATATTGAATACTGTTAACACTGTCACATTCCTGTAAAGTTTCAAGCTTAATATTTCCAACATCAAAAACAAGTGGTGACTCAGAATGCTAATCTCTATGCTAAATAATGAATTTCACAAAAAGTTTGACCGAAGTTGTGCTTGAAGTGAGTCTTATCTAGATAATGATCTGCTACCTTCAAAATGCCTAAACAATATTTTTAAAAAAGTGAAATTCCACTTAAAAAAATATCAGTATGATTGTTTTAAACCACATCTTGTCAATCCATGAGTTGTTAAAAGTGGTTTCTTTCCTAAGACAAGGGCAATACCTCAGTGGGTTACAAAGCTGCACAAGACCAGGCCCAGCATGTTCATCACATTAGGAACTCACAGTAATGTCATCCTTTCTCAGTAAACACTTTTTTTTTAAAGGAAAAAAATAAATATTTGCAAAGGCCCAGCAGCCTTCTATGAAAAGAAATACTCCTCTACCTGATTTCCAAAGCAACTTGAAAATAGATGCAATCTAAAACTGGGCGGGACATTTGTTACAATGGTAAAAAAGGTAAATTACATCATTTTTTCCAAAGCAGCTTAAAACAAATTTGGCAGTCTTTCATCAAGGTTATGTTTTACTTGTTTTTTGTATCGTATCTGACTTAGATATTCATGTCTAACACCTGTACACAGATCAGACATGTCCCAGCAAACAATCTGTCAAGAGAAAGGTGAAGTTTGCATATGGAGAGTAAAGTTGGTGAAACTTTCTCACGATTCTATTAAAGACAAAAATTACACAAAAAAGGGCAAGATCTCTCCAGATAATCAGAATTTCTCCCCATATCTTTCCATCTTATTTAATGGTTTATAAGAAATAGAATGAGGAAGAACTGATATTTGAGAGGCCACAAAAGCCTTCAGCAGCCAAAAGTCTGCCATGAGAAAGGAACCCCCTTCCCCCTCTGATTTATGTGTTTATGGACTTGATTTTGGCTGGAATTGCCCAAAGAAGCTAAAAAAAAAAATTAATCTGGTGCTCAAAGCACATTTGAATTTTAATGGATGTTGGGAATTTAATTTCCTCAGGATTTCCTTGCAAGGTCCACTTAGTTTTGTTTTGTTATGAAGATGCAGATGAAGGATAAACAATAGCTGTGGGGAACTGCAGTGGGAGCTCTCAGATGTGAAAGTAAAGCTGAATTACACTGAGCCAGGTCCTCATCTTCAGTATCTCACCTGGCTTTGCAATCACAAAGCTCAGGATCTCTTCCTTTTCTCTGCCTCCCCACCCTGAATTATTGTTCCTGCATTTTCTGTCAGCTGCACCTGCCCTGCTCTTGTGTAGAGTCACCTCCACCTCCCTCCTGCTCCTGTGACAGCAAAGCCCAGCTCCCTCCTTGTGCAAGCTGCAGTGACCTGCTCCTGATCCTCACTACTTTTCATCCTTTTTTCCTCTTCTAAGGAAATGTCAAACACCTCCTGAGCTCTGATTTCATGCCTTGTGTTACTTTTCCCTGTTGTACAACAGTTTCAGCAGCTGAGAAGCTGGATTCCAGTACAGAGACAGGGAAAATCCAAACACACTGACCTCAGCTCAGGCTGAGAGCAGCCTGGATTATCTGAACTTTTCCACCACGTCTGCAAATGTTGCAGTGAAGTGCCAAAGGCTCACCAGTTCCAGAAGTGCCCAAACATGGCACAAAATACCTTTCTTCTGCTTTGTGCTGCAGAACTGACACTTCCCTTCCCTTGCAAAGACAGAGAAGTTATTTATAATTTATAATTCTTGCAGCCCAGGCTGGAAGGGGTGAGATCTGGCACTGCCAGTGACCTGCAGGGCACAACCAGCAAGGTCTGACTGGGGTTTGACTGTTCCTTGCCAATGATCAATGCCAAGGAACAATCCAGCTTGGGGCATTATTGCAAAAAAAGCACAATCACAACTTTTCTCCCTACACAAGACAGGAGTGGTTACAAGGTTGCTGCACAGGCTCCCATCCCATATGGTTATTAAAAATTTATTTCGCTGCACCTGCCCCTTTAAAGCCTAAGAGGAATTGTGGAAAGGAGAATGGCACTGTAATTAAGCTTTTTTTCCTTTTTTTAAAGCAAACCTGGGCCTCCCAAATGAATTAATGACACTAAAGTTAAGACTGAGTAGGACAGAGCTCCAACAGGACATTATAAATCTGAGCCTAACCAAAAAGTTGCCAGTGGGGCAGCAGCACACTGGGCTTGGCCAGGACTGGCACAGCCACTTTCCTGTTCACACATCACTGCTGAAAACACCTTCAGAGAAGAGGGCAGTGATCTTTAGAGCATTTATTCCACACAAACACTCTGCACAGATATTGAAACAATCCACTCAAACACTCCACGTGACTCAGTATTGTCAGACAGGAACTCCTTCAATAAACTGGGAAAATAACAAAATGTTTGCAACCAGCAGAATGATCTCTTACCAGCACTTTTCACTTCCTGCCTGGAATGTATCAAAAGCAGAGCCAGATACCAGCCCTGAACTATCAACAGGTTAATTTAAAATCCTGTACACACACATCTCTGTGCCCTGGGATTCTCCATGCAGCTGCCAGCCAGGTCAAATACAAATCATACCACACCAACAGTATCACCCACAGGTAAAACAAGGCTGACACTTCATGTCTAAAAGCAACACATACCTGTAAACTTTCAAATTAAATTTTCTTTTTTTTCAGAACCAGCATTTTACTCAAAATCAACTGCCAGCAAATAAAAGACAACTCAAATGATTTTATCATCTTCACTTACACAGTTTATGGCTTCTCTATACAAGGAGTGAGTGCCACAGCACTGAGGCTTCTACACAGCATAAAAGTATTTTAAAACTGCAGATACTGAGCTTGTTCCTGAATTAGGATAATTTAATGCTTTTTATTAACAAGTGCTACTTGGCCATATTTGTGCTCATAAACACATGCAGAAAAGTACCCTGACAGGAGAGTTTGGTTTGTAAGATCCATATTTCACATGGTTTTCTGTGCTGTGTTATTCTACAGGATGGCATGAATGACATGAACTCTTCATGATCCCTCCCATTCAAAGCTGGCAGGAACTTCCAATCAGAAAGTGCTGACACATCCCCAATTAGAGCTTTTTTGGAAATGAAACACAAACCCAAAGAAGGACACGAGCCTTTACAGTGCTTTGGGTCATGAATTCAGAAATTGCCTTTCCAGATCCCTGTCCCTGAAGGGGGAATGCAGTGAATCTTCTTTTTATATTAAGGGGACCTTGAAGACTGAGGAATGCCATGAAAATGCTGGTATAGACTTAATATTACTAAGAGCTTACTAATCTTGTTAAGTTTACTAAACTTATTATTAACCTACCTATTATAAAAATGTCACATCAGCAGATATGTTCCTATAGAGTTTTATGATTTATTCTTGCAGTCTCATAGCTGAGATCATTGAAGCCCTGAACTTACAAAAGGTTTGGTGATGCTGCAGCTCAATTGAGAGTTTTTATCCCTCTGTCACCAACATCTTATGCAGCTGCTCCCTCTCCTGGCAAAACATCCCCAGAACAGGAATGTGCAGAGGGAGAGCTCAGGCAGGGCCAAATGTGTTACATCAAGGAAAGAGGAGTCATGTTTTAAACCCCTGTTTTGCAACTCTAAACATTGCTGGTATCCACTAAAAGAAATTAATGCCACCCACAGAACCAGGAAAAGGCTGAGCTGCAGTTTTGAATATACAGTCCCCATATTCCCAACTTTTGAGGAAGTGATGCCTTAGAGTGGGTACCTGAAACAGAGGCTAGAAAAAATTAAGAGAACAAAATTAGATATTTATTGAAGGCCTTCAATAGATGCACCTTGGGCAGTCAAAAGCCTTCAGGAGGCTACACCCAAGATGGATGTTGGTCATGAGTTTTTCAGACAGATCTCAGTTTGGTCCATTTACATATCAGGGGTTAATTGCCCAATTACAGCTTCAGGTGATGAAGTCACATTCCCCCAGTTTGCTGCTCCCCAATTCACTTCTGTTTGTACTTTTTGGGGACCTGAGACAGTAGGGTGTCCTTGAGTCCCACACCTAGAGAGGAATTGTTTTGTCTGAATAAAATGGGAGAACAGTAACTGACAGGCTATGCAGCTTTAGAGTTACACACTAAAGCAGTACAGAACCTGAAAAATATACAAGCTAAATCCTAAGGCATCAGAAGGACAACCAAAACTTGTAGGATTTAACTCTGTGGGATTTGGTTATGAGGGTAAAATAGAAACGAGAGATCTCTAAAGATGGGTTTAGAGCATGGGAGTTTATTGTGAAAGGGTGTGGGTGTGAGAGGCTGCTGGGCTGCAAGACACAGCTCAGAGCAGGCCAGAGAAAGAGAGAGAAAGAGGCAAAAAGAGAGAGAAAAAAGAGGCTGATTTGCCATTTACAATACAATAAATCATCTTCTCTGTTGAATATTCTAATTCTCTTTAACCAATCTGAGACAAGCTACAAACTCTACAACATTTACATGCAACCTATAAGAATCATCACATTACCATATGGGGTTATATTTTAAACCTTAAAAAAACTGCTTTTGGGAATCTCCTACCAGGCAGGCAGGGTCTGCTCTGCCCTTTGGACCTGCCTGGGCAGAGGACATTGTTCTATCCAGAAGGAGGATTCCCTTCAGCCAGCTCTACCATTGTTTCTTAGTTACTCTTCAACTCAAACCTTGTCTTCATCTCAATTTCGATTCTACTTTCCATATTTTCAGCATCTTTTATAAGGTAATCATATCTATAAAACTTTCCTATTTCATTTTCCCCAACCAAACCTCGTCAGCCTCGCCTTTCACTTCCTATTTCTCTTCCCACCATGCATTTCTAATTCCTGCCTGTGCTCAAATCTCCAGAGCTCTTCCTTCTCAGAGGTTTTGAAAACACACCAGGTTTCCATTAACACCCACATTCCAGCCCCACACTAAAGAAGAGGCACTTTACCATCCTCCAACGTCACCGCGGCTGTCGGTGGTGTAGTCGGTGACACCCGTGAGCAGCGTGGCATAAATCTCATCCACATTATCCCTGCAGACAAATTCCTGCTGGGATCCATCTCCCTTCACACCCACTGTCTGGCAAACCCTTGAAAAAAAGGGAAAGAAGGGATAGGAGGAAATGAAGATCAAGCTTTGTTATGTTGGGTAATAAAATTCCCAACAGCTGTAACATTTGCCATGGGTGGAATGAGGAATATTCTGTGCTGGGATTCACCCGAGGATTTCTGAGCAGTGCTTGGGTTCCAAGGAACACTGGCAAAGCCAAGGAGGTTGCTGTCCCTCCTTTAACACTACAAAAAGGAACATGCTTCAATATCTGTCAGTCTCTGAACTCTCCTTAAAATGAAGGAGGAGCAAAGTGCCAACACAATGTGCACTGAACCTGATATTAAACTTCTTTACCTTGAAGACACTGAGTTTTTTACACTGAAACAGTTCAAGACCACAAAATATACATGTATACTATTAACTGTAACTGCACTGTGACATTCAACATAGAAAATATCCCTTTAAATAAAAAGCACAATTTCTTTAAACCCATTCAGTCTTAAGATTGTGGAAAAAACATAAATTCTTCATCCTCAGGAAAGCTCATTAAATTGAAGCCCATGAGAAAGGCAAACATTAAAATATGCTGCAGTATATATCAGTTAACTGATAAAAAACTGACAGCACCATCAGAGCTGTACTCAGTGAGTGATAATCCTCTGAATCCAAAATAAATTGAGTAATGGAGACACTCAAAAGGTGTGTGTGACAGTGTAACTGATTTCAAACTCATGCTCCCAGCTCTCTGCAGAATAACCAGAGAAAGCTTCTAGAGAGATTTCAAATGAGACAAAAGCAAGGATGAGAAACCTACTTTGCAATTGCTATTAAGGCATCTCTTCTGGATTCAGCAAAGCTCACATCTTCAGGGGAAATTACTGTAACTTTTTTTAGACCTTCCAAAACCTGAAAAAATACAAAGATTGAGATACATAAACCCAAAGCATGGATTTTTTACTATGTTTAATTTAGGTATCACAGTAAAATGAGTTCAGCCCCGTATGAAAGAACCAAGCAGGCAGCAGAGTTTGGGCTGTCACAGGAGTGGCCAGCACAGATCTCCCTTCCCTGGGACCAGTGTCCCATAGCAAAGGGATAATTCAACCCCTGGTCCTCCATTAACACAACTAAAGCAGGACTAAACATTAATTATCAGAAACTATGGCAAGCTGCACTCATGATGATTTTCTGCACATTAGCATTCAACCCCCTTCGACAAAGACCTTTAATTATGACCATTATTATTTATTTGATTTCTGTCACAGGTTTCACTCAGAATGCCTTGTGCCCTCTTCTCATCCCAGTGCTCCTGTTTTCTCACCTGTTGGAGCCTGCCCTTCAGCAGAAATCTTGGAAGGGCCCCAAGAGCTCGTGAAAAGCCACAACGAATCATTTCCTCTGGGTTTTGTAGCTCTGAAACGTACTGTGTCACCAGCTCATCTGGAAAAAATACAATTGCAGAGTGAAAAGCAACCACCACATCATTATAATTTCATATTTGGCTAAGGAAAAAATAAAAGAAAAGATCCCCTAAACAAAGGAGCTGGAAAATTTTGTAATTTGTTCAACTAAAATGCAGAATAACTTAATTTTCTACAGGAAAAGGATAAAAATTTTAAGATGTTCACTTTTACATGAATGAATTCATATTTTCTGTCTAAAAATCTGACTTTGTATTTAGGCTAATCCTACTACTTCAGAAAGAGAAAAGACAAAGTTCTCAATTTTAAAGAGTTCTCAAGTTTTAAACATCCAAATAATAAGTATAAGCACAAATTTCTGGGTAAGCACAGGGGAGCATTTTAAAATATATTTATAGGTCACCACTTTCTATCACTGGATAAATATTCTGTGTTAGGCAGGAGATCCCCAGCTTTGTGAAGGTCAGGTTTTTTAACAGCTTTCCCTCAGAAAACTCTCAATTGGAGTCTTGTATAAACACACACACAAACCATACCTAAAAAGTGAGAGAATTTCAGATTATTTTTCACAGGGAGACATAAATGAAGTGGGGTGTTTTGGAGGAGAAAGCTCAAGAAGAAATGTCCCCTTTGGTTCTGTGTGCTGGCACAGGACACAGAGGGGACAGTGGCTGCACAAACAGCAGCAGAGGCAAAAGGCACCAGGAAAAACTCAGCTGGGATGGAAAAAGGACCTCACCAAATATGTGAAGTGGTATCAAGCAGAAAATGAGGGGGTACAAAAAAACTGAGAGAGGAAAAGTCAGGAACAGGTTCACATTTCTGCTGCAGTCTTTATCTCAGACTTACAGATAATATTTCCTTTACCTAATTTTTCACATTAAACATTTCTGTAAGATGCAGAAAAAACAAAGTTCTCCAGAAAAGCCTCTCCAAGGCAGCTGCATTAAACACAGCTCAGATTCAGACAGGAGCAAGGTGGTTTTATTAATCCTGTTACTGGAGAGACCCTTTTTAATGCTCAAAGAAAAAGCACCAGAGATCCTGGTGAGATTACATAATTGTGCCACTGCTTACTGTAATCTAAGGCTTGAATGGTTGAGCAATATTTGCTAGAGGAAGAAAGCAGAGCTGCCATAAGAAACTCCCCATTCATCACAATTCATGGCTGATTCTTCCAAAGCCCAATGCAAGGACAGGCCCTGACTCGTCCTTCCCATCAGGGCCCAGCTCCCTGGCCAGAGGTGAGCAACACCTTCAGATAAGAACATCTATCATTTAAAATTTCCAAACCACCCGGGTGTTAAGAGTCCTGAGGCCACAGGAAGATGCAGGGTTTGCTGTGACAGCAAGAAGATCTCACACAGTGAGGCTGTGACAGTCTCCACTTGGAGTGATGTAAATTTAAGGTTGACATTTTAGCCAAATGACACAGCAAGGAGCAAACAAGCAGCTCTTTATTTATAACCACTCAGTAATTATGGTGGAAAGTGTAATGCAAATGTTAATATTCTTCTAAGAGCCTTCAGCTTCATAAACCAACAGGGCCTATGAAGTGCCTACAATATTAATTCCACACAACCCATCCTGAAAGAATATTAAAAGAGAAAGTCAGCAAAACCAAACCAAAAACACATAAAGACAGGAAAAGAAAAAACAAAGAGAAGGTCAAAAGAAACTGAGGCAAAAGTAGTGGTTCAATAAAACTGCAGCCTTATAAGGACAGATTCAGAATGCTAAAGCACCTTTGATTGGTGTTTTCATTTTCATCACCAAACCACAGTGAAATGCTGGTTAAATTTTACCAAAAGCTTTTTGTTTTTCCTAATCCCCCTGATCATGTCCAGACCTGCTTTAAGTGACTTATCTCAAGCACCTGCACTTGCTGAATGTCTTCTGCTCTGCAGCTTCCTCACATCCCCACATCCATCACACAATGTGGGGTGGACTTCTACTGCTGGCTTTCAGTCCCACAACAGAGAGGCATGAAATGCAGAAGTTGTATTGGTTCAGAGATAAAAAACACCTTTTTTTTTTGGTTGTTTTTTAAAAGATCCATCCATGTGTAATGGCACTTCTGCTATCATGTGTGGAGCAGGGCCCAGGGCAGACAAGGCCAAATAAAAGAGTACTCAGGATGGAGCTGACCAGAGGTTTCTAGAGCAGAAAAATTCTCAACTCACAATTCTGTTTCAAAAAGTCCAATAAGAAATTCTGTCTGGATCTACAAACTTGATTTAATTGTGTCCCTAGACCATCACAGCCACATTGCCATGGTTCCTTCAGGATGAAAAGTTAACCTAAAATCCAGGATAAAACAATGAGGCCTCAGAGGGATCTAAGTGAGTACAGCAACAGCTGAAGCCATCCACTGCAGCTGCATTTTTCTGTGCTTCCAGCACATCCCTTCTCCTTCCTGACCTGGGCACCTGCCTGAGTTTTCCAGTTTACTTTTACAGAAACTCCATCCTTACAGAAAATTTGACCTATCAACTTCTCAACTCATTTTTAGCCTGTTTGCTTTGACTCAGCATTGCCTCCTCCTGCCCAGCACATTCTGGTTTTACATGTGACCCTTTCCTGAGGTTGTGGGGATTTTATCTGTCCCATATCACAAAGAATCTGGCAGGCAGGGCCAAACTGCAGGAGGGGAAGGGCAGTTTGGGGGTTTGGGTTTGTTTGGGGGGGTTTTTGACAAAATTGTATAGATTTACCACTACATAAAGTATTTTAAAATCAAGATAGGTTGTTTTTATAGCTCAGCATTAAAGTCAGTGGGGTGTGGACTGCATGTAAATACATATGTGATCAATATTAAGTTCATTTTGGGAACAATTCTAATACAAAAAAATAAGCCATTTTGTTACCTGATTTAATAATGGCAAAAAATAGGGGGAAAAAACCCCAATATTTTATTAAGTATATGTAAATTTGCTTTCCTATTTAGAAAAACAAGAAAATAAATGTTGTTATTCTTAAAATATTTCTCTGCAGGATCCAGCAAGGTGTCTCTGATGGACATGATACAATCTATGCTTGAAACAAAGGCACAAGAAAAGCAGTGTAAAAAAAGATGCTGATTCATATGCCCCAAGAGAAGTTTAAGCCTCCTCCTGTACTGCTGATCCAAATAAAAACACATGAGCTTTTACATGTGCATTTACCAGAACTCTGAGTGTCCTTTTGCAGCCTTTTCTTACCCCTTAGCAATTCTGCTGTAAATCAGCCATGATCTCTGGCAGAGTTTATCAAAGTAGGATGTGAAAAAGACTCACTTTGTTAAAATCCAGCATTTCAGAAACACAGGATTTAGAAATGTTTCTTTGTTTTACAGCATGGAATAGAAAAGCAACATAAATTTGCCTTGTATTCATTATGGTTGTACCTTGTATTCACCCCCAGTCTAAAGCCAGCAAACCCCAGGACAATTCCTACACTTCCAGCTGTCATTTTTTCACACAACTCTCAGCTGTCACTTATTTTCTCCTGAAGAATTTAAAGCTCATTTCAAACCAGTGATGCCCCTCCCCATTCTGTGCAATCTCCAAAGTGCAAGTTGGGTCCAGCCCAGCATTTTGGGCCTTGATGTTAAACATGAATCATTACCCTGCAGAGCTGGATCAGCTTCTCCCCTCTCATTGATGTAAAATTCATTGCACAGGGCAGCCAGTGCAGCCACTGCAGACTCCTGCAACAGAGGCACAAAATGCATTTACTCACCTCATGTGTACTCAGAATTTTTAAGGAAAAAGAAAGTGGATTGTAAAACAAATAAACAAACAAAAAATCTTTTCAGATACTGGCATTTACTTTCTTATTGTTTTTTTCCCAACATTGGTTTAGTAAGGAAAGGAAAAGACAGATTTTAATCTCATTCCTTCAATGTGACCAGTAAGCTAAATTAGCATTTAAGATAGTAACAGTAATGTATGAAATGCATGTTCAGTTCAGATGAAAGACCTCCAGGATGACACAGCATTACAAAACACACAAGTCATTATTTCATTTCCATTTACTGATGCCAGATTGACAAGAAACAAACCCTATTTCCCCAGGGAGCTACAAAAAGGAAACACAGAAAAGAACATGGACTGAAGGTCATAAACAAAAAAGCCCAAACATCACAGGCCTTGTTCCTGATCTTCACTGGCTTAGAAAAGGATCAAAGGTTGTGTATTATACCTGCACCTCCTCATTTTTAGAGTGGTTTCAGTTACTGATACAGAACACAAAATAACTCAGCTGCTACTTCAAAAAGCACATCATGGCTTTTCTCATCAAATTAATGGCTGAATTATACTTTTCAGCTGATAATGTAACCCAGAATTATAATAAATCTGAAAGCACACAAAAGCTGTGCATTGTTCACTTAATGTTAATAGCAACAATACTTATTAACACTCATGTGCTCCAGGTACAGGAAATCTGAAATGTAACACAGAAATCCTGCCCAGCTGATTCATCCTGCCCTCAAAGACACCTCAGACTATTTCTCTATGCAAAATCAAGGACTTGAAAGAAAACCAGCACTCACCTAAACAATATTCTAACTCCCACAGCATTATAGTAGCAGAATATGCAGAATTATCTAACTGCTGTTATCAAGGACCCTTAAAGGCCAAATTATCCAACCTCTGCCATGGGCAGGGATGCCTGGGACCAGAGCAGGTTCCTCCCAGCCTTCACTTTCTAAATGAAATGTTTTTCACTTTAAATGTACAAAGTTACACTGGAAGAGAATACTATATGTCAGGAAAAAAAAGATTACTTTTCAACATCTCAAGCACTACCCTTAAATTTATTTCTCTCTAAAACAGAAACAGAAATAAGTGAGAATTTAACTGATGTTTATCCAGTAAGCCAAAATTCTCTACAACCTATAATTAATTCTTTTAAGCTTTTGGTTTAGAAGTCCCAGTTATAAGACATACCAACACTCTGAATGAATTGTTAATGCCAAAAGAATATCCTAAGAATTCAAATTTCATCTTTTAATTTGCTTCAGTGATTTGGATACACTCCAGTCTCCTCTGTCTCCCAAGCACAATTTTAAAAGATGAGCTGAGAAACACTTGGAATGTCTTTTTATCTTATTATGAAAACCTAACACAGTATGTTAAACTCAGATTGTCTGTAAGCTCTAACAGGGCAGACAGAAATTGCTTTATAATTCAGCAGAGCCTTTAAGAGCACAAGATGAAACTGCCATGGAATTTCTTGGGAAAGTGAAGGCGAATAACTGGAGGTGCTGAGATGATGTAAATAAACCAGCATGAGACAGATCCATCAATGGATTTAATATTCAGAATCAGAACAGTCTGAGAGCACAGGAAAAGGATTTGCAGCAGAGTTTAATGAAAAATTTAAGCCCCTTGTCCTGAATAACTCTGGTAATTCACACCAATGCTCACAGAGTCACCAAACACCCCCAGCACCCATGGACATCATCCAGAGCATTGCAATTCTCCCAGGTGTTCTCTGAAACCACACATATCACAGGTACCCCAGAACAGAAGCAAAACACCTGAAAATGTAAGCACAGAGCCACCAGGGAGGAGCTCTCAGCACCATCAGGGACTCCTCACCCTGTCCCTGTACAGACAAGAACAACCTTAGGGAAAACTGCTCAAGTATTAATCAAAAAGGCCCACTGGAACCTTGAGGAATTCAAAATACACTTTTTAAATATCTCTCCTTGAACATCTAAGAAGCAAGCATTCAAGAACCAGTAAGATCCCATGGAAAATAATCCACCAAAGGAATGCAAAAGTATTTCTAATTCTGTATTTGATGTGACCACAGGAAGGAGGAGGAATTATTGTACCTTTACATGCTGTCGTGCAGTACTGGAAACAAGAGTGAGGTGTCTCAGACTGTCATTTATTAACCACTGCCACCCACCTGGAACAGCAAGGAACATAAACATCTTCAACTTTTGTTACTTTCTGAACTTCAACATCTTCCAGTTAATTTTTCCATATTACACAGATGAACCTGTGGCCTTGGTTTTCCAATCTAAACAAGGCTGTGGCTCCCAGTGCAGCTACTCCAGACTGGATTACCATGCCCACAGTGAACACCCCAGGCCTGGTGATGCTGAACACTGCACATTCTATTTATTGTCAAGTTAACAGGTAAAAAAAACAAATCTTCAAATTGCATCAGCATCTGCTGCAGTATTTATGTATCTTTTTGATATTTTTTAATGTGTTAGGCCGCCCAACCCCATTAATTTTGCTTCTTTGAAAAGAATACTTTAGTTTAATGAAGTTACTACAATCATGGAAGGTTATTTAAGATAGGACATACCAATTATTGGATCTCCTCTGAATGGCATTTTTGATAGCGACAACTTTTCAATTAAGGTGCAGACTGGAAGAAAATAAGTTTAAGAACAGGATAAATACCTCCTCAAGAAAGAGAAATTGTAGCAATTTTGAAGATACAACCACAGAAAG
Organism: Petroica traversi; assembly: GCA_025920805.1. Classification (NCBI taxonomy): domain Eukaryota; kingdom Metazoa; phylum Chordata; class Aves; order Passeriformes; family Petroicidae; genus Petroica; species Petroica traversi. Next base: position 2,326,788 of record JAHLSL010000074.1, read on the forward strand.
TTACATTGGCATTATTTTTAAATTGAAGAATATTTGCAAATAGATGTTCAAAATAAAAGAAATTAAAAACTGTAGGGAAATGACATTTGTACAAAGAATCACTGCCCTCTGACATGAGTCAGTCCTGTCATTCATGCAAATCCCTTGTTTGGTGGGATGTTTTTCCCCTCTGTACAGTCTGGAAGTGGCAGTGCAGCATCAGTGACAGCAAACCAAGTGAGACAAGGATAATCCTACAGCCACTAAAAACTATTCAAATATACATGACAGGTTTTCCTACTTCTTATTCATGTTGTTTTTGAACCTCCAAGGAGTGGCATTTGCTCACTGCAGAGCTGGGGGCTATGAAACTGGATGCAGCTCTACTTCCTTTGAAACTTGGAATGCATGAAGGCATCCTTTAAATAATCAAGTCTTTATTATTTTAAATCTATGAACTTTTAAGAGTTCTGTGCTTACAAATCCACTTTGAGAATTGGGGTTTTTCTAACGTTTTGAGGCTTTTTTGGGGAATGGACATCAACACAGTAAACAAATTTTCTGTCCAACAGATTGACTGGATTGCTCAAATGAAAACTCAGTATTTGGGGAACACCATTATTTTTCACCTCCTGGGGTTCAGTTCAAATAAACCAGACTGGTGCAGCTCCAGCTCACTGCATGGCTGCTTTGCAGTTGGTGGAGAGGACAGAAAAAGGTATTATATAAAGTAATGTCACCTTTTTGTTTTCCTCTCCTCCCACAACTCAATTTTTGACTTTTCCTCCTCTGGGCTCTGTACACAACTCGTCACCTTCATTTATAATCAACTTCCTGGGTTCCAAATCTACTCTTGAACTCACTCCTCACTATGGCAATGTCACACAAACTCCTCTCAACACCGTGTGTCACATTCTCTGTGCTAATATTTATTCACAGACAAGGGTAAGTGCAATGGGACTAAACCCAAGTCTCTTGGGGTTCCTCCTTCGTTCTCTGCACTTCTTTGTGCTCTGTTGTGGTTGAGACCATCATCTTCATTAGACATGCAGGCAATTTGTGGAACATTTTCAATTCTTCTCTTATTCCACCTACACACTTGTATCATGCCAAAATCCTGTCATTTGTACTTCTCCAAAACCATGAAATGTTCAGCTTCTTAAAAGCTAAAACACATCACAAAAAAAACCCTGTTCCTTCAGCCTGCATTTTCATGTCACGCGGCTGTAATCTCACTCCAATCCCCCTGCTCTTCCCTCTCAGCACTGAAGCTCCTTTGCCCACGAGGTCTGGATGGCTTCAGATCTCCCAAGCTGGAATCTGCTCTGCAGCACTTCCTTCATTCAACTCCCAAGCAGGAAACCAAGTCGGCATGATTTCCTCATCCACCCAGCTGCTCCTTCCTGCAACACCCTTCCTTTTTGCAGTACCTAACAATCTTCAAAATCCATCTTTTCTGTGATGCCACACTCCCCACAGACTGTTGTTTCTATGGTCTTTATGTTTCACTTCTGCACACTCACGTGTCGTGATAAAATCATTATTTCCACCATGGCTTCTGTCTAAAAGGGCAGATCCTATCTCTTCTGGAGAGGAATCTGAGTAAATCACTGAAGGAAGACAGTTCAACCCTGAAAAAACTTCACTGTGTGCAACAACAGAAGGACTCAGAGTGACACAGAGCCCAGAACCATCTCCAGCTCTTACACAGAATTATTCCAAGTGTATTGGCACCTCATGTCCTGGAGCACCCATCTGCTGATTGGTCTCCAAAGTCAGTATTTTTTTAATTACTGTGCAGATTTTACTTCTGCATTCAGCACAACATATGCAAAACAAACTGGAGACACACAAAGAGCCAAATACCCTCGGGGCACCTGTGGTGCTGTCCCACCCCAGCCGTGGTACTCACCCGCCGGTCTCATCAGCTCTCCACCCAAACCCCTGCAAAGCAGAAACAGCCTTCAGCCAACAACCCACTGTGGATTACTGCCCACACTGAGGCAAAAAGCCCCTCAAAACCATTTCAGAAGGAAAGCAGAGCACAAAATACCCACAGTTTTGTATTTGATCAACTGCTCCTTTTTAAAATCAACTTTTCTTGACATAAGCATGATTAATACAAACCTCTCCTGAATATTAAGCTTTCTTCTTGCAAAAATGTGCTCCCAGTCTTCTTAATATTTAATGTGAATAATAAACACTGTCAAGGTCATTCTGCTTGTCTTTTTCCTTGCTTCAGAAATATTCCAAGCCCACGAGACTGGCCAGAGGACTTCTCAAACATACAGCCTCTACCAGCTTCTGATTTCCACAAGTGAAAAGGAACTACACGCAAGTTTTTAATAAAATCATCATCTCTGGAAAACTAAACAGAAACTTCCCTTCCCAGTTCCCATTTTCACCTGTGTTAACTGGTTTCCTCTCCTGGAGAGATTTATCACCCTTCTCCTTTCCTGCTCAAGCCCCTCCCAGGCAATTTCATGTTCATCACCACAAGAAACACATCCAAAAATGGGGAGAAACAAATGGCTCCAGCTACTTCAGCCCCTCCTGAGGTAAAGGAGTGTTCCTCGAGGATGGAACAGCCCAGACCTCAGCCCAGCTCCTCTGTCTGAACATGAGCCTGGCCAGTAACAGCAGTGGGAGAAGAAAATCTGAACTGGGCAGAAAGTGGGGAGGGGGAAAAGCATCCTGGAAATGGCAGGGCCTGGTCCCATCCTTTGGCTGCTCTGGGCTGAGCACTGCCTGCTGCTGCTGTGGATACCCATCCCCAGGGCAGTGCCTGAGGAGCCCTGCTCAGTGTCACCCTCTGTGGCTTCTCTGCTCCATTTTGTGAACCTTTGACCTCCCCTTCCTTTGGATATTTCCTCCCTTGACTCCTCATTGACTCCCTTCACTTCTGCTGGAGTATTTCCTCCCTGAGGTGTTCCAAACCCTTAATCACCTGTTTGCATGTCCATGCTCTGCCAGCAACTCCCAGCAAGGGGAGCAACAACAAAGGCTTTTTTTGTTTATTTGCTTGTTGTTTTTTATTTATTTTAAACATTTGCTTTCCTCCTCTCCTCCTCCCTCCCACAATAAAATGAGTAGCTGTGCTCACAAGGCCAGCTTAGCAATCCTAACAACTCTTACAACTTTGTTCTGCAATTTATCCCTTTGTATGAGCTTCAAAAGCCTGAACATTTCTAACAAGTTTTTCCATTGCACACGAGGAGGTCCCTTCTGTAATATGCTCTGAGTTTCTGGCTGCTCAACAATTCCATTGGTGTTTCAGGGAATGCAGAGATGCCAACTCCACAATATTCTCATTTGCCAGAGATCAGCACTTCCTCTAATTGAGGAACTTTTGCTTTTGACAATCAATATATATTAGGCTCAATTTAATAATCCCCAGCCCAGTTTATCACTGTAGGAAGCAAGCACAGATTCCACATCCTCATGCTGATAAGGTCTGTGTATTGTCTACCCCACCTTCCTGCCCTGCTGTCTGCTCTCCAGCCTCTAAAAAATTTAAATTAGAAAGCAAAAAAAGTGAAGCAAGAAGTCGAGACAGGGGCAAAAGCAGGTGACTGATGTGGCCAGCCTTGCTTCCTCTTCCACACTTATTTTCTCTTTATTTTGCCTTCACCCATTCCTTGCCTTTTGTCTGCTGCCTCGCTGCAAAGGAGTATAAAATAATCACCTTGCAAATGTGTTTGGAGTGCAGCAGAGTCTGCTGATGCAGGGATTCAGATATGGACTGCTCTGTTCCAACTACAAAGCAAGACCTGACTCACAAAGGCTGCTCTTCTCCATTTCCTTGCACTGCCAAGGAGGAAGTCAGGCCACTTCAAGCTGTGCTGATGTTAATAATTTGTGTGCTATCCTTTCCTCTGGCGTTTCACCAGCTCCACTTAATTCCAGAGTTTGGAGCCTCTCAGAGGATTGCTGTCCCCACGCAGGAATGCAGGAAGGTGACAGGGATTTGCATGGCAACACTTCCACGTGGCACCAACTGCAATCCAATCCCTCCTGGGCAGCACCACGACCTGTGAGTGCTCCTCTGCAGAGCTTCCTGAGCTGGTCCTTGCCCAGACATTCCATGTGTCCACCAATACAGCAAAAATTTTTCCCCCTTCTCACAACTCATGCCTATTTCATTTTTAAGAACTGAGAATTCTATCATAATCCAAGATCTTTCCTCAGTCAGTGCTTGGTTTGTCAAACATGATGCACATCTTTCTATTAACTTTATCTCACTCCCCAGTATTTCACTAAATTAAAAAGATACGGATCTACCTAATTCAGAGATTCTGAATTTTGCTGCACAGTCACTATTCTTTCTTTTTTATTCCAAAGACACATCCACAAGTTGCATCACATTATTAGATGTACCAGTTTCAAGCTTTAATTATTAATTCAATTTGCAAATTGACTGATGCAGTGCCCAGGCTCCACAAGCTCCTAAGCATTCCTTGGTGTGTGCAGTTCCACTGCAATGCTTCTCCCCTAGAAGCATCCTAGGATGAGTCACAATTTATGTGTGGAAAAAAAAATATATAATCCCTTGCAGAACTGATGAATTAACATTACTGACCTAAGAATGACAGTATCTGTTTTATAATTACATCGGCTTGAATCAGAACCAGTGACAGTGCTGTTCTCAGGGCATAAAGAAGTTCAAAGTACTTTTGTGGATTTATTTTTTTTTAAGCCTGTCTTTTCTAAGAAAGCCAGAATTCCTCTTTAAAATAATAAAAATAATGGTAACTGAAGCTGTTTAGAATTGGAAAGCATCTAAGGTTTTCACAGATATTCAAATCTGAAGGTAAAAGTACTGGAACAGCTGAAGAGATTCAGTTGCAAATACTGGATTTCCAGGAAGTTGAGGACATGAATTTCACCTCCATATGAACAGCAACCAAGAATTTTCCTTGGAAACTCTTTGTCCCAAATAGAACTGAGGTATCTTAAAATGTCCAGGTTGCACATTCCCTGGGTTTTGGAGGTACAGAATGGCTTTATCAGAGGAGGAATGAGCATCCCCTGAGCAGAGCTGAACAGATTAACAAAGCTTTCATGGCTAACCCTGCCAGATGCACAGAATAAACCACACTGAACTGAGAAACACTGTGAATTTATATGCCACCTTGTATTCTAACACCAGAATGCTACAGGTGAAATCCTGGCTCTGTGGAAGTAGAAGGTTTCCCAGTGAGTTCAATTTTGTAGCAGAAGAATTTCACCCTGTAACTCTTCAGAAGGCAGAGCCCATCTCACAGAGCCATCCAGGTGCAATTCCTTTGAATTGAAAGAACTGCTGCAAAGCTGGAATTCTTTGCTGATTAAGCTCATCTGCCTAAAAAACCTCTTTCAGGCACATGAATGCCAAGAAACACATTTGCCCTGAAACCATCAAGATTAGTTACAACCTTGGAGGCCTTTGAAAGGAGAGAGTTTCTCTTTTGCCCAGCACCTGCCGACACCTGCGGCTCCCTCACTGCTGGACCAGCCGAAACTCGGGAGGTGCTGCTGCAACTGCCACTGGCTCCAAGCTCCTAAATCTGCTGGGCTGACGTGCTGCACAGCCAGGCAGCCTCCCCTGGGCTGAGGATGAGCTCAGAGCAAGGCTGGCTGAGCAGCAGGCTGGCTGGGTGAGCAGCAGGCTGGCTGGGTGAGCAGCACGTCGCAGCAGCGGCGTGGGAGTCACTGAGGAACATCCCAGCACATCCGGCTGGGATGGAGCCCTGCAGGGCCAGCAAACACAGCATCTGCTGGGATCCAAAGTGCACTGCAACCCCCTGCAGGCAGCCCAGCTCCTCCATGGCCACTCCTCATCTTCTGCCTGTTCAGGATGGTGGTATCAGACTCAGAGGTGGCTGCAAGGAAGCTAAAAAATGTTCTGAGCGTCTGTTCGGCTGAAGAGTCTGAAGAATCTCAGACCAGAGGAGGCAGTTTTAGAGAATCTTAACCACTATTAAAATACTGTTTTCTTGAAGATTTTTCATATTATTGAATCATAAAATTATTTAGGTTGGAAACAACATTTAAGATCATTGAGTCCAACCACTGCTGAGCCCAACCTAACCCTTTTAACACATCTTTTAAAGATGTTAAAATCTTTTAAACTAAACCCTTTTTAACACTTATTTTAAACATGTTAAAACCTTTTAAACTAAACCCTTTTTAACACATCTTTTAAGTATGTTAAAACCTTTTAAACTAAACCCTTTTTAACACATCTTT
>JAHLSL010000074.1:2333004-2347622 GCA_025920805.1 Petroica traversi
TAAGTATGTTAAAACCTTTTAAACTAAACCCTTTTTAACACATCTTTAAACATGTTAAAACCATTTCAACTAAATCCTTTTAGCACGTCTTTTAAATCCAGGTTTTTACAGGTAGTGAAAACCAGGGATGGTGACTGCAATTCTGCCCTGGGTAGGCTGTGCAAGGGCTTCACAAACCTTTGAGTGAAGTATTTTTTTCCAACATCCAATTTAAACCTTTCCTGGTGCAACTTATGGCCATTTCCTCTTTCCTATCACTTGTTACTTGGGAGAAGGGGTACTGCGAATGAGTCCAAGGCCTCAGATGCAGGACAGAAATAGATCTGCTACAAAAAAACCAGATACTAACCAGTGGAAGCAGAATGGAAATCAGGCTGTGTTTAAACCAGTACAGTGACTTCCTAACCCAGGTAACGCAGCTGAAGGCAACAGTTGCCACAAGTTTACATCATACAAAATATTGCCATTTCAAACAAATAAAATACAGCACAATTTTTGTCACTTCACATCCTGTGGAGCCCAAAACAGCACAGGAGGCAGATGCTCTACAGGGCATGGTTTGCATATGCCTTGGTGTAACCCCCACACAGAAACCCAGAAACTCCTGCACAACCCACAGCTGGAAGTGCCCATGCAAATGCTCAAAGCAACCAGCTCCTCCAGCCCAACCAGTGCATCAGATGTGTCAGGATCAAGGCTAATGGCAGGAAGTAACACTGATGTGCCTGGACTTGCAGGCTCCTTTGTACTGTGGTAAACCCAGAAAGGACTTCTGCAGGAGGACAGAGAAATACTTGTATTAAAATTTAAAAATTCATATGGTAGAAGATGGGATTTTTTACAATTAGCATTAATAAATTTGAATGCTTCGAGTGCAATCAAAATTGAGAGTGACTGCAGGAGACTGTGTCCTGTGTAAAGGATAATTTATGGCCATTTTTCAAAATCAGGTTAAAGATGGTACCAGAACTGCTAATCAAAGTAAGATGGCTGGGCAGCTCTATGAATGTCTCACTACAGCACTTTGGCTTTCTCTTGTTTGACTTGAGGTCCTTGTGGATTCAACGGGATCAGAGAATCAAGAAACTCATGATCCATTTTCCAGCTTCAAATTTATAAATTGCAACTTTATAAATTTTTTTTTAAATACAGCATTTTTACAGCTTACTTCCTTTTTCCTTTCTCATAGGTCAAAAAATTCCCTAAAACAGCTTGATCAAGGCATTAACATCCCTTCAGTCCCCAACAAGGCTGTTTAGTGGCCAGAAGTGAAAGCAAAATACCCAATAAACAGTGAGCCATGTGGCCAGATGCTCTTTGTTAATACAGTTTAAAAACCTGAAACACAAAGAAAGCACACAGGTTTTCAACATTCCTCCAAGATGTTGTTAACACTGAAAATTCCCAGTAGCAATTTCTCAAATGGAAATCTTTGGAATATTATGTGCAATAATTACTCATCATGAAACGAGTTTGGCTTGTTCCACTAAATGCTTGCCCAGCAAGACTCAAATTGTTGGTTTGTTTTTATAACCCAGTTTATTCTTCTTGTCCCATTTTAAAATATTTTCTGCACACTGCTATTTTACAATATGGATTAGAGCAGACCTCTCTGTCTCAGCTCAGTATGGGAGCAAACAGCAGTGAATCAATCGTGCTGGGAGTTGATTTAGAACTCTTATCTAGAACAAAAACATTTCTGTAGGCATCTTATAAATACCATTAAGTGCAAGAAGTGCACATTATGACAAAAACAAATTACACCCAAGCTCCACCCTGACATTAAAGAATTTATGGAAGCCAAGAGAGCCACCCACAAACACATGAATATACAGTATCAGCACTGAACCATCCACCAGCCCAAGCTCACTCGGGGCTGGAAGTTTCACATCTCTCTGGATGATCCCTCAAAAAGTAGATTTTTATCATTTTTTTCAGAGTGTTTCAAGATTAAAAAAACTTATATAAAAATTCTTTAACCTGTAAATAATAATTACAGAAAAAAAAATAGTTAGGGTTTGCTGTTTTCAGGTAAGGCACATGGGAAGAAGTGAACTAAGAATGACCAAAAAATGTTGTCAGTTAAAGGAGGAAAAACCCTCACTTGCATATACAGTTATTAGGGACTACAAGTCATTATGATTAGATTTCCTTCAATTTAGAAGCAAACTCTGAAGTCATACACCAGTTCTAATTCACATTTATTTAACTGTTCCTTAAGCAATATCCCTTAATTTCCTGGAAGCTTCAACCAATAGGAAATGAAAAACAACTTAGTGAAAACTCATTTACATTTTCTTTGTCGCAAGAGTTGAAAAATTGCCCTGAACCTTTTGCAATGCTCCTGGTCCTGCTCCTCACACAGGATCAGGAAAGGAATTCTGGAACTCAGACAGAAGCTCCTCCAAAGAAACAAATAAATAAATAAATTGATTTGGGGGTCATTAGTTCAAGGCCAGTTCTGCAGCCCCTTCTGAAGCCTCTGCAGCCCCTGAGGGGCTGGGTGGGTGTCACTGATTGTACAAACAAAGCCCCCTTTCCCAGATCCTGCTTTCATTCCTTTTAACTGACATTTTCCAAGATGAAAAATGATGGGTTTGTGTCTTTTCTCTTACCTGTACAACTGACGACTGCAAAGCTGGGGGATAAAAAAGCAACAAACATTAATATTAATAGAGTTTGTGTGATCCAAGTATTTTCATTTTTTCCCCTCACATGCAATAGCACATACTGTGAGCTGTGCAATTCTTTTGTTAATTTTAAAAATAAAATTCAAAGTGAAAATCTCTTTAAAACGACTTCTCTGTACCCATTTGAACTTTATTTTCAAAAATAAATCAATATAACACATTCATAAAACACTAATTCCCTGAATTCCAAAATCAAGCTGCTTCTGCAAATACCCTGGAACCAGTTAGGCTTTTTAAAGTAGATCTGCTTTCCACCATTGGCCCTTACAATGATGACAGACTGCATTGTCTGACCACTGAAAATAACTTTGGTGGCTACAGATTGAACAGAAAAAAACCTAAAGGTTTAAATGTGACTGAAAAATCTGATTTCATCACAGCAAGTCATCCTAAAAATTCAGAGACTACCACATTTCTATGCAGTAAAAGCCAAAAAAAAATCCAGATTATTTAAAATTGAGAGTTTAGGGCATCTTTGCAGATTAATTGCAAACAAAACCAGAAACTGCACCATAACAACTTAAGGCCACTGCAAGAGCAGAGAGTGCTGACCAAGCTTTCAGGCATCTCAACATGAGAAATTTAAAGAAGGACAAAGGTGCTTTTTCAGCCTGTGGCAGCAGCTCTGAGCTGTGCCCAGAATTAACTGGGCACCTGTGGGCTTTGGTGGGGGAATGGTGAAGCCTGACAGCAAAGCAGAGCTGCATTAAAGATCCCACAGACCCTGCAGGGACAGCAGCAGCCTGAATGTTGGAGTGTTGTCTGTTCCATGGTGGGAAGAGAAAAATAACAACAAAAGAAAAAAACAACAACAACAACAAAAACCCAAACAAAAAAAAAAACAAAACAAAAAAACAAACAAACAAAAAAAAAAACAAACCAAAAACCCCAGCCAACCAAACAAAAAACCCAACACAAAAAGAAAAAAGAAAGCCCCAAGCCAACAACATGGGATGACTGAAAATGAAAGGGACAAATGAGGCAAAACTATCTCCAGAGAAGCATTTGGAATTGCTCTGAGCAGGACAAGGCTTCATTTAGCAGAGGAGGAGATACAGACAGTGCATCAACTGAAATGCAGAATGTGACTTTTGAGGTCTATAACAGGGAATGATGGATGCAGGGACAAGGAATGGGCTCACTGGATGTCCCTTGAGCTCAGTTACCCCAAGGCCAGCCAGAGGATGAAGGGGGAGCAAAGACAGAGGGAAAAGGAGCCAAAGCAACCCTAGAAATGCAATTTGCAGCACAGAGCTGGGGGTTCAGCAGGAGGCAGAGCAGCCCCCAGTGTCACTGTGTAAGACTCAGGGTCCAGGACATGCAGCTGTCACAGCCTGGGGGTGTCCAAACCCCTGTTTGTGACACAGTTCACTCCTGGCTGGGGTTGAGGAAGGTGGAGAACTGCTGCCCTAATTGTAAATATTTGTTTAAAATTATACAGCATTCCAGGTTAAAAAGAGATTTCTGCTGGGTACAAACCTCTTGGTGAATTTGCTTGAGTCCCTCCAATGATTTTTCACTGAAATAGTATGTTACAGACCTGTAAGAGTATTCAAAAATGTTAACAGGCTTCCTAATCAAGCTGTAAATCATTTTTCTTCCATAAGTCATTGTACTTTCAAAGAGAAAACCAATCATTTGATTTTCGAATTATGCTCCACAGAAATATGCAATATTTATTTTTAGATAGTTCAGCAAACATAACAACAGAAATTCTTTCCTTATAGAGAAAACCATTCCAAAAGGCTTATAAAAAAATCAGTGTCACTTCCTAACAACATTATAATTGCCAATACACTGATAACCCTTCTCAGCTCAGCTGTTTCTGGACTCCAAGAGTTCTGTGATTTTTCCATCTATTTCAAGTACTTCCTACTACTAAAAATGATCTGTTTTTCTTGAACACAAATTCTTTTGATGGACAAAAGAATTTTTTTTTTTTTTGTATTTTTACAGATACAAAAAATGTATCTGTATATTTACATACACATTGCTGGCAAATGTGTATGTAAATATACAGATACATTTTTATATATACCTGGACCAGCATTCAATCAGTTTAACTCAGGGAGGGAAATTCCTCCAACCCTGAAGACAAAAGTCTGTCCCTACCCAGGAAGACAGCACACTTACAGGGAAAGAGGAATTAATCTGCATTTAACACATCACATTCAATTCTCCAAGCAAGGCAGCAAATGATCTCCCTTTCCTGATGATGAATTTAAGCCTGAAGTCTTAAATCACTGAATAAAATGTGAATGCTCAGCATCACTCATAAAAACAAACCAGAATTCAATGGAAACACAGCTCAGTGAGATGGAGATTTCCATAATTATACTCAGGAAGCTTTTAATAGACCAGACATGAAAGGAAAATTTATAGTCTAGATAATCTTGCATTAATACCTATTATTCTCTTGTGCCAGTTTATACAGAGCATGGGCGATCTCAGCACAGGCAAGGATTGCCCCATGGCGTGTGTGCAGATCTGAGCCCACTGATAAAGGCAGAAGTCTTGGCAAAACTGAAAGAGATTAAATAATTAATTTTATTTTAAACAAAGCATAGTGACAGATCACAGCTCTAAATGTAGTTCTGCCTGCCTACAAATAACATTGGAAAAGCATTTCTGGAAAGTCAATATCCTAGCAACTTTATAAAAACAGGTTTTAATGACGTGAATTCTGACAAACCACACTGAGCTATTTTATACTCCCAACCCTCTCTCTGGCTGCAGTAAATAAAATAACTTTGGGCATTGAGCTGGCTGAGCAGCCAGGGAAGTGGAGCTTGTACATCCATGGAATTTTATTTCCATCTTAAGTGCCACCTTCCTGGACCTCAACAGGAGCCCAGGAAGGGTCTGGCTCTGCAGATTCTCTGGGTGCTGGCACTGCCCTCAGCCACAAGAAAAATCTGCCAGGATCTGCAAAAGGCTCAGCAAAGGGCCCTGGGCTCACACTAAGAAACATCAGATTACACACAGAGCCAGGAAGGGATTCCTCTGCAGATGTCAGGCTGGACAAGACAAAACAGATCTCCCACCCTTTACAACATCAAAACCTTCTCAGCAAGAGCTGGGGATTTGAGGGGTGGCTGCTGGAGCTGTTCCCACCCAACTACACCCATTTATTGACCTCAGCACCAGCAGAACCCAGTGCAGCCAGGTATCTGAAGCCCACACCTCAGATAAAAACCAACCTGACAGAAATTTATAATTTTTGCATAAAACCTGAAAACGGGTAAAGCCATCAGGGTCACTACACTGTATAAAGTGGCAGAGGAAATCTTTATTTTTATTAAGTAGATTTATTAGATCTTTGTAGGTTTGTCCTGCCTAAGCTGGGCCTGGCTGAGCTGAGCTCAGCTGGTACCTACCCACGTTTGCCATGTACTCAGGGGCCTGGGGAGTGATGTTATGCAGAGCTCTGGTTGCAAGTTCCCGAATAACACTGTAAAGAAAGCATTTCTGAGGGTTAGCAATTCCACAGGAGGAATGTGTTAAAAAAATTATCTGAGGGCCTCCTGTCCCCAGCAAAAACCCAGCAATATTCAAAATGACAGTTCTCTCTGTCCATCCTGTAAAAAAAGCCAAGAAAAGCAAAGGTGCAGGCAGCTTTCAGTGAAGTGAAAGGAGCTCCAAGAGAAGAGAAAACTCCAGTGGGGCTGCTGGAACCTGAGGGCTCGTTCTGTGCACTGGGAGGGACAGTGCAGCAAACTGTGATTATTTCTCCTGATGCAAACTGTGATCAGCATTGATAGAATCTCTCTCACCTGTGGGATATGTACACAGTTCAATCTCCAGGGACACTGAATGTGAGTAAGCACCTTCTGTATGCGTGAAATCTGCTTTAATTAGGATAATTGTATGGTGACAGTGTTTACCCCTCACATACACTATATACCATATAACTGGGTTTTATTAATCTATTAACAGATTGAGGTCATGGCCAAAAGACAAAATTCATAAACCTGTTTAAGAGACAATCTGCTTGGGAGGCAGAGATGGTATCACCCACTACTTGCCCAGTTTTCTTCAGTCAAATGCAAACCCAGGTGTGAGTAAAATTTACAAAAATAATTTACAAAAGTGCAATATGCAGAATAGTCAGTTCATGGATATTAATAATTAGGTTTTATGAACTTACCTATCCCAGTGGTTAATTTTCATGTTAATTAAATGATCAATCATTGGCTGTGTATACTCAGGAAAGCCAGCAATATACACACTGAAAAAGAAAAAAAGCAAACAGGTATAGATTAGAAATAAAGTCCAGAGAGACAGAGTACAGAATCAATATTTGTGTACATTTTAGCACAACCTGCTCCAAAGACTTAAATCCTCTGGTTTTAAACCAACCAAAAAATTACTTAAATGTGCCTTCTCCTAAATGAGATGCAGCTGAATGATAGAACGGGAAATATTCTGAATTATTGGAAAATAATTATATCACTTCTGTAAAACTCTTACATTGTTTATAAAAACTTCTATACATGCAACGAGTTTGACATTCAATCCCATTGATACATTCCAGAAAATCCAGATGTACATTAGCCTGAATAATTATTTCAGACTGGAGAAACACATCAGTGATATCAACTACAAGACAGAGGAAAATTAAGGTACAGAAATGTGCCACATCTTCATAAACACGTTGGTACAAAATGGAGAACAGGTTTTCAAACGTTAATTGTGCCAAAGCTGTGAAAGCTGCAGGGTTCAGGTGTGAGATGGAAGGAACAGCAGCACTGTTACCTGCATTACCTAACCCACAGCCACACTTCCAATCTTCAGAAGCATCAACTACCCAAAGCCAAGGTCAACAAAGTGAAGGAAAATGTTTTTCCAGAAGATCTGATGAGTGTTAAATCACCTTAGGAAGCCCAACAATCAGCAGGTTTGTGTCAGAAGGGCACAAAGGGACTCATGGGTTACCTTAATTTCACCTTTTGAGTGATTGACTTTGCAGCTACAATGGTGTTCCATTCATACACTGTGTGCAGTCAGAAGCCAACAAAGAGAAACCCAAACACTGCCACATGTTCCCATGCTGTATCCATGGAATTCAGCAGAGGGAATCCTTAAATCCACAGCCCAGACCTTGGTCCCTTGAGCCAAGACTGGACAAAAGCACCATCTACAGAGCCCTAGAGGAGGATCTGACACTTGACTCAACTTCTCGTGGGTGCCAGCAGAGGAAGCATGAAATTCATATCTCTGAGTGTTTTCCCTGACAACACCAGACACACTTCCCCCCTTCTCCTCTCTTCTTTGTAGTTCCTTTTTGGAATCCTGGTTTTAGCACCCACCATTCTTGCTGACCATTTTAACTTGAACTGCCTTGCCCAGCTAAAAATCAATCTTTTGGGTCACAGGTGTAGCTAAATCTCACTTTCAGTTCCAGTTTCTAACTATCTTTAACTACAGCCCTCATCTTCTGTGCCCTACTGAGAATTTCATGCAAGAAACCTGGCTTACAAATCTGTTTTACCTGATGATGGTGCTGCTTAGATTTTTGTACCCCACTCAGCTTAAGAAGCTTTTTCCTTAACTGTGCTTGTACCAAGCTCAGAACTCCTGGAATCACATAATCTGTCAGTTCATAGAAAATAGGTTTCCTCTACCTTCCATCATCAGAAATATATTATGATATTTGAGCTGAATCCTCCAAAGACCATCAGCAAAAAGGGCACCCAGTGTGAAAAACCTGCATTAAAATAGTTCTATTTGAAAGGCTCTAAACAACTATTTATACTCACACATATAAATATTTGTAAATATACATTATACTGCCCCTTTACAGGAACATATCATCATTTAGGAACCAAACTCAGCTGTAGAAATTGACACCTTTTTTTTGAGCCTTTATTGCTCAACATTATCATGGGACATGTTTTATGAGTAGCCAAATATACATTTGGGTGCTTTTACCTTTGATGTTACTCAGGGAAAAATATGGAAATAGCCAAATAACTTAAGTATTGACCCAATTAATGACAGCCTGCTTGAAGAGCAGTGTAATTTTTAAAAAATAATAGAATGAATGAGATATGAATGAAATATTTTACAAAAAAGAGTTTGATTAACAACACTGAACATGAGAACTGTGCTTCTAAGTGCATAACTATTTATAAAAGGTTTACAAATTTATTACTCCTGTTGAACGGGTCAAAGAAAGAAATCAACAGTAAAAATATTTTCACTTAGATAAGTGGCACTCTTACAAACAGCACTCTGGAAATCACAGTGAAATAAGTGAAAAAAAAAATTAAATTACCAATTCATCCCTTGAAAAGTCAGAAGAACATAATCAGCCTCAAGCCAGAATTACAGAATTACAGAATTTGTCACTTTTGGATGTTTTCAATTTTCTATCAGTATAAAAAAAGAGTTTCAGGAACCACATGAGTGCCATACATGCAGATCCTGAGCAGCATGGAAATACCAAGCTCCTGCATCTCCCCATCTCTGGGGAAGGCTGTGGGAGGAGGGTGGGACCCCAGAAGGACTGACAGACAATAAAAGGTGAAGGGATGGACAGAGTGAAATGATCCTGCACAAAAGGGACAACAGGGAGGTTGACAGATCAATTAAAAAATAATTGAGGTGAAGACAGAGAGTTCCAGTATAAATTATCTTTAGAACTCCCAGTGGAAGTCACCGA
The DNA here is from genome assembly GCA_025920805.1 of Petroica traversi. Taxonomy (NCBI): domain Eukaryota; kingdom Metazoa; phylum Chordata; class Aves; order Passeriformes; family Petroicidae; genus Petroica; species Petroica traversi. Next base: position 2,342,359 of record JAHLSL010000074.1, read on the forward strand.
GCTGGAAGTGGAGCATGAACCATCTGGACCTGCCTGCTGTTTTTGTTCCCCAAGGACATCATGTGCTCAAGGCTTCCTGACCTGCTGGGCTCCTGAGCAGCCCCATGGGGCAATTTCCTGTCTCCACCAGGGCTGAATCACCTCTGTGGGTGCTGCTGTGTCTCCCCACCCAGGCTCTGGACAGGGGCTGGACTCCAGGCCAGACTGTCTGAGACAACTCAAGCCAGAACCAGCCCTTGCTCTTTGTCATTTCCTCTGGAGGAACTGATTCTGTTGCTTCTGGCCATCCAGTTTGGCTCCAAACTCAGCCCCTCTGTTCAGAGCTGACTCTGAATTCCAGGACAAGCCCCTGGTTTATACCACACCACCCCAGGTTGGGTACTGCCCATCTGCTCTTTGCAGACTGTACAGCAGAGATCACTTTGGCTTTTCAAACGTTACTGCACACTGTGATCAGCTTTCCACTGAGCTAACACAAGCACTCCAGTTGAAGGTCTGTGTGCAGACCATAAATTCAACAACTTGGGCAAACTGATTTTTTAAAACAGGTACGACCTGATTTTTTCATCCATATCAGAGTCTACCTGCAACCATAACAGCCTCTCCTTTGACTGCAACTTTCTAAATCTCCTCATCCTGTCCAGCCTTGAGCAGCTTGAACAGTTTTGTCACCTCTTGGCTGCTTCTTCCTCGTGGTCAAGGAAATCATGGCCTTGTTTTCACTCTGCCTCCCACATGATCATCAGTTCAGTGCAAAAATAAAAACACAATTTTTTGAATTTTTTTATTTACTTGAAACCATCAGTATTAAAAAATGTTCAGTAAGGTGAGGCAATCAGACAATTATTTCATTTGTACAAGAGGAAAGGAAAACTTACCTTATAGTCAAGTAACAGTTAACTCTGTTACCAACAGCAAAATAATCAGCTGCAGTGAGAATGTCAATGCCATGGGGAAAAGTGCCCTACAAACAAAATATTATTTTTAAATGTATGATACATTCCAAATAGGCAACATGATTGAAAACAAATCTCCTGTTACTCTCCCAAGCACTGAAAAAATACAATTTTAATTTATAGTAAAATCACTTGTACTAGAGACATAAAGGATATTGAATATATAAACAGCAAAATACCTCATTTTGCTTGTGAGTCAATGATAAACAGCCCAAGTACATGGCAGCAGGTAATAACCTATGCAATAACTCCCTTCACACCTCCCAGACATAGCAAAATATACATTTGGTGAATGCATGACTATGTATGTACCAAAAAATTATTCCTCTAGAAGGATTTAGATAAACATAAACATGTTTCCAGTTTATGTGAGGGCACAAGGTGAGTTTAATGAAATACAAAATTAGAGATTTAGGCACCAAGAGGTGCATCATGTGTAGAATACATGGGAGTTTCTACTTACACTTGTATTTTATGACTCATTAATGAATTAAAAAATGGGATTGGTTTGTTTTTAAAATGAACAGTGGTTCCCAGCATGGCCTGAAACACAGAATCCTTCTGAAGGTCCCACTGCTGCCATCACTGCTCAAACCAGTCTGTTTCTAGAAGACAAATTATCTTTCTAAATACGAGATTTCTACTTAGAAATCTGCATTTCTGTATGTAAGCAACACAATTCAGATATTCAGAATTTGATGGGCTCTGGCTGCTTTTACAGAGCATCAGCAGGGGCAGCACAGCACCCATGAGCCACACAGAGAGCAGATGGAAAGGGGCCAACTGACAGACACTCCTCTCACTCCAAAAGGGACACTCAGAGGGTATTAAAACAATGAGGCTCCCTGAAGTACAGGTTTGGGATGTGCTGCAGGTTTGTTTACAGCTCACTCATCCCTTCCACATTAAGATCCAGCCATGCAAAACCAGTGGGAAGTATCTCTCCATCTGAGCCTGAATCACTGCAGCAGTTCATCCTGGAAGCAGAGGGAGCTGCCCAAGTCTTGCTCTGGGAAGCAGAATTCCAGTGCTCCAAAAAACAAGGCCTGAGATCTGACTGAACCAAGGAGAGACAGAGTATTTAGGGCTTATCCAAGCCTGCATGCCCTGGTGACTCTAAGATTAAATGGATTCTCTATCCAAAAGCCTCATGAAACCCTGATTAGGGGCAAAAAGGGACATGAGAAACACCTCAGTAGGATTTAAGGCCTAAGAGCAAGACATGCAGTGGAAGATATAAAATGCTCACTAGATAAGGAAAATCCCAGCCAAATATTTGGAATTCACACCTGGACCTTGCTGTTTGTTCCCCAGGTGTGAGTGCGCCAGTTCCAAGCCATCTCACACAGGGCACGGTGCCACCAAGCCTGTTGGTGACACAGGAGCATTCCTGAGCTCAGGAACACAGAGGTCATGGCCAGTGGGACAGGCAGGCTCCACAGGAACAGCCAACAGCTTCTGTTCTCTCAGAACACTTCAAACTTCTCCAATATAAAAGTTGGTATTATGAGAAATGCATTTCTCATGATTTGTGCTTTAAAAATTCTTCAGATTTTTCAAAGCTCCCATTTACACACAGTGCAAGTGGCATTCTTACAACAACCACAAACAAGCTCTGGATTTGGGACAGGTAGAATTGCAAAGCTGAAGGAGGCAGAACCAGGGAACAAGTGAGGGCAACCTTTTTCTCCACCTGTTTAGTATCAGCATTTTTACCTCAGGTGGAGAATATGTTTTAGCTCCTTCCAATTCAGAGAAAGGGTGTTTCTTTCAACACACAGTGAACTCCAGAGGGTGGATCCACTCATTAAGTAACCATTTTCCTAGGCACCAAGGCATGGTTCAGCAAGTAAAACTTCTGACCTTCTGCAGGAACCAACTGGAGCCTGGCAGTTCCTCCATGCCATGAAAATTCACTGTTTCACTGCTGGTGTGCCAGCACAGGGGCTGAAGTCATCATCATGTATTCTACTGACACATTTGAATTGTGGGTCAAAGCAGAGTCTGGAAGGAACCTTCCTGGCTGTGAACCAACAGGGACTGTACTCCTCTGCTTAAGAAATATAAAAACTCACAGAATTTTTGCTGCATGGAAGCCCTTCCAAACCTGCAGCAGCCAGGAGCCCTCTCTCCCCTGCAGCTAAGGCAGGGTAAGGTGTTTTTCACTTTATTCAGCTCCTCATGCAGTGCAGTCAGGCTGAGCTGCTGTGATGCCCAACCTCCCCAGGGCAGGAGCTGCAGACCCAGGAAGAGTCACCCAGGCTGCTGTTTATCACACACCCAGCTGGGTCAGGCCACCAAAAATCCCTACTCTTCATCCTTGCACCCTTTCTCTGCTATTAACCTACTTCTATCTAGAAATACTGAATATGAACAGATGATTTAACAGCCAGAGTTGTAAAGGAAGAATATTCTAGATCAGAACACAGATTTTTCAGCATTTTAACAGATTCCTTGAAGAGCAGCTTATTGACAACAAAACTGCTTTAACAGTGCTCACGTGCCCTGCTCTGTCACAGGAATACACCAACTGAACAATTCCCCCCCCAGCACTTTCTCTCTGGCTTAGTTGCATATTCAGCTTTATTAATTCCTTGTGAGAAACCAGTAAATCCAAGGTTTTATCCTATTTGCTTCTCCTCCAAGTCTGAAAATCAAAGTTGTCTGGAGGACTTTAACTACTCACATGTTGCTAAGTTACACAGGAACCTGCCATGATACTTTTTACCAAAGGACCTGGGTACCTTCAAAAGTACCAGATTTCTCAAAATATCCAGATGGTACAAGAGACAAGCCCAAAAACTGAGCTGAAGACTCTTAAGCCTTGTTTACTGTGGTACCATCAACTACAGCAACAATTGCACAGCCCACTTCAGTTGTTCTGCTTCTACTGAAAACTAGAAAATCAATGTGAAAAAAAAAAAGTAATCAAAAACCTGAACTTTTCCTGTTTTAAAAGCACTGTAGCTTCCAGGGTGTACAATGACCAGCTCAAATACTGGTTCTGCTTTTCAGAAAGACTGAAAATTACCAGTAAGCTGATTTTCTTCCCAAGCTGGAATATTAAAATAAAGCTCACACCTCCGAAAAATACCCCACAAGAACTTGCTGCTCATAATGAGAACAATTATTTTGTGACATTCTTTCACTCCATTTTTCCAAAGCCACGGTGTGTAATTTTGATTTTAGGCACTCCATGCTCACAGTAACCTTGGAGGCACAAATGAATGAAGATGCAGGAAGTCACCATACCTGTCTCCCAACATTCTCCTGGAAGGCAGCCTGAGGAACAGAGAACAAACACACCAAAACGAGTCAGGTTTGCTTTTTGATAAACACCAGATGATGAATTCAAAACACACAACAATATAAATGACCCATGGCTTTTCTGTTTTAAATAAAGTAAACTTTGTCAGTAGAACAAGCCTGCAGGGCTTTTCTGTTTCTGCATCCCCACATTGTGCTGCTCCTGGAGCTGAGCCTTGCACAGCAGCACTTTGAGAAGGCAGCTTTATTAAACTCCTCACACCCACACAAGTGCTTGGGAGCAGTGACACAAGGCTTGGCCCTGGCATGGAAAGTCAGTGCCTGTAGACAACAGCAACTGAGGCAACTCACTCTTGTCTGACTTCTTAACATCATTTGCTAAGAGTGGGCAAAGTTTAATTCTTTGTCAATTAAAACTTGGGGCAAAAAGCATTGAGACTGCAATACTTATCCACAGGATATGTGTCTGAAAGCATGTTGGAACCCTGGATTTGTAAAATTTAAAGAAAAAATTCACGTATTTTGCACTAAACAAACTCAAAATCTCGCAAAAATACAATTATAACAACCATAAAGTTAATCTCTCTACTTGTATGGCACACAGAAGAAAACTTGTTTAATTCCCTACTTGAATTTTCTCTCCTGCAAAAAGGCCCATTATTTTTATCCCTTTACAGGCCATAAAATCCTAAGCATCAATAAAAGCTTCTGTAAATTTTAAGTATTTTCAGAGAGGGGAGATCACCCTTATTCTCCAAGGAGCTGCCCCCCTCCCTGCACACACAGCCAGTGATGGCCAACACTTGCTCATTGCCATTTAATGGACAGGGGGTGGAAGTTCCCAACGTTTGCTGAAACCCCACAAGAACCTGGCCAGAGAGAGCTCCTGCATTTCCCCCAGCAGCACAGCAGCCCGTGGTTATCCACCTGTGACAACAACAGGTTGAGCTGGCTCCTGAGGATGGCTGCAGGTGGAGCCGGGGCTGACGCCAGCCGGGCCGGAGCCGGAGCCGGAGCCTCCCGGAGCCACGGGGCTGCTGC
>JAHLSL010000074.1:2353652-2364709 GCA_025920805.1 Petroica traversi
TTCCCTGGCTCCTCTGCACCCTCCATTCCCCATGAACACCTTTCCTGCCTCCTCAGCACCCTCCATTCCCGTTGGATCCCTTTTCCTGCCTCCTCTGCACCCTCCATTCCCCATGAACACCTTCCCTGTCCCCTCTGCACCCTCCATTCCCCATGGAACACCTTCCCTGTCCCTTCTGCACCCTCCAATCCCTCTGGAACACCTTTCCTGGCTCCTCTGCACCCTCCAATCCCTCTGGAACACCTTCCCTGGCTCCTTGAGGGATATGGAGCTTGTGTTCACAACACCAGTTAAGTGCACAATAAACACAAACAGGCTTTAAAAAGTAAATTGCATTTCTATCAGTCAGCCAATAATTCTCCCTTTCCTCATTGCCTCTTCTTCCCTCCCCCAAGGACTCATCTACCTGGCTTCAGGGAAAGTTAGAAGGACTCAGAGGATGTCAGTGGGCACTTCCCCAGCCCTCATGGATCTCATTCCCTCCCTGAGAAGCTGGAAAGAACCATGGAGCAGAGGCAGGCCAGGTGAGAGACAGCAGAACACAGAAACAGCACAAACACCTGTTACCCTCAACTTAAAAACATCAGATGTGCCAGGCAATAAACCTGAATTCCTTTAACCAGGCACTTCCAGTCTCCACAAGCCACAAGCAGCAAGAAGCTGATCCTACTGCTCTCCCCTGGGAATCTGCTGCCATCAACTCCAGTGTGCCACCCTGGAGCTGTGGGAGGAGAAAAATAAACTCTCAGACCTCTTGCCTGTTTGGTACAAAACCAAAATTTCCTTCCTGAGCCCTAAAAAAGGGTGAGGTGGTAAGAGGACAGCAAACTCTCCCCCCTGCTCTACAGTAGGAAAGGGAAAGGCACAACAACACCACAAACAAAGTGGGTTTGAATAATCCAAGCAAGTTCAGTAAAGGAGGTGAAACCAGAGTCAGACTCTGGGTCTGCTGAGCACTGCTGCTGCAAAGAGCCCTTTCTGTACCTCTCCAGTCATGCCAGTGCCCAGCTAGGTGATGACAACACACCTACATTCAGGGGATTTTTAAATTTTTGAGCCCAGAGCAGTTTCCCTGCTCACTTTATCCCATGGAGTTGTGTTACACCACTGCAGGAGCCACCCGGGAAGGAGAGAGCTCCAGCCACACTGCAGATGACTCAGATTTAATCCCTTCTGTTTATCTAGGAGAAGGTCTAAGGAGAAGGAGAAATGCTGTGACCACTGCCATTTCCACACTGCCCGCTTTAGCAGTCCCTCTAACCCAGCTCTCACATTTCCTGTTGGACACTCACCCTCCTACACTGATCATTGGGTTATTCCAATCCAAAAATCTGAAGTAAAATGGTGAAAGAAATACACATGTGGAAAAGAGCAATGAGAAAAATGCTTAGAACAGGAGTTACAAATGAGGAGAGGAGAGGAGAGGAGAGGAGAGGAGAGGAGAGGAGAGGAGAGGAGGAGCTCTCTGATCCCTGCAGGAGGTCACTTTACCCAAGTGCCTTCAGCACCCAGCTCTCCTCTGCAGGTGCACACAGCAGAGAGCCACTCTCTGTATTTCATCACAGCACAAGACATAGCTCAAAGCAATGCTTCAGATTTCCCCAGTTCTGCAGGACAATCCTGCCCTGGAGCAAGCTCCACCATCCATCCTGAGCCACATCCCAAAGGCAGGCAGCACCCGGGGAAGCCAGGGCTGCCCTTGTGCCCTGCTCCAGAGCTGTGCCTGTGCTCTGCTGCATGGAGACAGATCCCAGACCCTGACAGATCCCAGATCCTGACAGATTCCAGCTCCAAACAGATCCCAGCTCCTGAGAGATCCCAGATCCTGACAGATTCAGATCCTGACAGATTCCAGCTCCTGATAGATCCCAGATCCTGACAGATCCCAGACCCTGTCAGATCCCAGATCCTGACAGATTCCAGCTCCTGATAGATCCCAGATCATGTCAGAACCCAGACCCTGACAGATCCCAGATCCTGACAGATTCCAGCTCCTGATAGATCCCAGATCATGTCAGAACCCAGACCCTGACAGATCCCAGATCCTGACAGATCCCAGCTCCTAAGAGGTCCCAGATCATTTCAGATCCCAGCTCCTGATGGATCCCAGATCATTTCAGATCCCTGCTCCTGTCAGATCCCAGCTCCCAACAGAGCCCAGCTCCTGATAGATCCCATCTCCCAACAGATCCCAGCTCTGAACAGATCCCAGTCCCCAACAGATGCCAGCTCCCAACTCCCCACAGCAGCCACACCAGGCAAAGGAACCCGCACCCTGCACAGCTCCACACAGTTGGGATAGCCAGCAACCATTTAATCACTCTAATTGTGTTACAGAGTGTAAGCATGTTTTCCTTTTTATTTCTTGTTTAGGTTTCAAACAAAACAGTTCAGCTCCTTACTGTGCACCTGCCACTTCACAGACAGCAACTTCCACACCCAAGGGGGCAGGAATCAAATTACCTGCATTTCCAAGTCATTAAATTCTGTTTCACTTTCCTCATAGGTAAGCTTAAAAAGAGAGGCTGCATGTAGAGACTGGGAGAGAAACAAAGCTCAGTCAAACAGTGCTTTTATAATGATATGCTTGAACAGCAACTTCAGTGTGTGCATTCCAGAAAAGAGCAACACTGTTCTGCAAAAGAAGTGAAGTTTCATCTACACAGCCAAGAATTTTCTTTTTGTGGTCCTGTAGTTTGAATAGATGAGGCAAGGTTTTAGAAACCAGTTTAACTAGACTTTAGCAAACCATTAAGCAGATGTGAGCAAGTGTATCTTGCTGAAATATGGATTGGGAAAAAAAATGGCATGGAAAAACACAAGCAAGTGCAATTAGAAATACTCTTGGGCATGTATCTCCAATAAATGTTCTCTATCTTTTGTCTTTCTTTTTACTTTTTCTTAAAACAGTAGCAAGGTTAGGAAGGAGAAGAATACTGAAGTTACAAATCTATGTTTGTAACTTCAATATTCTGCCAATTTCATCACTGAACAAAACATTGAGAAGAAAACAGCAAAGAATCAGCTGACAGTGAATATGGAGAGGATTTATTTTAAAGCACTGCCAGAAATTTTACTAAAAAAACAACTGACTTTATACAGTTCAAAGTGATTTTTCACTGGTCCAAAGTGAAATACTTATGTTCCTTAACTGCTGAAAACACAATGTCTTTCAGTTACACAATGATACAAGAAAAGGAAAGAAGAATCCCCTGCAAATCCCCCTCTGCTTTAATCTGTAAGTGCTGTTAAGGGGATGTAGGACAGCACCCAGTTTATGTTTTTTGGTACCTCAGTGGGTCCCATGTGCTTCCAGCAGCTGAGCACTGAGTGCAGGATAAACCTTGTGCAATTCCCAGCACTAAGCAAGGCCAGCACTTCAGGGCTGCAATCACTCCTCACAGTTTTGGAAGGTGTTTCCTATTTTTCTCCCATAGTGTGTATTCTTGTGCAGGCAGATGTTTTTGCTGTGTAATTCAGCTCACAATGGACATTATGCACTTTGTTTCAAGATGCTGAGTGCTGCATTTTTTCAGGGTAGCAACAATTTGCTTGTGGCTAGAAGTATGACTCTCCTGTAAGTAAAACAGTGACACACCTAAGGCTAGATTTAAAAAAAAGCCATGTGTAATTATCAGCTTGCTGACACAATAGGTGAAACTGTGTGTCATACTTTATTTGAATTTTTTTTTTCACCATTTCTCTTTGGGGTGGCAGTTCTACCTTTGAGAGTCAATTTAGAAAAGGAATGGCCACTCTAACTACAAAGATTTTTAAGTAAAGCCTCATATAGCATTAACACTTGTTCAAATACTGTGCAGCTTTGTTGGAAATCTAAGATATTACAGCTCATTAGCAATTTTCAGCTTCCACCCCATGTTTCATTCCATCCCACCAATTTATTCCCAACAACTGAAGTTGTCCAAGCTGGCACAGCCTCAGGGCTCATGGGTTTTACTACCACAGGCAGAGGGATCTCAATTATTGTCACTTGACACTTTCCTGAAAAGAAAAGAATTTGTTTTCAGAAGAGGCTGGAAGCTAAAGGACATGAACTTCTACAACCTCCTGTTGGAAACACCTGTTCCAGAGGTCCCCCCAACAGTTTTGTGACCATAAAACAAAATACCACAAACCCTGAAAAATCACAAGGGTAACCCTGCATCAGATCTATGGAGAACAACACTGCAGTATGGCAGGGTGAAAGGAGAAAATGAAATATGAAATATATGGCTCAAAGCATGATGAGCAGAAGGAAAGGTCTGACAAACAGAACAGATCAGAATTCTGATAAAGGGAAGGCTTGAGCATTCATAGGTGGGCTTTCTTAACTTTCTACAAGCAACAAGCTGGCCCGACCTTAAAAGAAATCTTTAAAGTTTTTTAACTCAGAGATAGAAGCAGAAGCTTCATTTTCATCAGGCTGCTGACCAGATCTAGAAAAATCACCAGATTTGAATCAGACTTCAGGACGAGTCTGGCCATACCAAGAATGAAGATTTGCTGGCAGTGAGAATATAAAAGTGACAGTGCAGAGCTGTCACCCCCCTGCCAGAGCCATTTGTTACCAGCCTGGTCATGGGTGTCACTGTGCCTTCACTGCTACCACCAGTGCTGTTAGATTAAAAACAAGAATACACAATTCTACTCACAGGATTATTTCACTCTGCCAATACATCTTTATTAAGAATTTTATACTGTATAAAATTTACTGTGAACTCAGCTAGAAGTGAATTAAATATGACCCTTCAAAATAAAAAATCTCATTAATAACTTCCTGTGGCAAATGTCACTGCTGCTAGAATGCCAAAGTGAAGCAGGGCTGTTCTGGAGCTCCACATTCTCTTTCTAAAATTTATCTCAAAACAGGGGATGGCATCACATTCCAGCACAGCTTAGAGTTACCAAACTCCTCTCCAGTACAGATGAAACATCATCAAAACACCATGAAAAAGCTTTATGAGAAAGGCTAAGATGTCTCAGAGTTTCTTGTCTGCCCACTGTAGAAAGAATAGAGAAAAATGCTGCTTGGCCTTAAGAAGCTGACAGCAGGTTCTTAGGAGGAAGGTTTTATCAAGGTCTCAAGAACCACCAGGAGCAAACACCACAGGACAGAGACCTGCTGGGTGACCCTGGACTGAAGGACCAGCACTGAAAAGTGAAGCTACAGGGGTGAAAAACAGCAGAGACCAGCCAGGACACTGCAGTCAAGGAATAAAATGGATTATTCACAGATTGTATCAAAGAACTTTTAAAAATGTTTTAAAAGAAGAAAGAAACAGGCATATATTCTTTGGGAACCCACTGAGCTCAGCAGGTAACTCTGTGTTGGCAAACTAGGCTTTCTGGATGAGATTGAAATAGTTCTGTCAGCAATCTAGGAGCAAGGAGGTCCCTAAAAATTAAAGCACCACAGACAGTCCAAACTTCTATTTTTTTGAAAAATACTAAATGACCATTGATCAAAATCCTTCCAATGGAGACAAAGCTGCCTGAGTTGCTATCAATGGTTGTACTAAAAGTGTGCCAAGAAACTGTTAGAAGGCACCTTTGTGTTTGCAGTGCAAGTCACCCATTAAAGGCACCTCGAAATGTCAGCCAGAGTGTGGCCAATGAAAAATCCAAATAATGAAGAGAGAATCCCACAGCCAAGGAGGAGGGAGAACATGAGACAAAAGAAAAAAGGTAAAACCAGTTTGTAGCTGCAAAAATATCAACGGTATTAATGGAAAAGTTGCAGCAACTTCTAGTCCACCATTGCAGTATCACAAATTTGGAAATCTCTTAAGGATTTTACTTTTGAAAGTCTTTTGAAACAGAAACCAGGGATTGAAAAAGAACTATACCAGGCATTTCCCCCTCACTGCTAAGTGAGATCTGGAGTCTGTTCTGCTCTGTAAAACCACAAGGTATCAAAAGAGGAAAAATTCTCTCATGCATTTGTTAATTTGAACTCAAACATCTTCTGAGTAATAATAAAACCCGCACTATTCAAAAGTGCTGTGTTACTAAGTATTCAGTATTGCCACGTAAAGTTCTTACCACTTACAAAAACTGGAAGTGGTTTTATTTTTTATTCAAAATAATCTTTGGATTGGAACACTTCAGAAGGAAAATTATCATTTGTATAGAAGCTGAGCTGAAGTGTACTTTATCCTTTTAGACTTAAGCTGCCAGATTTGCAGGCTGTAAGATGGTCAATAAAAATATGCTTTACTCTTTGCACAACACCCATCTGACAAAGTCGCAGAAATCTTGGATCATTAGGAACAACACCCACCTGAAAAAGTAAGAAACAACCTCTTCCTTAAGTTTTCTCCTAATATTTCAAGCCCTTTATGACTTCTTGCAGCAACACCTCTGTTTTAGAGTGGTTTGTTATTTTACCTCTACCAAAGTAAGGTTCCAAATGCTCTGAAACTCCCTGAGTTAGTGTCAATGAGATCCCCAATGAGAACGTGGATCAAGCAGACAAAAGACATCACCCATTGACTTCCCTTACCCTTACAGTGAGTTTGTTTGGATTTCCATTTGAAAAACAGTTGAACAGAGGGAAATGAAGGAAACCCTTCACGTATCGAATAAGGAACTACTCCGATGTGTTTACATCACCCCCACCCCATTCACCCACAGTTACATCCAAGCTCTTCAGTGGGGTGCTAGAGCCACCCTGAGCTTGAGCAGCTTTCAGGGGTGCCCTGTCAGCTCCCCGGGCCCAGCTAACCTGGAGATGTGGCTGATGAAGGGGACGAGCTCGGCGGGCTCGTAGGCGCGCGCGAAGGCCCAGCACACGTAGCAGGCGGCGTCCCTGACGTTGGAGCCCACGCTGCAGGCCCCGCGCTTCTCGTCGTACGTCAGCGCCTTCAGCATCACAGGAACCACTGCCAGGGCAAAACAACACACAAAAGCCACAGTTAGGAGCTTCAAGACCATCTCGAGCCAGATCAGACTCCTTCCAGATCGGGCTGCTCAAATGCTCGTTCTGGCCCTGGCCTTGGGCACTTCCAGGGATCCACAGCTTCTCTGTGCCCTCAGCACCCTCACAAGGAAGGATTTCTCCTGATATCTGACTTAAAACTACCCTCTTTTTGTTTAAATCCATTCCCCCTTGTCCTGTCACTACATGCAGGAGTCAATAACATTTTTTCTGCAGATGAAAGAGCTTCCAAAACCTGAAAAGATAATTCTTCTACACCGTTCTAGTAGAGCATTGCCACAGTTCAAGAAATATGAATGCAGGGCTCCCCAGAGGGCCTTCATTTGGAATCTGCACATCCAGAGAGCAAATCTGAATATATCTCTCTAGATAGCCCAAGTTCATGAAATGAATAACAACAGCCTCTTAAGAAAAAAAAACAAAAAAGAAACAATTTCTCGGTTTTCTTTCTTGTATGAAATTTATCAAATGCATCTTTTTTCCTTAGAAAATACTTGTCACAAGGTGATCCCATTAACAAGAAATGGGATCACCGAGCTGTATTCCATTAACAATCTGTGCCTGGATATCCTCGAGTGGATATAATCACAAAACAATTAAAACTTCCATGTGCTGTTCATCACTGTGAACTGCTGCTTTAAACAAAAACACAGACACCATGACTGGAGAAGTGAGGTGTTAAAGGGCTGCTTAAATTCATATTAAGCTGCTAAAGAAAATAAAGCAGTGGATATAGGGATGGATGAGATTTGGCTAATAGGAATAAAACACTACAAGGGAAAAAGTGCATTTCCCATTCTGGAACAACAATACAGTAGAGATGGATGGATTTTTGGACATTTCCCAGTTCCTAAAGAAACTGCGAGGAAAGTATTTAAAAATGCTGCCTAGCTCGTTTTGAAAATTGCTGCATCAACTGAGGAGAAAAATGGAATTTGCTGGTTCTACAGGAACACCAAAGCAGGCGCCAAAGGCAATTCTGCAAAGCTGCAGCAAGTTCCCCTCAGTGCAGGTGACCACTCCAGCTCCTTCCAGCAGTGTGAGTGCACTCCCACCTCTGTGCAGGGAAGGAAAAGGGGGCCCCTCCAGCAGCTCCTCACATTTGGATTGTCTTTATGAAAGAAAAAAAGTGTTTTAGCAGGTTAATGTCCCAAATGTTGGCCACAACATGGTGGCCAACAAATGGTTTGTCAAGGGCAGGGACAGTGGTGATGCTCCAGGGTGTGCTGGCCAGGGCAGCTCGAGCTCTCACAGCTCTCTGGTGTCCTTTTCTGGTGTCTCACACCTCTCTGGTGTCCTCTGCCCACTCCTGGGACTCACAGCACTGCTCTGTGTGACTGCAAAGTCTGCAGACACAGAAAAGGAAGGAAACAACAGTGGGCATTGGGAAGATGGGACTAAAACAGGGAACAAGGTAAAGTGTGCAGCACTAGTAATTAGAAACACAAAAATAAGGGAAAAACTAATCATGGGTTCATCTGGTAAAGTTTTGTGCTATCACTGGCTGAGTATTTACTAGTCAACTGTGGAGTATGGGAAATACTGAATAAAAACTGCCCCTGACAAGTTGTTTGCATGTTCAAAAAAGCAGGTCCAGCATTACCTTTCTTGTTGGTGTTTAAGAGTTATAAAAACCCAAAAGAAACATTACCTGAAATTCCAGGTTTAACTTCATTTCTTGCTCTACAATTCCTCAAACACCATGTCAAGTCTTAACCTAAAATCGCTTTACCTAAATCCAACAACCTTAGGAAAAAATCTTCTGGAAGATACTTCTTTTAGTTTGGTAGGGCAGAGTCTAAATTCTTTGATTTTTGAAATAATGAACATGCTTTTCTTTATTCAAAAGTAGGAGGCTGGAAGATGCAGCAAGGACAAGATCTGAACAGTTCCTTAACTTCACAGATTTAACTTCAAAAGTTTAGCCTTAAGTTTTCAAGTTCCCATTTCTTTCACAGATCTACAGAGTTTGTTTTTTTTTTAAATGTGCCACCAAAAGCTGAATATTACAACAAAATCCACCTGTACAGGTCTGTGACTGCTCAAGAAAACACAGTCACCTTTACCTGTAGCCTGGAGGTATCAATAAGCACCTGCCTCACCCCACCCTGCCATGCCCAAGAGCGTCACTGCAGTTGCAGCACAGCCCTGTGCTCAAGCCTTGAAAAATAAAGAAACAACTTCTGGCATTGCAAGCAACAGGGCTGGGTTGGTTTTTTTCCCTCCTACTGAAGACAGGTTGCACAGATATTTTGCTTTTTAAACACAGATTTTACACAGCTGGATGCTCAGCGCAGGTGAGAGACAATAAAAGTCCAGTGAAGGAGCTTGTGGAAGACACTGGATACTGAAAGGTTTCATGTATTTAAATGAAACACACTTTAAAACACACTTTACACCAGCCTCGACCATAACCTGTGCCATCCAGAGCCCTTTGTCACTTCAACTCCACATAGTAAATTAATTTTTTTATTTAGTGCGATGTTTATCATACAAAATATACAAATATAGGAGTCAAACAAACAACAAAAACCTGTTCCTCAGCCCTGGGCCTTGTCTCCACAAAAAAAAATTGCAAAATGTCAACTTGACCTTATTTAATTTAAAACAGATTTTCATTGGATATGGGGTTAAATGAGAATTTTCTAAATTTAGTTTCAAACTAAAATATGCAACTTAAAAAAGATTAAGTCAATGTTATCTTAGACACGCATTATGTTTTTATAAGGACTGTTCAGGCAGAGAAGCTGTTTCAATCCATAAAAAATATATTGGAAATCCTTCTATTTTAAAATTATATAATAAAAAGTACTATAAAGTGAACATTTGCTATTGCTGAGAGGTGCAATTTCACAGCAGGAGCAGCTACAAACACTACAATTAATGAATGATGAAGCTTAAACACAGTTCCATATCCAAGACAAAGAATTTTGTGGTAATTTTGTTCTTCAAATTTTTCTTCAATGAAAACCAATTCAGTGCAGAAATGAAGGTTCAGACTCTTTGTGAGCCTCAGGCCTAAAAAACCTGGTGCAGACACCTGCAGTCTGTTGTTTCCCAAAAACAAAACTCTGGCTCCTCCATGTACAGAACATCAGCTTGGAGACCACTCACTCTCCCCAGTCTCTGGGAAGAGGTAGCTCCTGATTTGAACTTTGTTAGGGTTCTTGTAATAATATTTACTGTATCAACACTGATGCAAACACCAGAAAATTCAGGCTAGGCCCATTTCCAGAAATAAGTGCATGTTTAAAATTCTGCCAAACATCTCTGAATTGTTCTCATTTTTTGTATAAGTTGTTGACTCCAGCATTCACTCTTAAAGGGCTGTTTCATGGAGAGGATAAAGCCTCCAGTGGGGATCAGAAAATGTGTGGGCTGCTTTGGCTGTGGAAAGTTCTCTGTGTTCTTGTGAGATGCTCCAAGTAAGAAATAGTTTAAAATTCTGCCAAACATCTCTGAATTTTTCCTGTTTTCTGTATAGGTTGGGGACTCCAGAATTTGCTCTTAAGGTCTGTTTCATGGAGAGGATAGAGCCTCCAGTGGGGATGAGAAGATGTGGTGCAGTTTTGGCTGTGGAAGGTTCTCAGTGCTCCTCTGAGATGCTTCAACAGCACATCCCCAAGGGCAAGTGCCTGAAAACCACCCCCAGTGACCTCTCCTCTGCCATTCCTGCCCCCAGGGCTGACCTCATTAGGAGTTTGCCAGGGAAGGAGGGAAGAGCAGCACAGCTCCTGCAGGCCCAGGAGGGATGTGAGGAGTGAGGAGAAGTCTCTGAAGCTGCTGCAACCTCCTGAGCCCACACACTGGGCACAGGCACCTCCAGAAACCCCACCAGCACTCAGTGCCCCGTGACAGCGACGGGCTGTGTCTGTCTGTCTGGCTGCAATCTCCCTTCAGCCTCTCACTACGTAATGAATGAGGAGAGTCTTTAATTATCGGGTCACGTGGTGGTTTTTCCATGGAGCTCTCTCAGCCAGCCCACAGGACAGACCTGCTCCAGGGATGAATCACAGCAGGGCAGCACAGGAGGCTGTTGTGTGCTGGCTGCTGAGGGTGGAAAGCATGGAATGCACTGACAGCAGGGGCTGGTGGCTGCTGTCACCCTGACAGCAGGGGC
>JAHLSL010000074.1:2364719-2404895 GCA_025920805.1 Petroica traversi
TGGTGGCTGTTGTCACACTGACAGCAGGGGCTGGTGGCTGCTGTCACCCTGACGGCAGGGGCTGGTGGCTGCTGTCACCCTGACGGCAGGGGCTGGTGGCTGTTGTCACACTGAGAGCAGGGGCTGGTGGCTGCTGTCACCCTGAGAGCAGGGGCTGGTGGCTGCTGTCACACTGAGAGCAGGGGCTGGTGGCTGCTGTCACCCTGAGAGCAGGGGCTGGTGGCTGCTGTCACCCTGAGAGCAGGGGCTGGTGGCTGCTGTCACACTGACAGCAGGGGCTGGTGGCTGCTGTCACACTGACAGCAGGGGCTGGTGGCTGCTGTCACACGGAGAGCAGGGGCTGGTGGCTGCTGTCACACGGACAGCAGGGGCTGGTGGCTGAGCTGATGCTGCCCCAAACACTCACTGTTTGATGCCAGTCAAGGTTCTTACACAGTGCTGAGGAGCTGGGCACTGGCTCTGGCTGCCAGGTCCCTCCTGCAGCAGAGCCCCAGCACTGACAGGAGTGTGGGCTCTGGAGGGTGGCCAGGGCCAAGCAGAACAGACAGATCTGGGCTCCAGCCAGGCCATCCCAACATCCTCACATAACACAGCCCTAAAAGCCCAAAGCCCCCTTGGCCCTGAGAGCAGCAGCTGACCCAGGACAGTGCTGGAACACAGAGCACTCCGTGTTTTTGGGACTCTCCCACCCAAGGCCAGCCCAGAGACATTCACAGGTGTACAGCTGACAGAGCTCTGCCTCTGACTGAACCACCAGCAAACTGCAGTTAAAGACATGAAGGAACAGGCTCGTGGAGAAACCCTACTGAGCAAATGAATTACTTACTCTCAAGGAGTATAAAAATTCTGTAAACTCATAACACCACATGTCAGAAAAGAAATATCACTCAAGAAAGCCCAGCCTTGAGGCTAAAGTTGTGCAATCCTGAGATAAACCCCATGGTGAAAAAGCCAGAAGCAATTCATTGTCATTTATTCCCTGCTCAGTGTTTACCCCATCTCCCAGTGGTGCTGGGGGAGGGACCTTTCCTGCTGTGGCTCCAGACATGGCATTTCTTCCTGCTCATACCTGCTGGCTAGTGAAAAAAAAAAATAAATCTGCACTATTCATAATGCTTCCTTGCTAATTTGAAAACTATTACGGTGACATAGGCATTATAACTTCTTTTTAAAAGGCTCTTTTCAAGACCATGCATCACTTTGAAAGTTCACCTGCGTGTTAGGGAGCAGGAATTCCTCCACAACCAGCCTTTCAGGTTTGGGTGTTCTCGATTTTCTAAAGAGTCCACCTAAGACAGGTAGATTTTTTTTTTCACTTCTTCCTGTATCTCTGATGAAAAGCACCTGGAATTTTGCCAAAAGTCTCACAATTAACCACCATACAGAACAGAACAACACACTGCAGAAGCCTGACTTCTTGATGTCCCTCTCCTCCAACCCCTGGCAGCTGCAAATCCAGAACAAACAACTTACTCTGGAATATGAAAACACAGAAGGTAATCCTTTAAAAAAGAGCATGTAAGCAAGTTTAAGAAGCTACTTAATAGATTTCTATATGACTATTCAAATCCTAGTCTAAGTTAAAGCTCCTTCTAAAATGCACTGGAAAGCAGAATTGGGTTCACTTTTGAGTTTGGTTTTGGTTTTTTTCATCAATGGCACAGTGTGATTGGACAACAAAAATTCCCCTTTTGTCCACTTTGTGTAGAGTTTTTCTACACAAAGGAGACTTTGGGGCTTTTTTAAAGTATATCTAGTTATATATAATATCAGCAAGCACCAGTTCTTCCCCTCTCAGATAAAAAGACAAAATACACAAGAATCCAATCTTTTCTCCATAACAGCACATGATCAAGCCTTCTCTGTACCAGGAGCACAGACAATAATTGGGTATTGCTCCAGAGCACATACCCATTCTAACCAAATTAACAAGAAAAAATTAAAAATAAAAAGTCAACAAGTTATTTGCACCAGAAGCTGAGAGAATTTTAAAATCACAGACGCACAGTTTGTGTACACAGATATTCCTTCAAAGCTGTAGCAGCTGCTATTGAGACTGGCTGAGGCCATCTGAAACCCTCTGACAGTACCAGAGAGTTCATTTCATACAAACTTTGCACCAAAAATCCACTTGACAAGGAGATACCTTTAAAACAGAGAGCAAACATCAACTGAGATAACCAGTGTTTCCTATTTAAACCATGAGCTTACCATGCAGCAGAAACAGTACACAAATATGTCCCTGAGCCAGGCTTATTTTGGATACTGGTAGAGTTGTGTGTGACCTCTCTGAAAATGCAGAAAGCATCATGATTTTGTCATGGAATCCCATGTTATTGTAACGTGCCAAGTCCCCTCTCAAATGTGCCCCAGGCCCCTCACTAGCAGACCTTCAGCACTCTCTATTTCCTTCTTACAGTTTTTTGATGCTCCTTTTATTCTGAACAGAAGAATTTAAGGCAGGTTCTGCACAAATAGATATTTTTCACTCTTTACTGCTACTTCTCATTTATTCTGACATTAAAAAAAAACCAAATTCCAGATTCAGATCAGTTGTACTGACCCACCAGCACCAGACTCCTGAATTTCTCATTATCCTTGGATCCTACTAACATTATTTCTTTCTGTTCAAATGCTGCTTTCATTGTTGCCACAGTTTAAAAAGGGCAAGGGATTGTTGAACTATCCCAGTCTATTCCCTGTGAATGGGTAAGGGTTTTTAAGAAAGCAGGATGATTAAAAGTAACATCTTCCTGGCTGGAATCCTCCCAAAATAAGCACAAATTCACTGCAAGTGTAACCACAGGGCTCTTCCAATCTGCTTTCCCTGGCTTCCTCTTCTTACTCTTCAGTGATGCAAATGTTTTCAACCTTAACTTTACACACAGAAACAGGATCACAAAAGCACAGTGAGCATTATTTCCTGTGAAGCACTAACAGGGATTGCATTTGAGAGACTGTCCCTGGCTTTCAGCACAGACAGCTGGGACTGCTCAGAGCTCAGCAGGTCCTTGAGACACCAGAATATTGTCCAGCTCACCACCAGGACGTTAAGGACACTCAGGAAGGTTCATGTTCCTCTACATGACACACCTTATTAGCTAGAAAGTTTATACTGTGCTGTCATCAAGAGAAATTTTAATAACGTCCTTTCACGAGCAAACCAGAAATTCAAGTAAACTAGGATTCTCTTGTTTGTTTAGTATTTATCCCCACCCAATTAAATAAAAAAAAAACCCTATAAGTAATAGTCTGAAGCCTACAAAACCACAAATACAGCACAAAACAAAAGCTGTGAAATCATACTGAAACCACACTGAAATGTAAGTTTTTGGTTCTAGCACACACTGTAGAGTAAGGAATATTTCATTTTGAGGTGCTGCAATTCCAAATACAGAATCACACACAAATCCACCATCAGATCATGAGATTTTAGTTGACTTCTGGCTGTTTTGCTAAAAAGGTTTCTCCCACATGCAAATCCAGCTGCATGATCCCTTCTAATAACAACTGAAATTTTACAGCTAAATAGTAACTTTGAATGCAAAACTGTAACAGCCAAGGTGCAGCTCATGAACTGCAGCAGCAGTATTTTTCAATGAAATAAAAGAAAACATCAGGTTGTATTTGCTGGTTTATATTCCCCATTTAAAAAACTTATTGAAATAGAAAACAGCATATATTAATCATAAAAATATTTATAAAATTGGATGTGTTCCAGAAAATAACTGAAAGCTAAAAATCTGTTGAGTCTGGGAGTATTTGTTCTATGCCTCCCTGCTCTCTGGTGAGAGCAGCTTCACAGCAGCCCCATGCCAGGTATGGCTCAAAGAAAAGTGAGTTTATATATCCTGGAATTGCACATGGCACAACTCAAGTCCTGCTTTTGGATTCTATCAGAAAAAACTCCATGGAGGCAAGAGAAGTGGCTCAGAATCTCTGGGATAAGTTTTGAAACTAAAGCAGAAAAGGAAAAAAATATTCGTCACTAAAATTGCTTTTAAAAGAATACATTTGGAAAGAGAATTGCAACCAGAGCATCAAACAGAAGGTGAAGGTGCATTTTGCATTCCTGTGAGAATGACTGACAGGGAAAAGAGTCACCATTAAAAACCCTCCCCTATAAACAGTTCATCCCTTTGCCTACAGTCCCAATTCCTGTGTTTCCCACTTCCCCCAAGATGTTTCACTGCCCAGGGGCAAGCATGGGAACCCAAAAAAAAATCATCCTAGCTCCAGACCAAACAGCACAGGCCACAATAAATATCTAAAAATGGGATCTGCAGTTGCTATTAACTGCTGAGCTTTTATTCTTTTCCCATACAAGTAATTTGCTGCAGGAATCCTGAACAAGTGGCACCCAAACAGCAGCACAGTAATCTGCCCAGACGTATCTCTGGAGTCAGGGACTGGATTGTTATGAAAAACAAAGGCATATTTCAAAGGTGTTATTCAAAAAGCATTAAGACTAATAACTATTCATATGGGATAGAAAAAAATAATTATGAGAATATTGTAGGAGACTCACGTCATGTTTTGGGGCACAGAGTGAGTTGCAGCAACTCCATTCACATCCCTTTGCCCCCTTCTGGGAATGGTGTGGAATAACTCAGCCCAAACATGCTCAGCAGAGAGGCAAATCTTTCAATAACTTCAGTTCAAGTGATGCCAGAGAGAAAAAAGGACTTTTTTTAGCTCAAAGCCACACCTAAGGTGACACAGTGAACAGTGCAGCTCCTGTATGTGGGAAGCTGGGCTTCACCAGCTCCATGTCCATCAGTACCCACATTTACCTGGGATCATTCTGCTCTCCTGGAATAATTAAGGAGCTCACAGATTGCTAAAGCATCTCTGCAAAGACCTGGGCAAACTGCTGGTGATGGGAAACCATCCCCTGGGAGCAGCCCTGGAGCCCTGAGTGCCACCAGCAGGGCCAGCCCTGCTCTCAGAGCAGAAGGGCAAGAACTCTCTGATTAATGTGGAGCTGAAAACTGACTGGAGCAACACCTGGCACACACTGATACATCCAGGGAATGGAATTCTGAAGAGGAGAACAGAAATCCAGAACAGAAATCCAGAAGGAGTGTATCCAGAACAGGGTAAGTTTACCTCATCTGGATGCAGGGTCTCTGCAGATGATATTTTGTTTTCTGTTAAGTGCTAAAGCTGAGCCAAAAAAAATCGTATAAAAGCACATACAAGAAGTTTGTAACATTTAGAGAATGACAGAATTATGCTACAGTAATTAAACCAGTGAAATTCAGCTACAGGTAAACACTTATTTAATACTCAATTTAAAAAATAGTCTAGAACAAAGAAGTACATTCTACACTAAAGAAGATAAAAAAACAGAGATAAAAAATAACATTAAAAAAAACAAAAAAGCAACTTGGCAGAGACGTATCAATAAATCCAAATTTTACTATGTCAGTCCTGATGTTCTTAATTAATCTGACCTGTGCTCAGGTAAATGAAAAAGGGGACTGGGGTCACTGCTAGGAAACTCAGGTTGTGATAGAGTGAGTTAAAAACAAATGTGGAAATATCACTGCAATCATGATTTGGTATTTCTACAAGTCTGCCCAAACAGGAGCTCTCATGGCCCTGTTCTGGGGACCACCAATCAATCCTCTCCCCAGATCTGGATTTTTAATATCATCCAAGCCCCAAGTACAGGAGAATTCACATGAGCTGTTACTTTCTCCAGTTCTGCTTTGTTCACAGGTCATAACTGACAACAGCAGCTTCCAGGAAACTTCATTTAAAACATTTTCCCTGGTCAGTGCAGCAGCTGGACATCACATCTCCCCCCCAAATACAAGGTCAGGCAACGGGGAGAAGGAGTGGAAAAATAAAATCAAAGTTCCAGTTCTGAGTATTCCCACTTCAGTCAGCTCTACTGAGAGAGTCCAACAGCTTCCTTTAGATGCCAGCAATTGCAATTTTCTTCCAGAGATGTTTCTGAATACAGACACTGAAAGGTCTTTCTCTGCAGGCACAAATTTCTAATTCACAAATTTTTATTCAGAATATTTTACACCTAAATGGAAGAATTTATCCCATCTTAATCCAAAGGATTTAAAAACAACTAATAAGTAATATTATGTCTTTTACACTGCTACCCTGCATTATAGAAACGTAATACTCAAAAAATAATTAAGAGAAAAAATAAAACATACCACAAAAGCCAGTCTTCCACCTTAAAATTAGTGATTGCTTATAATTTGAATTTTTTTCCCAGAAAGTTACACCAGCCCAGCAAGAGGAAGCATGGTGACCTGCATACCCACATGGGGAAGTACATGTCTGTAAATTATTCCACCAAACCAAAGGCAAGACTTTTAAAATTATTTTTAAAACGCCACTTTAAAGACTGATTTTGAAACAACTTTTAGCTACTGTCTAAACAGGTTTTGCAGTGACAATTGCCTTAATAATTTTCATTCAAAAAATCTTACTTTTGCCAAGTATAAAATCCATCACACATTTGAAAGTTTCAGTAATCTGCAGCTGTCTTATCTACACAGCAGTGGATGAAACAAGAGGGTTCTCATGTTCAGTTTTCATAGAGGTTTTAACATCTCTATAACATTGGAATCAGTAGCAAAAGCCCCTTTGTTTATGCATTAACAGGAGTGGTTTTTTAGACAGAGCTACAAGTATCAGAATATCTTCCTTAATGTGAGAGGAAATCATCTCACTGATCAGCTCAGCCAGGTCACCAGGTGACTGGCACGTGCACGTGAAATTTGTCATTTACAAACCCTTACTAAAAACACAATTAAAAGCCAGTCCCCAGCAGTTATCAGTGGGTGAGCAGTTGCCTTTCCCATTTCACTGCTGGATTTCACAGGTCCTGAGCAAACACAGAGCCATGCCAATCAATCCTTCCTGCAGTGACTCTTTCCCTTTCCAGGACCTGCACCTTTGGCTGTCGATTATAGGCAAGCTTTGGCAGGTTCCTGTGGCAAGCAAGCTTGGAGTTAGTTCAGTCCCGCCTTCGGAAAGGAGACTCATGAAGGACAAAAATTTAAATAAAAATGAACAGGGGGAGGAAAAAAAAAAAGAGCAAGAATATTAAAGCTACAAAGGCATTCAATCAAAAAGTCAGTCTCAATAAATGAGCAAAATTATTTTTTCAAGCTTTGCTAGCCCCTTATACATTCACCTCTGCTGCCCACGAGTCACTTGCACAAAACTCAAACATCCTCAGTGTTCACTAAGCCATTTCTGACCCCACACTGCTGGAGGAGCAGCCACCAGAGCTGAGAGCAGAAGTTGGTTGTTGGAGGGCACGGAGTGACAGGAGCCTCTCTCTGCGATAGCCGAGATGCTGAGCTAATGCTCAATGAGAGCGGTGGACGCAAACAAATGAATCGTAGCTGCAGGCTGGAGTAATATCAGGTGCATCTCTACACCCCGAGGGCTCAACTCCTACACGCTCAGGTCCCTCCCCTGGAACAGCCTCCTGCAGTTTCACTCAGGGCTCAGGCAGAGAACAGGTACTGCTCTCCCAGCAGTGACAGCTCCAGCTCAGCGCCCGCCCGGCAGCGCTCGGACACCGCAGTGCCCGGTGAGTACCTGGCTTTACAGCCTTTCTTTCCATAAAAGCTGCTCCTGTTAAGGGGTAAATCTGAGGTGCTCAGCTCCCAGTTGTCCCAGCAGCTGGGGTTACTCCAGCAGGTGCACTCACGGCACCAGGCTCAGCTTCCAGCAGAAAGTTTCAACAGGGGAGGGGAGTATTTCATTCTGAGGAAAAAAAAATAAATCTGAGTCTTGTAAGCTTTTACAATAATTAACTCTTGTTGGTGCAAAAGGTTTTCAGCACCTTTTTTTTTATTTATTTTATTCAGGGAGTTAATATATTGAAGTATGACAAAAAGCTGTATTGCTTAAATTTGCTGTGTTTGCTCTGCTAGCTCTGCTTCCTAAGAGTGTTGCTGGGTTCATCTGAAAAGCTTGTATGAAAATAATGTGCCCCAGCTTTGATTTATTAATTTTCCCAGCTTCTGGAAATTTAGTAGAAAACCAGATCGTTTTCTATTTTCTAGTCAATTAAAGTGTATTAAGACATTGATTTATTAACTTGGTATGTAGAAAGGTTTTTATTTCTTGCCCACGCTGCCTAAGCACGTAGTTTAATTTCTCTTTCTGAGCTTCCTCTCGCACTCTCAGACGCACAGGGACACAAACACAGGGTAAATCCTGTGGGTCTGTGCCTCACACACACTCACTGCCCTCCCAGCCCACTCCTCTCACCCCTGTTTCCTCCCAATTAACAAACAGTTGCGTTAAAATTTATCTTTCAGTTTCAAGAACCTGGAAGTTTAGAAGGGAGGGGTGGTTAATCGCTGGAAAATCTCAGCTAGAATAAAACTCACAAATCTTGTTCTTGCAACACCCTGGGTAGGTGACAATGGCATGTCCTTGGGTTATGCAATAATGCCACATCACAATATTTTAATTATAGTATGTCCTTCAAAATGTTCCACCCCAGTGAGTCCTCCTGGTCAGAGAGATCCACATCACCAGAAGGAGCCTGCAATAATAATGGGGTGGGCATGAGCAGCTGTTACGTACTTTGCTGAAGCAGTGTCCTAAAAAGAAATGTAATTACTGTCCCTGCTTGTAATAAAAGACATTTTGAAATTTCCTCTTTGATCAACTGGGCATCTTAGACAATTTAAACCACTCTAAAACCCTAAAAAAACAACCTGGACAGATATATATGCACATATCTATGCGTGTGTATGAATACACATGTGCATATGTGTGTGTACACTGATCCCCACGGACATTTTTTGTTTATATATTTACACACACACAGTGTTCGACTACATTCCTGCTTTCTGAAGCTGCCAAGAGGTTAAAGGCACAGAGGGAGCAACAACCTGCTCTCAAAAATAGAAGGAAGGAAACTTGGAGCAGTCAGTCTCAGGCTGGAGAGGGCGACAGGTTCGAAAGCCATGAGGAGGTTACCAGTGACAAAAACAAACAACTAAGATAACCTCAAGTTTAATCAAGATTATCTGAATAACCTGTTTTCAATAAAAATATAAATAAATAACACTACTGCACTTCAAAACTAGAAAATTATAATAATATATAACCACCTGCATTTCTACAGCCAGGTCTACAGGAAATAAATTCTCAATCTAAAAACTCAAAGCTTTATAAAAATTATCCTGCTACTGAAGATTTTCTTCCCACTTCACAAGTTATGGAATTGAAGTTAAAGGAAAAAGCAACTACTTATTTCTGTATTTTCTTTCCAATACTAAATTCTAACTCTGGCAGCACAAAACATACATTGTACAGCTGTAAGTAACATTATTTATATAGGGACAGTTTTAATTTGGTACACCTATTTTAAACCATTAATGTCCTTTTTGACTGTGTGATCAAATAATTTTAATGTTTTTTAATAATAAAATATGTCCTTATGCCAGATACTCCTGTGGGTTACTTAGAGACCAGAGGAGAAATTATTATATTTGCCCAACTTTAGAAATATTTTATTACTGGCATTTTTAAACCATGAGGAAAAAAGGGATTAAATAGTAAAAGAGAGAAAGAAAACATTCACCTGGCTGGCACTGACCTATGTTTAGGAAAGGGTAAACACCCTTTAAAATGAGCTGCTCTCTGCACCTCCCAAGTCAGAGCAGCAGGTTCTGGAGCCATCAAAACAAATTAAATAGAAAGAAATAAAAAGCTGCTGGAATGCTCTCCTGCAGCACCCACGGCAGAGGAGCTCCAAGGCTTGAAATTTCGAACATGAAAACTGCAACAACGCATTTTATCTTGTTAAGAAATGATAGTTAATACTCTGTCCAACAGGAATAACTTGAATCAAAGTTAAATACCAAGTACAAAGTCAGAGGGGGGAGGACAGGACACACAGGAATTTTCATTATGAAGCAAAGGAAAGCTGGAAGAACAAGGAAATCTAATTACCATCCCTTTATTATAAATGCTGCACCTGAATGCAGATTGGGACGTTATCATAAATGCTTCACCTAAGAAAGACATGGAGTTTTGACAACAATATCTCTTTTTTCAAGAATAATTAGTACAAGCACTTCCAAGAAGATATAAGGAATAACAGGTACAAACTGACTTGACCGAGTCCTTTACAAACTTTCCATGCTAGTTACACATCATTAGTTAAAAATAAATGCAACAAGCTCATTTAAGGCAGGAGAAAAAGCCCAGTTCCCTAACTGGACCCCTCCTCCTATGTTTCAATATTTCATTTACTTATTTTTTAATGGAAGAAAAATATTTTTAATATTTCAAGGGATTTCAGGCTATTGTTATTTTAAATATTTTTAAATGCCATATATGATTTTAAAAAATTTATTGGACTACCATTTCAACCATACTCCAATAATGAGGCTTTAACATGCTGATGCATTTTTTCTTGTTGCTTTTACAGTATCAGCATCCAACTCAAACAATCTCACTAAAACCTGAAAAACAAAAAGCTATTTCTCTAGGAATTTCTTTTTCATTAATCAGAAGCACATTTAATCACTTGGTAATTTTAGAAAAAGCTCGGTTATTTTTTTTACTTGCAGAGCAGCTTTGCATTTTTAAGGGTGACTTCCCAATTACTATTTTAACAGAATTAATACTTTTATGACATCAGAAACAACATTTAATACAATTTGCTAGAATTACTGTACCTGATGAGCCAAGCAGCAATTCTGTAGCTTTCCCTTCAGTTTTCATCATGTGTTGCCTGTCATTTTCTGTTAAATAATCTCTGATTTAAGAAATGCACTACTTGTGCTTGAACTAAAATCTCACAGCACATAATTACCAGCAATTCTTTTCAGACTGAAAACTCAGTATTTTAATACTACTAATTCAAACTTCTATGTAAAAAGCCTTTTTTTAAAAAAAAAAATAAAAAATGGAGCTATCTCGTCACCCTTCCAATTAGTATTCCTGTAGTTTCGGGTAACACAATAGATACAGTACGTGGTTTTGCAACAGTCATCATTTTGATAATGATGCTTGTAGTTCATGATGAAATCATCAGTTTTTAGATCTCTGCCATAACACATCCTATAAAATCATGAGAACTTGACTCCGAGAGTTTCTCACGCCTTCAGAATCAGTGAACATAATGGAACAAGCCAGCACAAGCCCTCCCGACTTATCTACCCAGCAAATCACTGGGCTGGATAAAGTATCCACAACCCTCGTTTTTCCAAAGAAAGGCAGATAGATCCTTCCCCTATAAATCAATTCCTGTCAGACACTTTTTCCCCCCAAGTTAACACACGTGGGTGCCCGTGTTAACTGTGTGCAATCTGTGAGGAGCAGCGTGGCAGGAGGACAGGAGATGTGTTTATCAGGCAGAGGATTCCATTAGTCAGACACTGCACTGCTCATTTCTCTTAATTGAATTAGGAAGAGGAAGAAAATCGGTGTGGTTTTATCCTTCGAGAGATTGGGCACTTTTGAGGTATCCATTGAGATGGGGCTGTTGGGAAATGCCACAGCAGTGAAGAGAGGGGCTGGTCAGTGTCAGAAAGAGCCCAGTCAGCTGCCCAAGAGCGACCTGTCCACCCCACCCTGTGTCACCACAGCAGGAAATTCCCTCCTCACTCTCCCGGACCGGCCCGACAGGCTCGCCCCACATCCAGCCCCTGCCAGGACCTGCCTCTTCCCATCCCACCCACTCCACTCCTCTCTCAACAGCTCCGCCTGGATTTCTACTTTCATCTTCTCAATGAATGTTCCTCCAGCTTTCAAAGAGAACTCCCCCGAGCTGGCAGCACGGGCAGGTGACAAGGGCTGCTGCTGGAAATTAGGCCACTTGTGTGACTGTGCTGGGGTGCAGGAGGATGCCAAAGATCAATGCCCATCTAACTCCAGTCTGACATCCAGCTTTCTTATTCTGTTGAAAAATCCCAAACAACACAACATATGCAGTGTGAGGGAAAATGCTCTTAAGAGGAAAGCACTACTTTGTGTTTAGTTCCAATGCACCGCTACAGCTCATTTTAAACTTTGTGTTTCAGTTCCTGCACGACCAGTGGCAAAAGCCTTGTTTTCCACCACATCTTCCCTGAGACACCACAGGAGCTGGCTGCTTCTCCTCACCTGGGAAGAAGGATCCTAGAAACCTGAAAAACCGGAAACATCACGAGGCTAAAACTGAGGGAAGCCAACCACAAGAAAGTTTTTATAAAGAACCATTACATTTAATTGTTTCGAGCAGGAAAAAAAATGAGTCTCCTCAAAGAACGTAAACCCAAGAAGCCTCATTACATCCCAAGACCACCAGGAAAGCCCTTCAAGTACAAGTGTTTCCAGTGCCCCTTCACATGTAATGAGAAATCCCATCTCTTCAACCACATGAAGTATGGCCTCTGCAAAAACTCCATCACTTTGGTGTCGGAGCAGGACCGTGTCATCAAGTGCCCAAAGAGCAGCTCCCTGGAGCCCAAACAGATCAATCAGCTCGAATCTACTGTCAAACCAACTTCTTCTAAATCTGTCACAAATGGACTGTCGAGCCTCGATTCAAAGCCTCAATATCCCTTTGCAAAAGAAGACGCCAAGGAAAACGTTGAGCTACAAAACCAGGGAACAAACGTAGCAATTCCAGGACAGAAACCTGCAATTCCAAAGGAATTGAGCCCTGGCAGCTCTGCAGCAGAAGGTGCCATCAGCGTGCAGCCCCTCATGGAGGGCATGGTGAGGCCCTCGGCCTTCGTGCCTGTCGGAGAACACCGAGACAGCAAAGGCCCAGAAATCACTGAGGCATCTGAAATCCTCTCCCTCTCCAACAAAAGTTCTCCTTTTCACACCAAGTCTGCGTTTCACGCACCGGCTCACCCATGGAAGGCAGGCTCTTTCCTCCCAGAATTCCCACATAAAGTTGCTCCCACAAAAGGTTTTGGCTCCCTTTCACCTTACATGCAACCAATGATTCCTGAGTACTCACCCCATTTCTATGAGCACCGCCTTGCAATCTACACACCTTACCTGCTCCCAGGAAACTCAGAGTGTGAGAGCTCTGCTCTCTCTGTCTATGGAACACAAGATCAGAGACACTTTCTTCCCCATCCGGGGCCACTTCCAAAACCCTTAAATCCATCAGCATATGAACACTACCGATTGTTCCAACAATACCACTCCACCCCACCGATACCGTATGGATTTTGTAGGCCAACAGACCCTCCATTTTACAGATTTTCACACGTAGCTGGTATTAACAGGGATCAAAACTCTCACCTGATGGAAGAAACCACCTTGCTGTACCCAGCTTCTTTAAGCCCTTCCCAACAATATCCTCTAAGCTCACATAAAAAGCAAGCAGATTATGAAAAAGAAATGACATTATTGCACGCCAAAGGTAACCCCAAGGATGACCAAAATGAAAGAGAGAATGCCAAAATGAGCCCTCTTGCAGGGAGTGCAGCAACAGGCTCCCCTGGCAGACCCAGCCCCACCAACTTCACCCAGACAAGCCACACGTGTGAGGGTTTGTTTGACCTCTCCAACAAGTCATCATCCACATCCCTGGGCAAGTATGACCAAGCAGAAGAAAACTACACAGCCTTCAGACCTGTGAGGAAAAGCACTGAGCAACCGCCTTCCCTTCAAGGTGTGCAGGCACAGCAGGAGAGAGGGGATTCACCCAACAGGTAAAATAACACTTTGCAAATTCTTGTCAGGTTTACCAGGGACACGCAAGGACAGATGGGCACAGTTCATGCAATGCCTTTTAAATATATTTAAATTTACAGCAGTGGGTTAATATGCTCTGTACTAACTGTGTGCAAAGCACATGGGTGCTACAGTGAGCAGACCATTCATTCTCTTGAATGCACCAGGAATTTCCTGGGTTTTGTGTACTTCCAATGTGTTTGAGTACTTCAGGGAATTACCTCTATTACATTGATGGGTATGGTGAAAGGGATTTGGAGGATTTAAAGGAGAAACAACAGAATTGTTGGACTTCTAGCCTAGAAGTCTAGATTTTTTTCCTCTTTCTGCCCACTTCCTCAGCCCCAGTTTAAAAGAGCAACTGATAGTGAATTCTCTTTTCTGCTCATTTCTTTCAGCATCAATGTCACTGATGAAGACTCCCACACCCACACCGACAGCCAGAACAACGCGGGCTCTCTGTCCAACACGGAAGAAGACACAGGGATAGCTCCCCTCAACCTTTCAAAAAAGCCCGACACAAGCACAGGACCTACTCACGAGCACATGTACAAAACCCCATCCAAAACAGACAGGCAGAGCTTCCTGGAAATGCAGGACGTGCCCCTGAACCTGTCAGTGAAGGATTCCTGTAACACAGCCAGCCTGAAATCCTCCTTCCACAGCCCATCCCACGATAACGGCGCTGCTGCTGCTTCTCCCAGCAGCGACAAGGAGAGCTCTGGAGCTGAGCCTGGCGTCCCCAAGAACCCCAGCAGCAGTGCCTGTGACAAACCCTTCTCTGCCCAGCGTGGTGAGAAGCCAGACTTGGGGCTGATGGAGAGCTGTGATGAGCAGAAGCAGACGGCGGCCGTGGCTCTGTGCCAGCTGGCTGCTTACAGCCCCAGCACAGCCCGGCTGGACAGCGACGGGCACAGCGCACAGGACGGGCACCCCACACCCTCAGAGGCCACTGCTGACACTCAGGATACTCAGTGCAATCCAAAGGGGAAAGCACAAAAAAGGACAAATCAGAAAGAATCCGCAAAATCCCAGCAAGGTGCTAAGAGGGTCAGGCCCAATGACTGCAGCAGAGTGTTCACTTTAAGGAAGAGGACAAGGGTGTCCTAATCCTCCTCCTTCCAGGGAGTTTCTGCTTACCAGCATCATCACGAAATTTCCACAAACCCTCACTCATGGCAAGATACATTCAACCTGCCCGTTGTAAATAATGTTCATAATTTTATATTAATATTTTTAAGTAATTGAACTTTGCCTTGTACAAGCTCAGGTTTTGATGAGTGAATTTTTGCATTCATTACTAAAGCCAAAGTAAATTAGATGAATCGTCAAGGGGTTTTTGCAATTGTATGATGTAAAATAACTTTTACAACTTCTTTTCTTAAAAGATGTTTAGGCTCTAGAAATAATATTGCTCAATAGCATACTGTCATAGTCTTTTTTCAGCCTTAACTTCATCTAATAGGGATTTTTTGGTCTTTTTTTTTTCCTTTGAAAACCTTTTTATGTCACTGTGCAGTAGTTTAAACAAGCTTAAGATTAAAACTGGCTTTTTAGAATATACTGTAAAAACCACTCTGTATATGGGTGCACTTTGCCATTCTGCCCTAAGACAGAACAACAGACCAAATTTAGTACCTCAGAGGCAGATGCCACTTTTAATAAACTGCCCCAAGCCCTGTGGAAGCAACCTCTTCTTGACAAGATTTAAGTCAAACCAAAGAAAGCCTGCACAGGTTGAATAAACGCAGTTTATGTTCAACTTTAAGTAAATCCCTATGAAAACAACACTGGAAATATGAAGAACACAGCAATCAGGGTGCCTGCTTTGCTGAGGTTAGACAGACACTGGGCAGCCTTCAAACTCCAGGCCTAAAAGGTTATTTATATAATTTATTTCACCTGAGGCAAACTCTCCTGGTGAAGGTCTTGTTTCAGTCCATGTGTATCACTCACTATCTGTTTCTGTGTCCTACTTACAGCCATAAACTATTTCCTACTTCTATATCTGTGTATATAAACTGGCAATTTTTCAAATAAATCTTGTGATCTGTACTTAAAATATATGGAAAGTCATTCATGAACACAAGTACATTTACTACACTGTCTACAACACTTATTTTGAAGAACAGTTAGCAAGAAATTGCTAGCTAAATTTTCAACTGGTAAACAGAATTTTGGGACCAAATCAACTCTCAACAATTCCAAAAAAAAAGGAGCTTTTTTCAGTGATGGAAATTCATTATGCAGATTAATTCATCCACATTTTAACTCCAAATAATGAAGCTCAGAATTCCCTCTGCCTTAGAGCTGCTGTCCAGCTTGTTCAAACTGCTACAAAAGTTCAACTAAAATAAAGTTGATCCCTGTGTAAATTTGCACAGTGTGAGGAGAACAAATCCAGAACAAGCATTATTCATATAAAACCACAGGTATACATTTCTCTACTCAGGTAAGGGACAGTCTCACCTGCCTGAACACCACTAATAGGTGCAAACCAGCCTAAGGAAGTGGAGCTGCATTCAACACAAGGCAGAATTCCCAGATTTCTTTTTAACTCCTGTTTTGTCCTGTGCTGCTCTGAGCCAACAACTCAGCCAGAGCATTGTTACAAGTTCAATATTTCAACAGTAAATGACAGACCTTCAGTGCCTGAGTAAGGAACAGAAAGAGGTAACATTGATCTTTCATTTAATCTTTCATAGAGAAAACCTTCTCCCAGATTATTAAAAGGCAAGAATATCACTGTGAGTTTGAAAAAAGTCAATGCAGTAACAGAAAAAGCCCAATTAACTGAAATGACAGCAGCAGAGCAGTCAGTGAGTGTGATGCATGGAGCTGTACATCACCATGGGATTGAACAAAGACAAAGAGCTGCTTTCCAAGCCAAGGTTAAAGCTTCAATCTTAGGGTCAGATGCTGCTAAATCCTTAATTTCCAAACATGAATTTACAGTCATGTGTCACTGCAGCCACTTCTCACACTACCTTAAGCTATCTGCCTCACTCACCTCTGAAAGCAGAATGCTTCAGTTACCATTATCCAGAATTAAAAAAAAAAATCTCATGAATCTCTTTACCTGTTAATTTGAATTTCTTTAAAGTGAACAAGAAAGAACTTTTTGGTGTTTTTTCCACAGTATTCAAGGGTTTATTCTCCCCCAGCTCCATACAAATATTATTGATAAAAGCCAGCTCCAATGGTGAAGTCTACTTGATCTGCCTTCTTCAAATTAAATAAAAATTGATGACATGAGGTCAAACAGATTCCCTGACAGAGGTGAACAGTTTTGGCTCTGTCAGAACTGAAGTATAGATTTACCTTTGGAGGATTTCCCTTTCATGATTCCCCAGCTGTAAACTGGAAGGTTTTTAACTGTTTCACCTTTGTCATGCAAGGGCAAAAGTAATGAAAAAAGAGAAACCCACTGAAGGTTCACTGCACAAACTTTCTCACATGCAGCACACACTATAATGGATATAAACTCTTTCTATGCAGACAGGGTAATAAACTGTATTAAATGCCACATTTTACAGCGTATTTTCCAACTAGAAAAGATTTGGCAACCCAACTTACAGTGTGAAACACCAGCTTTGAAACATTTTTTTTAATTTAATGTTGAACTTCCGTGTTCAACAACAGGAGCACCAGATGGGATCCAAAGAACCATCTAGAACAAGCACCCAAGGGTGGATATCTACTGCTACACTGTGCTTTTGTCATTCCCACTGGGTATGGCATTGACCAAAATTACATTAATATCTTTGTAATTCAATGTATGCTGATAGCTACAGAAGACACAAAGAAACAATTCCTCTGCCCTGCTCTTTTTCTTTCCATCCTGCTATTTCAAAAACCCATTTTAAACATAAACAATTCATGTATAAATTACATGAAACTGGCCTTTGAAATTTAACCATAAACAAACAGCAGAAGCTACTGGCTTTAAAGTGCAAGTTAGTCATCAATTATTTCATATATTCTGCTTAAATAATGACACTGACACAATATGGAGACATGCAGAATTATTTTATACAACTGTACAAAGAAACATGGGAGGGAAGAAGAAAGAAGAAAACCCCAAGAAATTAAATCCATTTTGGAAAGAAATATTTATTAAGTATAAAAAAAGGCACACCCAAGCCAATGCTTTTGACAGAAGTACTTAAATATCCCCATGGGCGAATGTTTTACTGCAGAACTCAGTGCTTCAGTCATCCCTCAGCACACACACATCAGCAAATCCCAGCCTATTGCCACACATTTGATCTCTAATAATATAAATTGCTATTTCATGAGCTTACATTCAGCAAGGAGAACTCACCATCTGAAATTCGGGAAGGGAGCAGCAATCCTCTCCTGCCCAGCTCTGCCAGGGCCAGGCACCCACCGTGCCATGCATTGTCTGTCTCCTGGAAACTGATGTCAGAACAAGAAGTTTTGTTAAAGCTGGCCCTCCCTCTCAGGATTTCATTTCTTATGGTGAATTTCTAACATTGTAAAAGACCCCTAATCCAAATCAGCATGTTCTTATTGTGTTATTGATCCCACTGGACATGGAAAATAGAAGAATGACAAGCTAAACATTTTTTCCTTCCCATTTGTGCAACATAAATATTGTTATAAATATGATAAAATGAGAAAAGAAACCATTTATGTCTACATTTATGTCTATACATGTATTCAGTACAGAAGATTCAATACCTAAAACTCATACAGAAAAGGAAAACAACTCTCTAGTAAGTGGACAAAATATGCAGATTTGCAGAAATCAAAATAACCAATGAGTTTAGTGCAGTCCTTAACTTGCAAAAGGGGTTCAAGTGGCAATTCACAGCAAACACATTACAAGTGCTTATGAAGTAAACAAACAGTGGATTTTATCCACTTTTAGAAAACACAGAGCAGAGAAACTTGCAGTGAGCACAGCACAAAAAAGCCCTAAATGGTAAATAATTTTTGGTGGGCTGGCAGATAATGGAGTGAAAAGAGGAAAGGTGGAATGCTGCAGGATTAAATCTGAACAGGGTTCATTTGGTATAGGAATCTGAGAACAGAATACTGGACAGCCAGGCTGGGTTGTACCAAAGCTTTATCTCTGCCATCCCCATCTCTGACATGGACCAAGAGCAGGTGCTCAGGCAAAGAAAGCAAAGCAGGAAGGGCCATCCATCCCCTTCTTGCCCTCCTGGCTTGGGCATTCAGCAGCACAGAGATGGCTCAGCCAGATTCATTATTTAATAACCTTGAAGGGACTCTCTGCCATTAATTTGTATAATCCCTTTCTGAACTCCCTTTACACTTTTGGCTCCCATAACATCCCGTGGCAATGACTTCCACTGGTTAATTATAACTGAGGGGAAATGCAGTTCCTGCTGCTGCCCTGCTCTGGCACTGGGGAGAGTGAATCGTAAACAGCCGCTCGCTTTCCCTCCTGCTGCCCCACTGACCATGGAGACACAGCAAAGCACATCCCTCCACTCTCCTTCCCACTTGTAAAAAGCCCTATCAGTTACACCACTTCTCAGTGATTCAGTGTTATCTCTTCCTTTAATAATTTCCAGCATCAGGTTTGTGTCATTTTCCCTGCCAGCTGCTGGGCACTCCCCTGACACTCTGACAGGTCAGTGGCTTCCAGGGGTTTGACAGTGAGCACCACTTTGCCCCAAGTACAGCAGTTTGCATTAGCCATTGTATTTTAAATTACATTTACTGTTGTATTACTTCATTTGGGCTCCTGTAACACTTCTCTTTTAGCTCTCACTACATTAAATCAACTTTAAATATCAGTTGGTTTCCTCAGCCCTTCATTCCCCTTTTTGCCAGGATTCTTTATGTGTATGTTGAACAGCACAAGGCTCATACCCCAGTGGAACTGTGTGACAACCATCACTTATTTCTTCCCTAACTCTTGTCTTTTAATCTACATTTAACAAATCCTTTCTTCTTATCCCAACAGGTATAAGAAGTGCCTCTGACAAGCAACTGATTTATTCCTGTTTTGGTCACTAGATATTTAGTGCAAAGAACCCAGCAGAGGTTCTCTCTGTCCTTGCCTACGTTTGTTCCCAGGTGATTCTGAAGAAAGCAGGTCACTCAATTACTTGTTGAATTACTCATCCCTACAACTTGAAAAACAAGGAAAGAAAACACAGTGAGTACAGGGCTTTGAAGCTCCGGGGATAATTGAGATCAGCAGCACCTCTTAAATTAATCACAGTAACACAGTGAGGGATCATCTAAGTGGATACTTTCCTTGCAAGTTTTTCAGATATTATACCTTCTTTTTTACTAATGTGTTATCCTCTGAGCTGGCACCCTTAATTTGTACTCAGAACCAATGTGAAAAGACTTCTTAAAACTGAGGACATCTGAGTGACAAACTGCACAGGACCAGCATTTCTTGTCAATAAAGAAAATCTTTTTGTTATTGACTTGCTCTAAACCACTCGTTAGATTTCAGGTACTCAATGAGCAATTTGGTATTAACAAAAGCGTGTGATAGCTGTTTAATGATTTTGTCCTTTTATGCTCTACATGAATGTAAAGCCATGACATTCAAGGCTAAAGTGCACCAGAGGAACATCCCAAAGCTCTGTGTGCCCCAGCTGGAGTTTCCACCAGCCTCAAATCTCCTCTGACACAGCCAACAGCAGCTCCCTTAGCCAGAGTCTAAGACCCAGCACACTGCAACACTCTCCAAAACACTGCTGGCAGATCATGGAAAAGCTCACAGATAAAAAGCACACTTTTTGTTCAGGTGAATATTCTCAGTATCCACAAGGTCCCGTGGCAAGAAGTTTTTACAGTTTAACTACCTGAACAACACCACTGTCTTTTATTCCAAATCTGCCACCTGAAGCTTGAGTTTGCTTCTAATAACACAATACCTGGAGGGCAACCATACCCACACCATTCCCAAGTGCAACAATCTCATTTATATCCCATTTATTCCTCACTCTCCCTACATGTTCCAGCCTCCCCTCACACAGAGATGGTTTCTCACCCCCAGTGATCCTCAGATCAGTTCCAGTTCTACTGGGATTCTGAGGATGGGCACTAAACTCAAGACATGAGTCTTGAGCAGGAATCTCTAAAGCAGCAAGTTAATGAGCATTTTTTTGTCTTCTCCAAGTTCAACTTCAGTCCTTGCACATTATCTTAGTATGGGGTCAAGAGGATGGATTAGAAATAGTTTCTTTTTTGAATACCCTGAACCCATCTGTGCCTTCAAAGATTTTGAAATCTGGGAGATTTTTAGGTCTTTCTTCTTGACTGTTGTTCCCCCATTCCACAAGCAGATGTGTTTCAGATGTGTGCAAAGTGTGAAATAAGATTTTTACCTAAAACAGTCCAGCAGGGACCCAATCACATCATCTGCTAATTCTTTTGGAAGTCTTCCAGTTATTCTACCAATTCTATAGAAGAAGAAAAAAAAAAAAGAAATACACAATGAATCAGTACTATTATAGTTAATTGGTAAATTATAGAAAAAAAATTAGTTACTGGAATCTTCCTGACTTCAAAATCCCACCCCACTGCCCTAAGACTGGCACCTTGAAACAACAATCTCAAACTTGAAAAAAAAAATCTACACAGCAGTGATCTTTCCACAGAAAAGCATTTTTTAAAGAGAGAAAAACAATTTGAAGAAATGTTTCTTTGCACCCTTCAAACCTTGTCTTAACCAGGATGTCTATTTCCAAACCCACCTGAAATTCCCTGAAATTTTGGCTGATTTCATCAGAATAAAAGACAAATGTGCCTGTGCACCCACCCACCACAGTAAATATTGGCAATACACCCATTATCAATCATGGATTACACTGTATCTCTATTTTATTTACTTAAGATTAGCAGAGCAACCAAAAGAGACCTACCCTTTGGCTGCAGACCACCTGACGATGGTGTCTTTGTCTTTCAGGCCAACCAACAATTGCTCTGCAAATAATTTTATTTAAAAAAAAAAAACAGATTATTCTTAGTTAACAACAGAATAATTTCTTAATATGTTCAAAATTGATTTGCCTCTTTGTACAAAAAAGATCTTTGTATCTACATTTATTCTATTTGTCACACAAGTATGACTTGAAATTAAAAAACAAGAAATATGTCAAAATTGTTTATGGAAAGAGACTGAAATTTTAAATACTGTAGAAGATTCAAAATGGAGGTCATGGTGCTTTTTGTAGAGGTTCTTTAGATTATTCAGTTATAAAAGTCTTCTGATGCAGTTTTTGCCTATTTATTTACATAATATCCATCAGTCAGCTAGCAGAGGACATGCTGTACAACTGCATACTAAGAAAAAAAATGCTGTTCCTTTGATACTACCACAGTCTAAAAATTAAACCATAATTCTTTAGCTTTTATGTCACCATTTTTTGTTGTGTATTTCATTATAAATTTTGATTCACCCTTCCATTTGTGAAAGGTTCAAGGCATATCTTTAATATTGCTGGACAAAGCTGGTAAGATGTATTTCAGTATGTTTATACCTCCATGCTCAACTCCAGAACAAATGCTCCAGTACTGAGTTTCTGACTGAAATGCTGAAATCCAGACCCTTTGACAAAATATCATATTTTAATCAGCTGCACAAACTGAAGTTTCAGAGCCTTTCCAGCTGTTCACACCAGCACCAATACCCATATTACTTTTTTAGCCCCAAGCAGATCGTTTTCCAACATATGTTTCATTTCCAGCATTGCAACGATTTCTCTCCAGCTTTAACACACCTACAACATTTTCAATCTCTCCTGGAATGTCATATTCCTCATCATCATCATCTTCAGTAGCAGCAATTTCTCTCTTCTGGCTCTGCACAGCAGCACCCTGAGCTTGCAGGTTGGCAGCCAGTGACCGAGAGCCACGCTGGTACCTGCACAGCAAACACAAATTCCAGTGATTTCTCTCATTTAACTCCCAGCTGCAGCAGGGACATCCTGCCACAAAGCCTGTGCCACCTTCCTACACCTCCCAGGGCACAGCTCTCCAGTTATTCAGTGCCTGCTTTAAAGGAAAAGGAGAAATGGCCCATTCTCCTTGCTCCTGACCCACTTGTCTGTTTTCCAAGGTGAGAAGAGCCAGACTATTCAAATGGTTCCTTTTCATTATCCCTCCCTTTCCTGTTTCACTATAACCTATTTTCCACTGCTAACAACAAAGGGAGACAAAATTCCCATGCCCCAAAAGTCTCTCCAAAAACTAAAAAAAAAAAAAAAAATTAATAAAATCAGCTTATTAAAAATGGCTTTTTAAAATCTCAAAGCCAGCTTAGTACTTTCTGACCAAGCTGTACTCAAATATTTAGCCCGTGGTGTAGATGCATTCTTACAAAAGATCGACTTTACATGCTAAACTGACTTTTGCCATGGGGCAAGGTACATTCTCTACCTAAAAAGAATTTTCTATGCCTAAGGATGTTCTCAAAAGCTGGTAAAATAAATATAATAAAAATAGTCACCAAGGGAGCCTGCAATTTTAAAATATCAGTGCGAGAAATCTAAAAAAGAGTTTGCCCTCTGGCAGTAGGTAAAACCAGACACCAAAACCTGACTAATATGCAAAACCAGAGAGGGATTGCAAACCACTTTTCCCCTGTGAACTTTCTATCGAATCAGGGTAGGAGCAGGTAATGGAAAAAGTTATGTTCACTCTTACAAAATTGTACTAAATCAGCTTCAGGAACAAAGGTCGCTGTCTTCCCATACTTAGTGAGTTATGCATTATAGAGGAACAGGCTTCTGCTTGTGCAATGTGCAAAGTCAGATTTGGCATGTCCCAGCACTCATTTATGTACCAAAATTGAAGAAAAACACAGGAAACCAAATAAAGTGGAAGAATCCTCCCTTTTTTTAAAATAATGCAAATGAAGAATATGTTCATTCTCACAGGGATTTCTTTTTCTTTTAAGGAATATTAAGAGGGGCAGAAGGCAAATGTATGGATTTATGTATTTGTAGGGGGTTTTGTGCTTTTGGATTTCCCTTTTTTCCAACTTTTCAGCTTTAAACTGACCTCCACTTTGCTACCTTTGGTTTCACAAATGTCAGTCCAAGTCGCTGGACCAGTTTCATGCCCAGCTTGCGCAGAACCATCTGATTGCTTTCTGACAGCTTGCAGTTATCAAGACATTCAAGAACAGTAGCAGCTGCAAAAGAAAACAAACACACCTAAAAATCTGCTTTTAAAAACACCTTGGCATGAAAACTTTAAAGTTTTGAACGTTCCGTAGGAGATTTCTATTTTAAAGGAATTACTGAAATACAAATTCCTGGTTACCTATTTTGTAATAGATGACACTGGTCAAATAGTGGCAATATCCTTCACTGCTCAAACAGGGTAGATGGCTTTAAGGATTACTTTTGATTATGAAAATTATTATCCACATTCTCAGAGTCTTTATGTCTCTGATTCTCCAAGTGTCTTTCAGGGCCTAAAATTTTTCAGCAATCTAAAAGAACCAGAAGGTAGAAAATGTAATTCATTTACTCAGGGAATTTCCTGCATGCTAAGGAAGCTCTCCCTTTCCTCATTTAGTATTTTCAGGCAGCACCAAATCCTGACACCGAAATTTTTATGATGATGGATGTCCAGAAACATTTAGACATGAGAAACACTGTGTACGTGTAAACAATCAGCCACAGAACCTCTCATTTGGGCACTTCAAAGGTAACAAAGTTATTTGTCCAGCAAGTAAAAAAAACACAGAGAAAGGAGAATCTTGGGTTAATGAGGATTCAAAAGTTCCAGGATTCAAAATTTTCACAAGGAAGCATGGCTGTTACAAATTAAAAAAGCCCTTTTGCAGTTTCACCAGGGTGAAAATAATCCTTCAGAAGGTTGAGCAGTAGCTAACAGAGATTAATGATTCAGGCTCTGAAAGAGTCACTGCTTCCAACAGCACTGCACAGATGGAATCACAGCAGCCACACTCTGCAACCTCCTTCCCCAGGCTCATATCGGGTTTCAAAACACAAAGAGATCAAAGAAAATGCAATTATTTCCAAGTCTGAGAAACTGAAGACATGACTTACAAATCTCCTCAAGTCTTTAAGAAGACTGGTGATGCATCTGATGTACTAAAATACTAATGAAACGATCCATGAACACAACAAGCCAGTGATGATTCTTTTTACTTTAATAC
The DNA here is from genome assembly GCA_025920805.1 of Petroica traversi. NCBI lineage: Eukaryota > Metazoa > Chordata > Aves > Passeriformes > Petroicidae > Petroica > Petroica traversi. The sequence goes on from JAHLSL010000074.1 coordinate 2,389,558, forward strand.
CTTCCAGCAACCTGGACTTTTTGCAGTTATAAAAGCCCAAGAGACTGATGGCTTAGGAGGAAGAGGCTGCAGAAACATCATCATTCACAGACAGAAAATAAATTAAGAATATATATATAAAGGCCTCTTCCAAGTCCTGCCAGCTCTTGAATCACTAAAATATCTACAGACTCATGTAAATTACTCCAGGACTAGTGCTTGTTTTTAATTCAACTTCTATGTCACAAATTACTTCAAACAGGATTTTGCTCTGACATTTGCCTATTTTTTTTTCTATTTCATCCTCAGATCTGTTATAATTAAAAATCTTAGATATTTTTTGTCTCTCACATTTTCTTATCCTGAACAGTTCCCATCTGAGTATCTGCTTCTGAGTTGTATTTCTAGGGTAAATTTACTCATTGATTTTTCTCTTACTACCTACCTCATAACTACTTGCTGTTCTTTCTAAGCCATGGGCCAAAGCACCTGCTTTTACCTGCAGGGTTAATGCTGGGAGCTCAATATGCTCCTTCCATACTGATTAAGATTATTGTGTTGTACAGCTACATTTCCTAAATTCTGTAATTTTCTGTTGTTGTCACTATATTATTATATATTATATATACATTTCCAACCTGTTTATTACTCTGCTTCTGTGGCAGCTTTCCCAGTGGATTCTGCTATTCCTGTGCAATGGCATTCCCAGTATTTGCACCTGTGTCATTCCATGCTGTTTGTCTTCACTATCTTATCTCCATCATTACCCATCTCTCAGGCATTTTCTAAGGAAGTGTCTGCATCTCAGCTCTAGGAACTGGGAGAATGAAACCTTGCAGCACCAGAACTAAAAAGCTTTTTCTCAAGGCTAAAATAATTCCATGAGTGAAATCATAAGCACTCTGAAGTGAGTTTATATCCCTGCTTGTTCCCTGTGAATAACACAAACTCCATTTCTGCTACTTGGATAAGCTCCACAAATCTGCTGAGGTCTTTTGTAGTGTTTTGGAATTAGCCACCACCTTTCCCTGCCTCCCTTTATTGCCATCAATAAGGCCCAAGACCACACTGCAGTCAGTTCTGATCATATTCCCCAGGACAGTTCTGATCAAGACACACCCCAAGACAAACATAATTCCAAAATGCAGGCACACTATCCAGAAACCTCCATACTCTCTTTTTTTCTTTTTGGCTTCCTGTCTATCCCTAATTGCACCCAGTATAATCTTTTCACTAAAACACTTCTCTTATTCCTGCATTATCCCAACATGATTCCACCTGTGTCCTGTGTCCAGCAGATTCTTAAAACTTGGGATTTTCTGAAATCCTGTGCTTACATTAAAACTAGAAGATTCTCTGCAAAGCTTCCAGCAGTCATATGTACAAAACCAGTTTAAGCTCTACCAAATTTCACACAGATATTTTCCACATCTAACAGTTTCTGTGTTCAGCTCCTGTATTTCAGCAGTCGCCAGTGTGATCACCTGCCAAATCCTCTGACGTGTTGTTCCAACACAACATTCCCTGGTGGCATCTGCACCTCCCTCACAGTCATTTCTGCCTTTGCTCCCCTCATTTTCCCTGCTGTATCCCTGCCCTGTAGATTTCACTCCTTGCAGAACCACTTGTCACCAGGTTCATCCTCCTTTCCCTTTTCGGTTGCAATGGCTTGAAAAACTGAACCCAGGCTATTACAGACTTACCATAGGGTAAACAGTCTTCTCTCTTGCCATGTTTAAACAGCTGTGCCTGCAATTAAAACAGGGAACACAGACATGAGAATACAGAGATTCTGTAACACAGCATAACAAGCATTTAGTTCTAAAATCTTTTTAATGTTCTTACAATAACGTGTAATGTTTGCTGATTTAAATAGCGTAAAAGGAAGTGTCTCTGAGTGCAGCTCTTGGTAACTGCTCAAGGGACTGAAGTGGCCAGAAAAACATTCAAGAGATAAATAAATAAATAAATAAATTTAAAAAAAAAAAAAAAAAGAATAAAAAATGAGAAAAGTAAAAGGCCACCAGTTTTGGGCCAGCTCAGGTCCCTGACCCATCAAGCTCAGTGCTGGGTCACAGGAGCTCAGTGTGGTGCAACCACAGCTTGTGAGAGACCAAATCACCTACAGACACCTGCAAATACACCTCCAGCAGGCCAACTGCAATTCCTGTGCCCAGGGAATTTTATCTGCAGCTAAATATCCCAGCGAGATTAAGCCCCAGCACTGCAGGCAGACAAAGGGACTATTAGCACCTGACAGAACACGTTACACATTAAAAGCTTCCTCAGCTCCCCATGCATCAAAACTCTGGCCAGGCACTTGTTTGTCCTTGCTCTGGCACTCACCAGAAGCAAAATCTTCCTCAATAAATATGCCTGGGAGTTAAACAAGAGCAGAGTTCCCCTGAAAAGAGGTACTTTCTCACACATACCAAACACACACATGCCTCCCGCACTGCAGGCGTGGCTGCGAGCAACACGGGCAAGAAAAACACCTTGGGGCTGTGTACCCAGCCTGTTTTGGTTTGTTACTAAATTGCATTTCAGGATCCCAAATTAGCACTGCTGATCAGCCCCACTACCAGCTATATAATGGAATTTGATACTATATATCCAGGTATTTGAGATTTTAATGCAGGCAAGCGTGAGTGCTCCTTTAAAAATGACATTGACAAAGCAGTAATGCAATAGAACCACTTCAGGCCCAGGCAACAGAAACAAGTATCAGTTTAAATGTATAAATTGGCACAGCTTTTAGCAATATATCAAGTCAGTGTTAAAAACAATACAAAAAATTGTCACTGACATACAACAAAAGTCTGCTTGTCAGAGACCTGCAAATCTTTGGTACAGCAAATCGAGAGCTCCCTTAAAATTTCTCTATTTTATCAATACGAGTTTTTAGGGGAAGTAAAAATTACCCAAAGGACACCATACCTGCTGTGTTTGAATTGATAATTGAGCTTTTTTAAAAGGGCCATAATATCTACATGGCTTTTGGTCAATAAAATATGTTACCCGCTGTTTTTGGAATAAAGACAGCTGAAAATGCCAAATATCTGAAAGGGACAAAATTCTTTCTGCACCAATTGAGGAGCACTGGGGGTCAGAGACAACCTTGGAGCAGGTTCCTGGCATTTTTACAAGTGACACATCAGGTATTTCCCTGTCAGAGAAGTTTAACTGCCGTTTTAAAAATAAATTTTACAGAAGCAAATAGGTAACAGCCAAATTGTGGAGAACTCTTCAGATATTCAACACAGCAGGATATCCAGTGTCTGGGGGTTTTTTCTGAGTGTAGAGAAGACAATAAGAGAAGTGTTCATTATTTATTTATGAGTCAAAGCATGCAAAAGCATCCTCAAGACCAAATCTCTGTAACTTTTGAGTTTAATAGATATATTTTTTTTCTCAGAGGAAACAAAAGAGCACTTTAAGCAATGCTGGCTTTTGGGAAAACAAAAAATTATTTTCTTCCAGCGTATGCTACAACAATCATGTACAGCAAAGTTACTCCTTGAAAAAATACTATAAACCTGGAGCTTACAGGTTTAAAGAAATTACAGGTTAAAAGCTTACAGGTACTAAAAAGAAATGTTCACAATTAATGAATGACAACCATGAAAAAAAAAAAAAAAGCAAAAAGGGCAAATCAGCATTACAGCACCCAGCTTAAACTTCCTGCCTTGAAGGAAGAAAAATATCCAAGGCACACCATTTCCAAAAATCTGATACAAACAAAGCAATTAATAAGCTTGGTTTGCCACCTGCACAGGCGTTGTGGTGGCAGCAGTGCTGAGCACGAGGAGCCTGCCTGTCGGAGCATCCCGGCAGTCGCAGTTACGCCACGGGCTCCTCGCCTAACGAGGACACAGAGCACACAGCAACCCACCCAACCTGCTCAACTGTTCCAAAGTATGTGACTCCCTCTCTTATAAATAATTAAGCCACCTACAAATTAGAGAAAATCAGTGGTGTGCAAGCAATGACGACTGTCAAGTCTGGTTCTGCTTTAGAAACAGCGCAGGGCAAGGCAAACAAAGCCCAGTTTCTTAATAATCCCAGCAGAGACACCACACCTGCCAATTGTCTGTGTAACCCACTTTGGGCCCGACCTGCAGCACTTCTATCAGTCGGGATCATCTCCAGGACTTGTTCCCCAAGCTACACAAATCACCACGAGGGGTGGCCTGGCTGGTGGGGAGCGAGTGGATCTTCCTGCCGAGCAGGAGATACAAGTCTGGATCTACCCTCTGGTTGTAACCAAGAGGAGCATTGGGAGGATAATTCCAGCCTCGCTGGGAAGGGCAGGAAATGATGCCTTGCACTGCTCTGGAGCACCCCCTGGTAGCCACACAACACCCCGGGAATGCCAGCAGCCATCCCTGCCCCCCGGCCAGGCACAGGGAGGGAGAACACGCTGGCAGAACCCAAATCACTTGGAAGCAGGGAATATTTAATGCATTCTACACGTAGCTGATGGTAAAATGGGTTAGTTACAGGCCTTGTTCTTACTGTGCCTGCACACAAGCAGCACTCCTGCTGTGGGCCACACGTGCTTGGGCGTTGAGCAGCAGCACAGCACAAACACTGACAGACACCAACTCAGTGATGGCAGCTTTCATGTGATCCCTGTTATTTATCAGCTGAGCATCTGAAATGTTTAGACTAACACACGGAGAGCTGACAGAGAATCTCCTTTCCATCTGGAGATTACCAAAACCCAGGGATTTTAAATGCTCAAAAGGAAAAAAAAGGTAGCAGCTTGAGACAGTATTATATTCTGACATGAAAAAGCAACAGCTTTGTGGTAACAGAACTTCTGAATCTTGAATGAACCAAAAAACTTCTGGAGAGAAGAGAAAAATCAAGCAGTACCAGAACAAGGCCACCTTAGAAGAAATACTCTGTGACACTTGGGAGAGAAATGGCATGAACAGAAAGGAATCATAAGAACACCTGTATCTCTCACCAACACTGCTTTTTCTACACCTTTATCACCAAAACACCGAGCAACAATCCCTTTTTTAAAAAAATAACGCCAACAGACAATCCTAATACAGTCAATTCTTTGAGAATGCCAAAACTACGGAGACTTGGGAAACATTCTATTTGGAAATAGTCTATTTCTGTGCCTCTGGGTCTGAAAGAATAGAGTTAGAGAGTTCTTTCTTCCCTGGAGCCAAATTTACATAAGCATGTAGCTATTGCTAAATAACCTTTGCATTAGAGACAGCTCAGGGAAATGCCTCGTTCTTAAGACTCTCGAGTTTCATCAGATCACTGTGTAGGGCGTTTTATTTTTTTTAATTATTACTCACACTTGTATACTGAATCACTTATAAAACAAATAAGGTTTAATAAGTTTCAATGCCCAAGGCTACCTCAACGTGATGACATCTCTGTCACGCAAGAACTGGGAGTGCTGCGCCCTGCAGCGATAACTAAAAAGCTGTTTGATATAATGGCAGGTTTAAAAGCAAACCTCCAGACCAAGAGAATTTAAAATGCAGATTCTTGAAACAGAAGTTTCCTTCAAGTAAACAAATGTTATAAAAAAGTAGCAATTTCTTAATAATCCAGCATTTTCAGTCCTTCAAGAATACCAGCACAAAAGCGAATTAAATGCCGTGCTGCAACATGGGTTTCAACAAAGGAGGGCAGTTTGAAACACTGAATCAGTGTCAGCAGAGGTGCCTGCTGGTGCCCCTGGTTGGGAAATGGTGAGGTACTGACAACAGGTGGAAAGGAGCAGGGAGCCAAAGGCCCCAGTGGCAATTTCAATATGCAAGGCCGGGTGCGTGTTCCGACAGGAGCCCGGAACGGCCGGACTCGTTCTGCACAGAGCGCTGAGTGAGATGAAACAGCAGCACACACCTGAGCAGCCAGGCTCACGGCCACGAGGAGGCAGATCAAAGTGCAGCCATGGCCAGCTACTCACTGCGTCCCTGACTTGCAGTTTCACTTCATTGAAATGCAGGAGTTTCGTGCCTTTTCGGAGCAATTTTTCCGTGCCGGTCTTGTTCGGAGCCGCTCGGTAAATGCAGATCACGAGAGGCACAAAATCATAACCAAACCAAAACCCACCCTGTTCCAGGCAGCCCCACTCTGCTCCCATCTGGAGACATTTTTTAGCCTCACTCTGGTGGGTTACAATCCCAAAACCCACCTTACTGTACTGAATACAAACAGAAAAATGGTCTTTTTTCTCCTGCTTGTTCAGAGACATGGCCAAGCAACTGCAGTTTGACTCCTAAAGCAGCAAAGTGCTGGAGGACTCCAAGGGCAAAGAATTCTGAAGCTTGTTGCCACAACTTTTAGTTGTCCCTCATGAGGATGTGCTCTGCTTAAACATTTAGTGATTACTTGTTATGGTAAAATATATTGTATTTATTTATAGAATAAATAGAATATATTATATATTACATAAAGTTAGAATCTTGCAGGTTAAAGAGAACTGCTTACTTATTTTAAACTCTTATACTTAGCTGATATTTTTGGCTTAACAACTTAGTGTTGCTACAAGTGTGGTACAAAATTCTTAATATTAAAATATTAAGAATACATATAATTATAGATAAATACAGTATTTATAACATTTAACTCTTGAAATAAATCTTTCCTGCTCCCCTTAAGCATCTACACATCTATACAGGCTCCATTCTGAATACCTTTACTCCCTAATGATACAACTCCTTGTAGTGACTGAAAGAAAAAATTGAAGACTAAATGCAAGAAAAAGCTTTATAAATCTGCTCATATCTACCAACTGGAACAGGAGTTCTGAGCTGTGAGGAGGAAAAAAAAATCACAGAAAAGCAAAGCAGCAGGCTCTGCTCCCAGGTCTATTGTATCACATTCTGGTTTCGATTCTACTTGTTGAGTATTCACCTGTTTCGCTTAGTGAGCACTAATGAACAGGTGGATGGAGCCAAAGCCAAACTCAAAGGAATTATGACAAAACACTAATGCATTATACATCCTGCAGGTCTCATCATGCCCCGGGAATGGCAAACAGTCAGGCTCCCTTTCCAGATCTGACAATAAAATGATGAAACATCATTCTGTCTTTTGAAACGCTGCAATGCACACAAATAACGCTTCCTCCTGCATGAGCAGCAGGTCCTCAGTTATTCTAAATATAGATCATTTCTTCTCTCCTGTGATTTGGAAGAGCTCGAGAGGAAAAAGAAATGACCAAAAAAAATCCACACCCCACACACTTGCTCCAGACCTTTGCTTTGATGTTCAGTACCAGGCTGCACACAAGTCCTCTTAGCGACTGGTTACAAAGAGTAGCAAATTTATGCAAATTGTACAAACTTGTACAAACACCAGCAAATCCTCAAACCTGTGCAACTGCAAAGACTGCACCAGGGCTCGTGATCTGCCTTCACCTGCACTGCCCCGGTCAACAACCAAACCAAGAAGGAGCAACAGCTCCAAACCAAGAAGGAGCAACAGCTCCAAGCCAAGAAGGAGCAACAACTCCAAACCAAGAAGGAGCAACAACTCCAAACCAAGAAGGAGCAACAACTCCAAACCAAGAAGGAGCAACAACTCCAAACCAAGAAGGATCAACAACTCCTCCACCCACACAAACACCTCCATTCCGCCCAAATACTCTGGGACATCAAAACTGTCACAGACAGAACTGTTAGCCCAGGATTTCAAAACACACACCAACATTTTTAAGGATGTAAAACTACAACAGAACTTTATAAATGGATCTTCTTAGGACGCCCTGGAACAGTGGTTCAGGTACTGCAGATTTTTGCCCATGCACAATATGTTCATTTTAAAACCCAAATTAAGAATTCAGCTCTTTTGAGTCACACACTATTATCAATTCACAAGGAAAGGGCATTCAACAAAAAATTCATTCAGATTAGCACGCAAACCCAAACTTACTGAAAATGACTGCTACTTTGAGAGTTACTTATGACTATCTATACTGGCAACTTCACTTTTTTTTGGAGATAACAAAAAAGAAAATATACATGCACAGGAAATTATATTGTCTGAACTGCTGAGGAGGAATTTCTCCTTTTTTCATTGCCAGGAATTCCTCTGTGCATTTGCTATCAAAGGCCTGCTGCAGCAGTATGGGATGGCCATAAACCCAGCTGTGTTTGAAGGGAAAAGCAGTGTTTACCAGGGCCTGGAGCATGCCGTTGACAATGACAGTGCCCTCCATGGTCTGGGAGGAGGATTTGGATAACATGGAGAGCACCCAGTCCAGGAAATCTGCCATCCTGCTTTGCCTGACATCAGGGCGGACAATAAACCTGTCACAGAAAAAAAAAAACAAACACTGCAGCCATTGACTTTATGACACCCAAAGAAATGCAGTTTTTCCTCCTATCCAAACTGGTTGTAGTTCCTGGAAACAATTCTTCAATGTTATTACCCCAAACCACTTAGGGTAGGAACACTCCAGACCACCCTGTGTTTAGCTCAGTTGTTTCTGAGCAAGGCTCTGACCTGGAATTTTGCTTTCACTTCAAACCCAGCTAAAAACTCAGGTTCTAGAAATTTCGAACCTTAATGGTAAAGCACCAAAATTTTGAAAGCTTTTAAGAAATTACTTCTATTGGAATTAGCTGAAAAGCTGAAGCAAATAGGAGGATTCTTCACCTCTCTCACTGAAAACACCCATTCTGCAAATCTTAAAATCAGTGGAAATCAGCACTAGGTCCCTTTTGCACTGTCTGTCAGCAGCCAAGCACAGAATGAGCAACCAGCAGGGCTAAATTTGGGGTTTCAGATATTTGAAAAGGTCAAGCATCTATTATTTAACACACTAGATGGGTCAAGAGATATGTTTTAGCTGTCTCAGAAAAGGGAAAAGAGGTTTATCATGGCTTAACTCCCATAAACCTACCTGCAGCCCTCCCCTGAGCTGCCAAGCTGCAGCCAGGGCATCACTTCAGTGTGCTGGCACCTACAAACCAGGTCCTGTCCCAGCAGTGATTCAGGTACATTTCTAATTCACACAGCCAGTGGAGACAAGGCACATGGGGAAGCTCACCCAGCACAACTCATGGAATTCACAGAGGATGTGCCCCAGAGCCAGGACCTGGATCCTTCCTACACTACACATAACAGGGGAACAGCACCAAGAGCTGACTGATGGGGCATTAAACATATCAAATACAGAGAACACATCAACAGTGAGCTGGTAGCATGGACTGGCTCCCCAGGCATCCCTGTGGGCTGTTTTGGGTTGGAGGATGAAGCTGCCCTTGGCCCAAGGGCACATGGGAGAGAAGTGACCTGTGAAGAGGCTGAGCTGGTTCCCAGACCCTTCCTCAGCCCCAAGGAGTTTAAATCTTTCCTTCCCAAAGGAGTGCCCTAACCTGCAGACTAAGAGCAGGATAAGGATCAGCCTCATCTCCTCCTACTGCACCCACCCACTGAGCAGGAAGAAAGGAGAATCCATGGAATAAACTCCAGCTCCTTGGCCCTGTGAGAAGCAGCTCACTTTGGAAGTTTTGAATCCTGTTTCTAAACTTCACTTGAAATTCATAAACTCCTTGGAGCACAAACCAGGGCCAAGACTTTCTCTTCCTGCTCAGGGACATTCCTAGAGCTGGCTGCAGAGTCAGGCTCCTGTATCTCATCTCTCCATCTGTCCCAGCACCGTTGTGCTCCTGCCCACCCAAGTAACAGTGCAGCTCCAGGAAAATGGCAGAGACCTCATCTCAGAATGATTATGCTCAGAACTGCCTTTGGGGAGGTGAAAACAGGCAAAGGCCTTGGAGCCAGCCTTCTAATTCCTGGTGAAGTGTTTTAAATTACCAGGCTGCTTTGAAAATGGTGTTTTCATAATAAACTAAATAATCATAAGTCCACCACATAGAACCACTACAACCTTACTGGCATTAATGAACCAGCTTAATGTATTCTATCACCATATTTGTTCTGAACTCCTAATTAAAATTAATTCAGCCAATAAACAGAGGTGAAGAGAAGACAACCAACAAGGTGCCTGCATAGGACCCAGTGTCAGGGTCCTGGTGGAATCCCCCTGAAACTGCAGGGCTGAGCACTGCATGAGCACAAAGCTGCAATCAATAAAGTTGCAGAAACTCAAAATTCAGTTTTACTAAATTTAGACACTTTAGAGTACAACTGAAGTGCATATTCAATTAAGTATAATGTGATGAGAGAATCTTTTTCAATTTCTGTCACCCTTACTCGAGAAGGCTTCCAAATATTGGGTGTTCCTTCAAGAATCTCTTAACTCTTGGTTAATTTGGGTACTTTCTGGGATTTTAAGAAGTGAAGACCTGTATGAATGCTCCACAATAATTCACTCTATCACACTGTCATCTCAAATCCTCTGGGTCTGCAACTGTGACAAGGCAGATTACCCATACAAATACATAAAAACCAATTTCTAATTATTGATTCTAAAATTCCTAAAAAACTAATTAGGATCATAGAGTTATAGAATCATAGAATGGTTTGGGTTGAAATGGACCTTAAAGCTCCACCCCTGCCATGGGCAGGGACACCTCCCACTGTCCCAGACTGCTCCCAGCCCTGTCCAGCCTGGCCTTGGGCACTGCCAGGGATCCAGGGGCAGTCACAGCCAATCTGGGCACCTGTGCCAGGGCCTGCCCACCCTCAGGGAAGGATAAGGAGACAAACCTTGTCAAAGCAAGTATGTAACAGGCAGGACATTTTCAAAACTGTATGAAGTCACTTGAATTTTGCTCTGATATATTTCAGAATAAACCAGAAAAGCACAGGATGAGTCACCAGAGAACTGTGAGTCTGGTCTCAAGCCCTTCATGAATTTTCTGTATGACACTGTATATTCTAAACCAAAAATGAGTTTGATTTGCCAGAAGATTCAGACCTGTAGCATTACACTCACTAAATATAAATTTCTAAAGCCTTGAGTCCTGTGACTGAAGCTCAGGGTAAATTTTAAATAAGTACACAGAGAGTTACTTCCTAAAAAGACAAGGTCTGTTGTACTAAATGTTGTATTTAACATCGATCTTGATTAATCCCATACATTTAGCACATCTTAACCCAGAGAACACAAAGACAGGTGTTAAGACTCTCCCATACCTACTGCCCCCATCTCCCAATGCCCCATGTCCCACTGGGTCCCCTCATCCCCATGTCCCATTGTCACTGTCTTCCCAGGTCCCCTGGTGCTGCTGTCCCTATGTCCCATTGTCCCCAACCTCTTGTGCCTCTGCCCCATTTCTCACTGTCCCCATGTCCCTCTGTCCCCATCCCTGTGTCCTGCTGTCCCCTTGTCCCTCTGTCCTCATGTCCCCAGGTCCCGCTGTCCCCTTGTCCCTCTGTCCTCATGTCCCCAGGTCCCGCTGTCCCCATGTCCCTCTGCCCTCATGTCCCCATGTCATGCTGTCCCCGTGTCCCTCTGTCCCCATGTCCCTCTGTCCCCATGTCCCCGTGTCCCTCTGTCCCCGTGTCCCGCTGTCCCTCTGCCCTTCCAGTGACAGCGCCAAAGCTGCGCGGGCAGCGCCCCCCTGCTGAGCACAGGCTGCACTGCAGGGTCGGGGCTTTCGCTGCTTTAAAAAGAAAGGAAAAAGAAGAGAAAACCAAATCAGTCCCAACCTGAGCTGACTAAAGGCTTCATGCACCAGAGTATCAGGAATGTGGACTGGAATAAACAGTGAAACAAGAGACATATGTGCACTACCCCGCTTATGGGCTTTGTAATTTATTTTCACATGCAGAGGAAGCAGTATTCCCAACAAACACTCCTGCATCCAATTCAAGCAACAGTAATACCCCACAGACAGCTGGCAACTTCCAGCCCTCCCAACACTGTCGTGTCAGATTAAGAAACAGCAAGAGGAAAGGGAGCCTTTCTGCCAAAATGCACAAAAGAGACTTACTTGGACACCAGCACAGCAGCTGCATCCCGAGCCTTGTCACTGACAACCAGGTAACACTGAAGGAAAAGAAAACTGACTGTGAAAGAACTCATGCATGGAGATAGAAATCCAACTGTGTAACAACTCCGTACATAACACACTATTGAATACTTACATGACAAATATTATGATTACACACATTATGTCATTATTATGATTACAAACTAAGCTTAAAGATAGTAAAAAGTTCATTTTCCCATTTAACAAACTCTCTGTATCCCTTTCTGTGCCTTTCAAAACAGGTTTATTACTGAAGGTTTATTTACTGCCTTAATTCACAGACACATTGACCCATAAGCAATAAGTCCCTTAGTGCTGCAAGTGCCAAAAGCCTGAGCTGCTGGGGTTCCTGTAGTTTATTTTTATCTCAAAGGCACCACAAGTCAGGCACCTGGGCTGGCACCCACTGGAACTTTATGTACTTGTTGAAAAATCTTCACATAGTCACAGCTTTTGAAGTTGCTCACCCTGATCAAACACTGATTCCCTCCACAAATCCTCAGATTTGGCTTTCAGAAGAAACTCTCTGGTACTTTCAAGTATTGAAACCCTCTAACATATTCAAAGGCAGGGGTTCACCTCAGATAAAATAGTTTATGACATCAGGGAAAACAAGTTCCAGTCTCACCTGACTCTAAAGTAACAAACAACAGACTGGAGATCCAGAAGTAGGAAAAAATTCTTTACAGACTAGACACAAAAATATGGCTTGAAATAATATGCAGAAAAGAATATCATAGAAGAACATACAGAATATATGAATATTTCTCACATACTGAAAGACTGAGCCAAACATGCCAGGTCTGAAAGGATCCCAGGATGTGTTTTCCTACCTTGGCCATTTCCAGGATGCGATCCATGGTCGGCTGCCGTGCCTGCCCTTCCATGGAAACAAGGTTGCCATCAAAACGGGCCAGGTCAAAAGGGATCAGGCAGATCATGGACAGCCACAAGAGCAGCATGTAGCGAGTTTCCCAAGTCTGTAAAAAGGGTAAACCAAAGGTTTTTTACTCCATTTCCTGCAACGTGTTCCAACAAAGTGCCAAGAGCACAAAATACTGGCTCCAAGGACCTTCCAGAGATGTTCAAGAGAAAACTTCCAACGTGAGTGTCCTGAAACTCCAGAACTGCATGGGACCCCAAACAGCAAAATGGCAACAAAATTAAAGGACCTTCCCCTGATCAGAAATGTTTGTTTCCTTCCCAAAGGAAAGCTGCACCTCCCCATTTTCCTGTTTTTTTCCTTCCCTCGGCCTATCTGTGCCTCCATTCACAAATACAACAGAACTATGTTTTTCTCCTTAATTTCTTCTGCATTGCTTTCATGGGTTTACTGAAACAACTTCAGATGAAAGAAGGAAGTTTTTCAAGCTTTAAAGGTGTACACCTACAGCAGCAAAGTGTCAGAATTGATGTTTATTTTAAAAAAGCTTTAATTTAGAGCAGCAATACAATTACTGTCTTCAAATGCTTTATTTTTGTTACTTATAACAGATAATTATCTCTCTGAAAATTCACCTATCTTAAGGAGCTCTCTGGAGTTCTTCCTTTTCCTTATTTAAAAATATAAGAATATAAACTACAGTATCTGGGAGTCAGGCTCAATGGTTTTCCTGTTACTCCTTTCAGAGGTTCAATGCCTTCCACTGCCCTTCTTCTTACTCTTGTTACAACCAAATTGTTCTTTACATGAGTGGTTACAGGTTCTATTTGCACCTCCACTGCCACTGCTTCTAAATCCTTGGAAGAAATCCCATGAAAGAAAACCAATACCTCTCCTTCAGAAGGCATTTTCCTGTGACACATCAAATCCACCTGTTAACACCAGACAGGGTCTGTCACTGCTTTATCTACTTTTTCCCAATCTTTTTCTTCAGCTTTTTCCACTGGAGACATAAAAGTTAAACAAAAAGAACAGCAAGTCCTCACCTCGGGGTCTCTCGGGTTCTGCTTCGCGAGCATATCCAGAACAGGCTGCAGGTCCCGGACCTCGTGAGGGAACAGGGGCAGGAAACGTTTGTAGCCTCTCACCTAAAGCAGAGAGGGTCAGAATTTAGTGATAGGAACAGTGGCAGGAAACATTTGTAGCCTCTCACCTAAAGCAGAGAGGGTCAGAATTCAGTGACAGGAAACATTTGTAGCCTCTCACCTAAAGCAGAGAGGGTCAGAATTCAGTCACCCATCCAGAACCTGCACAGACTGACGGGAAAGGAAAGACCCCTGGAGGAATTTCTTGATTAGAATCCTCACGTCATAAGGAGAGTAAGGATGGGAATTAAGGTCTTAAATACATTGAGATGTTTGTTTTTTTACAAACATGTAAAAATTCATGAAATGGTAATTCTTTGGAGACTGCCTAGTCCAACTCTCCAGGTAAAGCAGGGTCACCCCACATCCATGGGGTGTCCAGTACCCCAAGGATTGAGACCCAACCACCTCTCTGAGCCACCTATTCCAGGGTTCAGCCCTTACAGCCAAAAATATTCTCTTGTGCTCAAATGTAAATTTCACAATCCATCTAATTGTTCATCACACTTTACTTTTCAACATTATAATGCATATTTATAACTCAATATCTCCATGTCTGCCATTTCTTTTGCATTCAGACCTTGATTTTTATTAATCCGGATCATTAAATAACATAAGTTATCATGAAAATGGGAAACAATGAGAACTAATCTTGCACAGTACAGTTTCAAATATTTAATCACATTAGACATTTACTTTAATATTTTGAAAATAATGAAGAAAATACAACTTACAAAATTCGAGTTACAGAACATTAAATTTAGGATTTTTTTTACCTTTGTAATGATGTAGAGAAATTTAAAAGCCAGGTGAACTAGTGGGGGAGGAGATCCACTGTCCCGTATTATATCCAGCAAGGAATTCATCATTCCCTCTAGTAAAAGGAGAGGAAAACCAGTGAGACTACAAGCAGTTCACAGAGGTTTTATACTTCTGATAGAACAAAGGGAAACAGCAACTGTATGATGGAAATACCATCAGCCACAGCAATCTTGAAATGCAAACTCAGATCTCCCAGAGTAACAGATTTTTAAGTACAGACACAACAATTATTTAAGGATGCCATTCCTACCTAAGTGGCGATCCAAAAGGTGAGGCTGCTCCTGGTACTTGTCCATTATACCTGAAAATGAAAATATATCTGTAATGAACTACTCAAAGAGCCTTAACTGTGAGATACCCTCTGATGCTGAACAGTTTTAGCTTAAGATTTCTGCATCCCTGAGCTGCCCTCACCTGTAAGAGAGGTCAGAAAGTTGGAAAACCATGGAGTGGATGGAGCTTGGAGCAAGCTGGTCTAGTGGAAGGTGTCCCTGCTCATGGCAGGGAGGGTGGAATGAGATGATCTTTAAAGGGCCCTTCCAACCCAGAGCAGTCATTAATTCTAATTAACAGTACAAGCACAGT
>JAHLSL010000074.1:2420045-2481781 GCA_025920805.1 Petroica traversi
GGGCCTGGGGCTCCCGGCCCATCACTGCGGGTCCCGAGGCTGCCGCTGCCGAGGGAACGCCCGAGCGGCGGCTGCAGCTGCGGGAAGGAGCCGGGAAGGCCGCTGGCACACGGAGAATTTCGTGTTTTCCCGTTGTTTCAGCGCTGGTGCGGCCGTGCCGGCGCTTCGGAGACTTGAATGGGAGGGTGGGGGGAGAGGAGAAGGAAAGGACCGGGCTTGTCGCGGCTTGTGCGCTTGGCTGCTCCCCGTGTGAGGCTCCCTCAGGCTCCTCAGAGCCCGTGCTTCAGGGGCTTCCTTGGGAGCTGCCCCCAGTTCAGTCTTTTCTCAGTGTAAGTGCTCCGCATTCAGAATCAGTGGTGTGATGGCTTTTTTCTTTCTTTTCACCTGGTTTGTGTTTTTTAAATTGTGGTTAACACTGCTAATCACACTGGCAGCAGGCACTGTTACTCAGCCCACTGTGAATCTCTGCTGCATCCTTGGCTTATCTTTTCTTGTTGTTAGAGGGGAAGGCCTGCTCCTGAAAGGGGGTACATGTGCCTCATCCTGCTTTGGCTAGACAGAAATAGCACCAGACTTACTCAGAAGTGTCATTTTTGTGGAATAAGGAATAGAAGCTCATGATTTTGTAACATCCCTTTGCCTTCACAAATAACATTCTTGCTTAAGACACTTGCAGCCTTTGTCATTGTAGGCTGCTGCTCATGGACCTGTTGCTAGCACTGTTGAAGTCGTGTATAAATACAAATTATTCTGTTGGTTTTAGACAAACATCCCTGATGACATCTTGGCAATAGCACATGAAGCAGAGAATGAGGTGTGAGCATCTTGGCAGCTCTCTGCCTTGCTGTCCCATAGACTTGAATAGAAGAGTTTATTTCTCAACAGCTCTGAACTTATTTTCATCTTGCCTCTGCAACGGAGATGGAAAAAGATTTTTGAGGATGAGCTTTGTTTCAAATCTGCAGGGTCTGAAACAGACAGTGATATTTGGTGCTTGGCCTATAGAGCTGTGTAAGAAGAGTTTATCTTTTGTTGCCTTTAGATCATCATCTTAGGGAAAAATTTGTTTGTTGCAAAGGCTTCCTTAAGTTCTGTAACAATAAAGCAGGGTAAACCCCTTTTTTGAAAAAATGTCACATCCTAAGCACCTTAAAGATTTGTTTTGGGAGGCTGTGAGCTGGCAGTGTTCATGTCCCATCTGACCTCACCTGGGCAGGCAATTGAGTGATGACAAAAAAACCATGAAATAAAAACACAATTGGATTCTGTTTGGCAGCTCCTGGGGCTGTTCCTGTTAGGAATGATGACGCTGCACTGCAGGTAACACAATGACCTTATATGAGTTTAGGGTTGTTCTGAAGTGCTGAAGGGCAGGTGATGTTTGGCCACCCAGAGGAGGGCAGAGAGGAGGGAAAGCTCCCTGCTTCCTTCTTCTGCCAGGAATAGAGCATGAATCATTGAGTGCTGGAGTTCACAAGTGTGGGTGTCTGCTTGCGTTGTCACAATAACCTCATTTCTCAGTAATTTAAGACCAGTGGGTCCCACAAGGATAGGAGAATGGGAGGAATCATCTAAGAAGTCTGTCCAGGGCTGACTCTCCCTGACTGGCAAGTGAAAAGCAGCTGTTCTGCCATGGGTCTCCCTCGCTCTGAGTGATGCTGGTTTTCTATCAGGTGCCTTTGCCACTTTTAAGCTTTACATTAAAAAGCAAAGAAACAATGTAGCACAGGGAAATGGAAGTTGTCAGTTGTTTAAAGTCAGAATATTCTGATTCTAGCTTCTTAATTTCATGACCGTGAGCTCCTGTTTTCAGGTCCTTTCCTAATACTTTGAGGAGGACACTAAAATAATTTTCAGAAATGAAGAGACAAAACATCATAATGAATGGCCATACCTGTAAATTGCTGACACTCTTCTCTTGTGTCACTAAAGCTGGTTTGAAAACTGAGGTGTGGGTTTGTTTTGGTGTTGGAACACTTGACTTATGTATTTCCTCTTCTCCAGTAGGCTGGAATGCTTTGTGGGACCCTGCAATGTTGGTAGGGTCCTGTGCTCTTGGCTTTACACAACATTTATGGTGCCAAGGAAATCCACCGTGGCAGAAACTGTATTGGACTCATCACTTCCCTGGACTCCACTGCTGCCATTGTGGGAGGTTTCTCTGTGCCAACGTGTCCCCTTCAGCTTGTGGCATCTTCTTGGCTGGTCATTACCTGCCAAGGTCAAAAACCTGGCTTTTTCTGCAGGTTTGGAGCAGCAAAACTCACTCTGGCCTCACTGGTGGCAAATAGCACTTTTACTGTAGGAACGAGCATGACTGTGGGTCAGGGCAATAATTCTGTAATTTTTCTTTAAAAAGTATCTGAGTTATCTTTTGTCAATGGCTTTTTAGCTCATCTGTTCCTTCTTGAAACCCTAAGGAAGTGTTCCCTCCTGTGTCAGCCCCTTCCAGCTCTCTCACACAGAAGGGCTTACAAGCTGTAGCCATAAAATTTGTGATTCCACTGGTAACAGAAATCAGTCAGATGGGAATCACCAAGTCTCAAAGCTGCTCCGGTAGAACTGAAGAAGGACAGGAATCTTTCTGTAGGGTTTTTTTTCTCTTGTTTGGCTCAGGGGCTGCTGTGCCTGAGAGCTTCATCTCTCTGTGATCGACCATGTGGGGAGTTTCACTGTTACTCACATCCCCACGTTCTGCTGTGTTGTCTTCAGTTAAAAATGTGGATATTCCCAAGGCATTAAAGCAGCCCACGCCTTACTCATGAGGCTGGTCCTGCAGAACGCTGTAGTGGTGCTGCAGGAAGTGTAAAGTGTGTGTTTGATTGCATCAGGAATGCTTCATTTGGGTTTTTAGGAGCTTCTGGGATCAGCACAACTCAAACCTTAGAGCTCTTTCTTACTCCAGAACAGTTTCAGCATCCCTTCCCTTTGACTTGTCTGCAAATACAATATGGGATTGGGAAACTTGCTGGAAAATAATTACATGGATCAGCTGTGGGGAACAGATCAGTTCTCATCCTGTACAGCAGTGTTTTGTGTAGAAGGTTTCCATTGCAGTTTGCTCCCTGCCTATCCCAGTAATGCTATCCCAGTGCTGTGAGATCACAGCAGTGAATGTTTACAGACCCAGCTGCCAGAGCAAACTAGCACTGAGAGGGGAGGAGAGAAAGTGAACAGGGCTGCAATGTGGTTGCTAATCTTACTATAATTATTACATTCACATTAGCCACTCTGTGTGTGTGTTTATGTATGCAAACAAGAACTTCGTGTATTTTATTACAAAATCTTGGATGGGGGAAACTGTACTGTAATTGTACAATTGTATTGTGATCTTTCAGGTTAAGGGTGTAGGTTTTTGTGTTTTGTTTTCTTCCCCCACATGCCCTGTGATCGTTGGAGTATGGAGTTTGGGGAAGGGTTGTGTTTAGACAAGCTCCTCAGCTTTTATTTGAGGGGTTCAAACCATTGCAGTTTGTAAGAACAGAACCAGAGCAACTGAACTTGCATTCCAATACCTCAGAGATCTGTAACTGGATTTTTGGTACAGTGCTCACAAATGGTGAGCAACCAGCCTGCCATCAGGCTGCTGCCAGTGACAGCAGCTTCTTGGTGACCTGTCATTGCTCTGCCTTCACAGTGGCATTTCTTTGTACCACCAGTACTTTTGTTCACCTGTTAGCAGGGCAAGGGACTGGCAGTTTAATGGATTCCACTAAAGAAGCACATGCAGGCTTCTGTGTGAAAAAGTAACTACCATGATTTTCCAGGGAGTTTTCATCTGGCTTCTGCCTAACCCTTCCTGGGTTAGACTTCAACTATTGGCTATAATTATTGGCATGGTGAGCAGTCAGCTCTCATTAGCACAGTTGGAAAAACTGTGTGATGAGCACTGGGCTCTGGAAACTTCCACAGCAGAGTCGTAATCATGAGGTGAATTTGGATCTGTTAAGAAAGAAGGGAGTTTGCTTCATAACTATTGGACCATAAACATTAAAATGCTGGTTTCCTGCACTCTGTAGTGCATGGCACAGGATCCAAATAGGTTGTGAATTGGTTTTTTTTTCCTTCTGTTGTTTTCTTACCTGCCTAAAACCAATACTGAGACATTTCCACCAGGCCAGCATAGAGGAGAACTTCTCTGAAAGATTTTCACTTGCCATCACTGACAGAGCCTGTGAGTGCTTTTCAGCTTGAGTGTAACAATGCAGTTGTTGAGTAATGCTTTCCTAACCCTCTGGCACTTGCTTCCTTCTTGAGTGTATCTGGCAATTACTATATGTGTGTATATATATGTGCTTTTTACCACAGGATGCTTTGCATGTGGAATGGAAAATGGATTCCGAGTTTATAATGCAGATCCACTCAAAGAAAAAGAGAAACAAGGTAAACACTTACTTATTACACCATGCTGCTCTGTGTTGGAAGCTCAGCCTCCTCGTTTTTTCCTGACTGATTCTTGCTCAGCTTTCACTTTTCCATCCCTGCAAGGCTTTGAATAAAGCCCCAGGAAAGGCAGCTCCCACTGGTCCCACAAGAACTCTCACTCGAGCCATTGCTCTGTGCTGACAGCTTACACAAGTGGCTGATGAGGAATTTGTCTCAGCTTCTGGCAGAGTTGTGTTTGCTGTTGCTGATGTTTGTAGCCAGAGTAGGAGAGGTGTTTCCTGGGCATTGAAGACAAAAGGAGTCACTCCCTGCAGCCATCAGAGGTTGTTCTGTTCTTGTGTGCTGATCTGGATGTTCCAGTGTGGCACTAAGACTCCAGGCTTTTTTCTGGAGATCTCAATGTGGCATTTCTTGTACTCAAGAGTATTGTCTGCAAGAGCACTGAGAGCTCAGACCTCTAAATCTTACTTTCTGTGTATGCTTTAAAAATTTTGGGAGGATCTTAATGTGATAAAATTACTCCTGTGTTATAACAGAAGTCAATAGATGAGCTGTGGTAACAGTGGAGCTTTTTATCAGAAAGCAAACAAAACTGAGTCAAAATATGGGAAACTGAAACTGAGCCATGCCATTCTAACCTAAATATAGGAAGTGAGCTGCTAAACAGGTTTCCCAGCACTTTCAGCCTGTGGTGAGAAAAGGGATTTAATAAGAGGAAAAAATATACTTAAACTAGCAATTCCTATGAAATCAGGCACACTTTCCCTTGCTACTCCTGTAAGGTTTTTAGTCACTGTTCACATGGCCAAAGCTGACAAACTGTTTTCTGCTCTTAACAGTAAATTCTTCCATAAGTAATGAGCCTTGGGACTGTCACTTGTGACAGTGTGCCAAAGAGTCAGGATTCCACCTGAGCTCAGAGGAGTTCCTTGTCAAAACTCTCCCTGCTGGTAGCTCTGGATGGAGATGCTTCCAGGACTCCTGTGGTGAAGTTTCTTATGAGTCAGAATACCTTTTCCCTGTGGGTTCTGAGAGCTCTCACTGAACTGAGTAGGTGCACAGAGATCCTGTTCTTTGTTTGTGTGGGTTTAAACCCGAGATACTCCCAGCTGGAGCTTGTCCATTTGATTTTCTCTGTAACCCAGTATGAAACCAAATCCTGCTGCAACCCCAGCTTGTCTCTCTTACATGCAGGAGTTCCAAGAAATTCCCATCCAAGCATTGCCTGTCAGACCTGTATGATTTAGTGCTCGTACACAGATTCAGAACATATTGCACAATCTTAAATTGTTTCAGGTTATCACTTGTAAATACTGTAAACTTTTTTGTCATGGTGAAAACACCTTTTCATAGCAGAATGTGCAGTCCTGCTGGAAATGCTTTAATGGAGTCAAGAGGAGGATCTGGTGCAGAAGGGGGTAGTGTTCAAGTGCAACTCTTGGGGAAGGAAACACAGCACTCAGAAGTGCTGTTGAAGAAACCACAAGGGCTTGTATGAAATCCAGGGCTTTACTGCTCTAGTATGAACAACTTCCAAGGAATTTACATTCTCTGGTTTTCCAGGGCAGCCAGGGTAGGAAGATGCTCTTCTTCTCAGGTGCCTGAGAAATGTGCTGGATAACACGACCTTTTCTTATAACAGTGGTAAAAATTAGATGTCAATTTAACAGGTTCTGCCACTTTTAAATAAAACATTTGTCTTGCAGAGTTTCTAGAAGGTGGTGTCGGCCATGTGGAAATGTTGTTTCGTTGCAACTATTTAGCACTTGTAGGTGGAGGAAAGAAGCCAAAGTACCCACCCAACAAAGGTGAGCTCAGGGGTGGACCCTGCAACAGCTGCCTGGCCCGTGTGACCTGCCCAGAGAGCTCCCACAGCCTGGCTGTGAGTGCTGAAGGTGGGGTGAAGGGGATGCAGCAGCAGGTTTGAGCCAGTGCTGCAGGGAGTTGCATCACTGCTGCTGCAGTGCTGACAGGCTGGGACCTGCAGGGACTGCTCTCCAAGGCCTGCTGAGCTGCTCACAGTGAGCTCTGCAAGGAGCAGGAAGCTCCCTGCCTGGCAGGCTGTGTAGGAAAATGTACTACTCTTTTCAACTGCTGCATTAGTTCTTTCATACACCTCAGAATATGGAAAAAAAAAGCTGCTTTTCTTTAGAAAAATTGTCAGTTTTTGTGGTTGGAGTTGGCCAGCTCCTGCCTGCACAAGTTATAGTGAATGAGGGGTTGATTTTTAGGGCAATGCCCTCTGGTTAGCAGGATGCTGTCTGCAGCTGCTTAGCTGTTGGGTGAACCTCTTGGTCAGACTGCTGGGGAACTACAAGTAGTTATAAGGGAGCTGTGGGTCTCTGAATATGCCTTGATGGTCTGATGCAATCTCTGCACTCTTCTAGTCATGATCTGGGATGACCTGAAGAAGAAGACTGTCATTGAGATAGAGTTTTCCACAGAAGTCAAAGCAGTGAAGCTGCGAAGAGACAGGTGGGTGCAGCAGAGGGGTCCAGACACCCAGCTTGGCTTTGTGCTCCTAAAAACAAAAAGATCCTGCTGTAACACCAGCAACTGCAGGTGAATTGCAGGCTTTTGGGGAATGTTAGGTGTAAACAGGCCACAGTTTAAGCACACTGGTATGTGAAGCCTTGATGAAAAGCCTACAAGACATCCTGGTCCTCTAATGTAGGGAAATGCTCTCCTGTGGCTCCTGCTGGTTTTCTGGGTATGGAGGAGTGTGAAGAGAATTCCAGCAGATCCCTGGAGCCAGAGCAGCTGTGAACAGCTGGAGCCTGTGTGTGTGTGGGTGGAGGGGCTGGATGAAAGTGCTCTGCAGGCTTATCATGCGTGGCTGCTGCAAGGCTGGGAGTCCCTGGCGGGGGAGGGCAGGAAGAACATGCCTGTTAAATCAGCCTTTGCAGGTCTGAGGGAATGTTTGTGTCCTTGTTTTACCCTCACGGGAACTCCTGGTCTGTTTCAGAATTGTGGTTGTCTTGGACTCCATGATTAAAGTTTTCACGTTCACACACAATCCCCACCAGCTGCACGTCTTTGAAACCTGCTACAACCCTAAAGGTTAGTTGGATGTGTGGGCTGGGGAATGGAAGCAAGTTTATTGTGATCCTGACATGCCATTTATCTTCAGCTGCCTCAGTCAGTTCTTTAGAAATCATTAAACACTTACTGCACTGCAGTCGTGTCCTTTGGAGATGCTTTTGTGTTTATAGAATGGTTATTAGAATTGGTAAATACTTGGCCCAGAAAAGCTGTTTCCTGTGCTCATGTTATAGATGTGATTTCTGTAAGAGCTGTATGCTTTCTTCTGTAAAGAACCTGTATTTTTGCTGGAAGGTTAATTCTGAACACAAAATCTGGTAAAGTGCATCATTCCTCTTTCCTAATAGAGCTGGAGATGATGAGCAAACTCTTCTATTCAAAAGAGCCTAATGAGCAAACTGACACTGTTCTTTTTAAACAGCAGGGCCTGGCTGTGGCTGTTGTTGAACCAAGGCTCACTCAGTGATGGCAGCAGGAGCAGAAGGAGCCAGTGAAGGGCTCTCTGCAGGGCTGCCAGGAGTGTAGGGAGGATGGAGCAAACTCTCCTTGACAGAGCTGCACGTGGAACAAGGGGTGCAGGCAGTGCTTGATCAGTGGAGAGGATCAGCTTGGATGTCAGGAGGGTGTTTTCTCCACCAGGAGGTTACACAGGGCTGGAATCCCCATCTCTGAGGGGTTTTCAAGCCTGCCTGGAGCAAACCTGGAATTGCTGTCGTGTAATCCCAGGCTGGATGCAGCTCCAGCAGCCTGACTGACTGACAGGCAGGGGATGCAGCAGGAGGAGGAGGTTTTTTCTTGCTCTGAGGTTTCAGGATTTCACTTGGCATCAGAAACCTGGGACTGGTGTGATGCACCTTAAATGGCCACAAAACATTACAAAGAAAAAAGTGTCAGTGCTGTAAGAACCAAGTTCACACACTAATGAATAAATTCACTGATGGAGCAGAAGATGAGATATCATGTCTGATAAACTCTTACCCTTTCTGAGCTGCTAAGGAGGCCTTTTAATTTCTTAATATAGCTTTGCTGTAACAGACTGACTGGGCTGATCTGCAAAAACACTCAGATTCTGGATAACCATAGCTGGATTACACTGAAATAAAGTGATGAGAGCAAGTTAAAATTATATTTTGGGATACTGCACTAGCCATTAAAATGAGATTCTGATTTACTCCATGAGTGTTTGCTTATCCTAAAATTACCAGTATTTTACATTTGAAAAGTTGAGAAGGTTACAGAAATGGTCCAATTATTTTATTTTTTTTTGTCTTTCAGGTCTCTGTGTCCTTTGTCCAAATAGTAATAATTCTCTCCTTGCATTTCCTGGAACACACACTGGGCACGTGCAGATTGTGGATCTGGCAAACACAGAGAAGCCTCCTGTGGACATCCCAGCTCACGAAGGAGTCCTGAGCTGCATTGCTTTAAACCTGCAGGGAACAAGAATTGCAACAGCATCAGAAAAAGTAAGAGATGTCCCTGCCTCTGACTCGCTGTGTTCTGGTGTAGTGAGATAAAACAGCAAGTCACATCCTTTGGAGGAAGGACAGGGAAATACCTGCTGGGAAAACCTGCCACTGAACTGTGCACTCTGCCTTTCTTTGTGTTCACTGCTCCTCTGGGATGCCCAAAGAGCTGACAGCCAAGGGCTGTGCCTGAGGGAGTATCTGTTTTAGCTGAGTGTAGCAGTGATTCTTCAGTGATATTTGAGCACAACTTGGCCCAAGTAGTTCATATCTTTGATGTGTTCTTCAACAGATACTGTTAATTTTTTTAAAAAAAAAGGTGGTAGAGGGAAGCTCATTTACGTTCTTTCACCTTTATGACTTTCTGCTTGAATTCACTCCAAACCCACTGGCCAAAGAAATACTTGCAGGTAGTTCAGTTGCACTGGTGGGCTCTGTGCTGCTCTGGCTTGGCCCCTGTTACAGAGCAGGATGGCTGGGCTGCCTCACACAGAAAGGGAGCTAAAGAGACACTTCAGTGACAAGAACCTGCAGCACAGACCCCTTGAGCTGGGCTGAGGCAGAGCTCAAACGTGGCAGAGCTGTCCTGGGAACCAGAGAGCTGCCAGGGCATTCATCTCCCCAGGGAGTGTCAGGCAGATGGACCCTTCTCCCTGAGGCAAGCAGAGCTCTGGCTGCCTTTTCCACTCAGCTGAAATGAGTTTCTTAAGGACAAGCCAAATTAATCCAACCAGTCTCTGTTTCACATAGTTTCTACTGCCCAGCCTGTCACTCAAACAGTTTAAAAAAAGAAAATGTATCCCATCTCTCCTAAGCTTAATGACTGCATGTCTTCTAAATAGAGTTCTAAATCTGCCAACTCCATTGCTAAATAGAGCCATTATCTGCTGCATTTGTATTAACATTCCTTGTTTTGCATAGAGAAGTTCAAGCAGCTTTTATTTTCCAACTGAGCTAGGAGTCTGAGCACAGTCAGCAAACATCTCAAGCCTGTCTCTTAAATCAAAACTAAACTGAATTTACCAAGTCTTTCTCTGCTGGATTGTTACTCCTGGTGTGGCTGGAGAGCTGCTCTGTCAACCAGGTGTGTCACAGGAGCTGCAGGTGGGGATGCACAGCCCAATGTACACCCAGTCTGCATCAGAGGAAGCACCACTGATTTGCTGATCACTTTATTTGGACACTCTGGCTGGTTCTGCAGCTCTGCTGTCAGGCTGGGTTTACTGCAGCTGAAGGACAGATTCCCAGTGCAGTGTTCTGTCACCAGGCTGGGGTGCCTCAGATGTGGATCAATACAGATCATGAGCATGTGGTAACTGATTCTTCTACACTGTGACAACTGAACCTGATGCCTTTTCCTGGTGTTATGAAAATGAAGCCAGACATGGTTAGAGGGGTTGGGGTCTTTCCCTCAGTATTTTAATCAGGATCCTGTTTGGTGCATCCACTTCACCCAGGTGCCAGCGTGGCAAATGCACCCCCGTCAGTCACACACACCAGTTCTAGACTTTCCACAGCCCAGATCCAACAAGGGAGCCCAATAATGAGGCTGGGGTGGGCTAACCCCCAGTTTACAGAATCCTCCTGCCAGGAGACCTTGGGTTCCTGAGTTAGTAGGAATGTTTGGTGTCCCTGGCTCTGCAGCTCTGGGCTGTTCAGTCTCAGGCCTGCAGAACACTTACAAAACACTGAGCACTAAACTAAGTAAAAGGTTGCAGGTGTGCCTGCTGATACTTGTGGATACAGAGAACTGTGTAAAAGGTATATAAAAGAAAAGACAAAAATCATTCCGGCATCAAACCAGGCACAGCTTGATTGTACTTAGTGGGAAAGAATTGCACAGTAGCAATGAGAGGTGGAGTAGCAGTGAGGGGAGCATTGCAGAAGTGACCCACAGATCCTGGGCACACTCTGCACCAGGGAGTGTCTGCAAAGCAGGGCCAGGGCTGTGCCAGTGCCTTAGAACTGAACTGAAACTCCTGAGTCACTAAGGGACAAGACTGTACCCTAAGGCACTGGAACATTGTGGTGATGGTGTGTGGGGAAACCAGTGCTCTTCCCCAAAATTAAGAGAGGTTTGCAAATCTACCAAGGAGAAAGCACCAGCAGTGTGTGCAGGGGCATGCCGGGCAGACAAAATTGTAGTATGCATTCACAGAGGAAAAGTGTTCTGCCTTTCCTAACACGATGCTTGATTCCTTTTCAAGGGGACCCTCATAAGAATATTTGATACTTCATCAGGGCATTTAATCCAGGAGCTACGTCGAGGATCACAAGCAGCCAATATTTACTGGTAGGTTCAGCTGCTTCTGTGCCCTCTGTGGGAGTGGCTGTGGTTCCCCTGCCTGCTCTGGGCACTGCTGGAAGGGGAAGGCAGGATCTGGGAGCTCTGTGAACCTGGCACAGGTTCCAGGACCAGGGACAGAGCTGTGGCTGTTGCCAGGCCGTGTTTCTGCTCAGCCCAGGTGAACTGGGGGATGCTGAACCTCCCACTGACATGAACATGAACACTGCACAGGGGGTGGGGTGAGCTCGGGGAAAAGGGGAGCTTAATCCCCACACCCTGCTGGGCAGGGGGGGCACCCAGGGCAGAGGTGTGACTGTCCCAGGAGCAGGGACACCCTCTGCCCATTCCCCATGAAAACCCCCATTCCTGGGCCAAGCCCCACTGTGGGGCAGCACATTCTGCCCACTCCTGAGAGCAGAGCTGGTGCATTCCCTCCCAGCAGCATCAGAGCAGCCCTGAGCAGTGGTGTCCATTTCAGGGCTGCTGCTGCCTCTGCAGTCTGCTCTGAGTGCTCCTGTTCACCCCTGAGCTCCTGGCTCCTCCCAGGGAGCTGTCACCACCCTGCCTGCCAGGCTGCCACAACTGCAGGAGCAGAACTGTCTGTGCCAGGGCTGTGGCTCTGTCCCAGGAGAATCCTGCAGCTCTCTGTGTTCTCTGCAGTATTAACTTCAACCAGGATGCTTCCCTCATCTGCGTCTCCAGCGACCACGGCACAGTCCACATTTTTGCTGCTGAAGACCCAAAAAGAAATAAGCAGTCAAGGTAAGGATGGAGCTGTTCTGAAGCCCTGGGGGGTCCTTGAGCTTTGAATTGCATTTCAAACATTGGCCATGTCACTCAGTTGTAAAATCTTTACGCTGCTGAGGGTGGAAAAATTTATCTGCTGGGCAGATTTAGGACTCTGGTAACTGCCAAGTTCCTGCTGTCCTTTGAGGGGCTGTAGCATTTCAAGAGAGGATCAGTGAAGGTTTAGTTGATTCTATGATTAACATAATTTGTGGACACTTTCTTCTACTAAAAATCAATCCTTCTGGCAGTTCTTGCAGTCCCTTAAAGCCATCGAGGGGAATTACTCAGGTTATCTGATACTCACTTAAAGATAATAAAGTCAGTAAAAACTCATGTGAACCCTGCACCTTGTTCAATCCAGCAGCTCTGAATCCACTCCACTGAACACTTTGCCAAACTGTTAATGTCTTCTTTTGTTTTCTCTTTCAGTTTGGCCTCTGCCACCTTTCTCCCCAAGTACTTCAGTTCCAAATGGAGTTTTTCCAAATTCCAGGTTCCCTCAGGCTCTCCGTGCATTTGTGCCTTTGGAACAGAGCCAAATGCTGTCATAGGTGAGTGATGGAGGCATCCCCAGCTTCTGGCTGGAGAACTGTGCTGGCTTGGAGGGAGGGAATGCTCTGCTGGGACAGGGCTGAGTGTCCCTGTCAGCCAAGAGCTCTGGCTGCTCCCACTGCCCAGGGAGGAGGCCCAGGGCTGGCACAGCCTGGGGCTGGCACAGCCTGGGGCTGGCACAGCCTGGGGCTGGCAGGGCTGGTGGCCCAAGGGGTCCCTCCAGAGCCCCTGTGAGGCTGAGGTTGCACTGGAGCTGCAGGAGAGGAAGGCACCTCTGGCCCAGCCCCACTGACCCTGCCTGTTTGTGTTGCAGCAATATGTGCAGATGGCAGCTACTACAAATTCTTATTCAACCAAAAAGGGGAATGCTCAAGGGATGTGTACGCTCAGTTCCTAGAAATGACAGACGACAAGCTCTGACTGAGGGGAGTGCTCAGCTCCAAGCACTGCCTCAGCCACCCTGCGCCTTTGAGGGACAGAATCTGAGTGTCCAGCACTGATCCAGAAGTTCAGCAGAGCTCATGGAGAAGCCTGGCTCAACATGATCACAAGCAGCTCTGAAGTAGTGGACTACATATGTTTGTTCTCATTTCTGCAAGTATTCATCATTAAAATCTCTTTGGGTTACTGTCACCAACTCAAGTTTTCAAGATGTGGCTTTCAACAAGCTTGTGCCTCTTGGGTTTCTCTTTAGTCTAAATTGTGACATGACTGTAGCTCCAACAAGAGTGCCTGCCACAGGGAAAGCTCTGCAGGGGCTGTCCACACCTTCGGCTGGCCTTAGGAAAAGGGATGTGAAACCAGAAGATTTTAGGCATTGCTTTGCTTCCACTGCATGGCTGGGATCAAGGGAACACTCTGGGTCATGCTTTCTCCACCAGGAGTCCTGGCTCCCCGTCCCCTGGCACAGAAAAGGTGACAAGTATGGAGCAAGGGACACCTGGAGATCGAGTCCTGCTTGTCCTCTGACCTGGTGCCCAGGGCTGGGTGCTGCTGCAGGTGAGGGATCAGCATTACCTGCCCAAGGTGCCAAACTCTGTGGAGCAGCTGGAGGCACCTTTGGGCAAGGGCTGAGCCAAGTCCCCTCTCCTGTGTGAGCACAGTACCCAGGGCTCCTGTAGGTGTAGAGGTGATTCCTTCCATAATCCAGCAGTCAGTACTGGTGTGACAGCTGTCAAACTGCTGCCAAACTAAACTGCAGCTGGGAGCTGGAGAGGCCACGTCCATGTCCAGCACAAGAACTGAACAAGGTGGCAGGAAGTTCCATGTCTGCAATGGCTTTAAACTTGCAAACTTGTCTTTTTTTTTTTTCCTTTGAGCTGTCGCATACTATTGCTGCTGGCCCAGGGACAGGTAGGTTAGACTGACCCCACTGACTTGTGCACTCTTCCCCAAAAATTGTTACCCTGTTTCCTGCTGACCTAAGGCACAAGCTCCTAACCCAGAACCTGAGATAGCCCCGAGTTCAGCATCTGTGGCACTAAACACTGGGGCAGGGAGGTCTTGCTCTTCTGAAAGCTAATTTCACAGATGCTGCAGTCCTGACACTCTGTGACTTCAGCTGCAAACTCTCTAACTTTGACAAGTCCCTTTTAGTGTCATGTAACCTACTAAGGACTAACTTACCATGTTGATGTCAAGGTTGCATGTTGCTTTTATGCGTATTTAACCACAGGAATTGTTTTGCACACTTATTTGTAATATGTTATTTCTTTTAAATAAAAGTGACTAACTTTGCTGTATTCACTGATGGTCACGGCCACGGTTTCCATTGCTCCAGGTTGGGGGAATAATCATGTGAGTCCATAGTGGTGGCTGGTGAAGGACAGGAGCTGCATGAAGAGGGAACAGGAGCACGAGAGCCACTGCCTGGGACACGCTCCTTGTCCATCCCAAAACAAGTCCAGCTTCCCAGTGCAAAGCAGTTCTTGTTCAGCACTTACCCTTCCCCCCACTGCTGGGCTCAGGCTCCTCAGCAGGAAACAGCTGGACCAGCAGAAGGACCTGGAACTGTCATCTCCTGGAGAAGGACGTGATGGGAAAGCACTGGAGACCTCTCCCCACGTGTGATGTAAATCCCCTGTGGCTGTGCAGAGGGAGCTGGGCATGATCCCAGCCCTGGGACTCAGCTCAGAGCCCAGGAAACTCCTGAGCTCTCCCATCCAGCCCCTGCACCTGCTCCAAGAGCTCTGCCAGGCCTCAGCTGCTGCTGCACCAACCCCTGCCCTCCTGTCCCAGTTATCCTGGAGCTGCCAGGAACCTGCAAACACATTTCCAGGCAAGACTTAAACTCTCCTGAACGTGCAACATTTTCCCTAAACCTCTGCTCCAACGTGGCAGCAGGAATGAAAACAACACACCTGTGCAGGCAGCCAGCAGTGCTGCACTACCCCTGGAATGCCCTGAACAACCTCAGATTCTTTGTGCTACTGCAAATGGATGGGATTAGGTTCAGCTGTTCTGCAGAAATCAAATCCAGCCCAGGATTGAGCCTTCCCAGCTGCTGCTGGCTCCAGGTTGCTCTGCCAGTGCTTCACCCATTGCTGCTGCTGCACCACCTCCTGCAGGGAATTTACCCAGGGTTTGCACAGCTCTACAATCAAATGCAACAGTGCTCAGTCACCTCCTGGGAAAAGAATGTGGGCCCTGTACCTGGCACTGATGGACTGGTGGGTCCCCCCAGCCACCAGGAAAGCAGAGAGCTTGCACAGCAAATTTAAGACACGACTGTTCCTGGAACTCAACCATCTAGTCCCAGCAGCATCTGCTCTTAAAGTACCAGGATTTTGTATTGAAGAGCAGCTCGATGCCTTCTCTCCCCATTTTGCCATCTCTCTCCACAGTACCTGTGTCACAGTTCAGAATCCTGACAGGAAAACTAATGAGTCAGTGCACCAAATTCTACAGTAATTCCAGGTATCTGCCAGCAGAAACTGTGGAACACGAGGATCTCTTTCAGAACCTTTAGGTATTCACAAGAAAGGAGAAAAGACAAGGTTAATCAGTGCAGTTGGAGATGTGAGACATGACCAGTTGTTACAGACACAGGCACAAGTGTGGGACACAACAGCCACTGAGTGACACCCTGCTGGGGTCACCCTGCTCCTCCTGCCTCGGGGCACAGTAACAATTACACCACTTCACTGCCTCCTTCTTAAGTGATTTTCTTCTTCATCCCCCAGGATTGTGCTTGTTCAGACCACTCAGACCATGCTTTCTGTTCGAGGAGCAGCTTCTGCTTATTCAGCCCCAGCAGTCCCACAGCCATCCAAGGCTTGGGGAGTTGGGTTTCTCCCCAGCTCTTGGAAGCTTTGCCATGAAAAGCTTGACTTCCACTGCATGGCTGGGAGTTTGCTCAGCTTCCAGGAAAGCTTTTCCTGCTCCTGGACAGCATTTCCCCAGTACTGAGAAACAAGAGACTGTAACCAATGCAGGAAAAGGGAATCAGACACCAAACCCACGATCACAACAGCAATTCCAGAGAGTGACATCTCCTAAATTTACTTACAGAAACAATGATCCATCTGAGGCAAACTCGTTCCTGTGCCCAATTCCATGCCCCAAGCAGTGCCAGGCACTGACAGGGCCCAGCCCCAGGCCCCTCTGTGCCCATGGCAGAAGGGGCACCTTGGCTGTTGGGGCTGCCACAGAAGCTGCAGTGACCCCAAATATACATGGATATTCCAAACACGCTTGGTGAGTAATTTCAACTTAGTTAAGTTGCTGAATAAAATTTAATTTTATTTAAAAAAATCTTATACACTATTATTCACCTAGCCCTAGTTGTGAACAGATTCTCACTTCTGAAAATAAACCACATTCTAGTCAATTCATTCAACACCAAATTAAATTACTAGTACTGGATTTTTTTTTCTTAAAAAAAGTATGTTAAAACTTTACTTTTTTTTATTTTTAAAACCTCTAAAGAAAACGTTGCAATTGTACAGAAATGCTTCTTTTCAGGTTATGCTTTTTTTTTTTTAAATGCCTGTTATAAATCCAGCTTGTGTAGAGTTTTTTTTTCATAGTTTTTTAATGTATTATCTGCAGAGACATTGTAACAGTTCCATTGTGTGGATGAACACAAAACTTGTACAGATTTCTCATATTTGGTCTTTAGGTAAATAGTTTCCAAAAGCTGCCTAAAATAACCACTCCAAACTGTTCAGTCCATCATGAAAATACAGTTTTTTTTTTCCTTTCGTAGCAGGAAAGGAAATATAAATAATGCATCTTTATTACAGAACAGGACAAAAACCAGATTCCCATGGAGCCAAGTCTGGCTCCCACTCACCTGGCTGCAGGAGGAACTAAGACGTTGTGTGAGTTGAAGACTGAACAGCAGCCTTGTTTCAATTGAATTTTGAAATGTAAAGTGGAATCTATTACCACATTAAAGTGAGAAATTACCGATACATTTTAAAATGTTCAACTGCAGAACACACACTTAAAAAAAAAAAATTATTACCATAATCTGGTAGCCACTGTTAGAAAACCACAACAGCTACTGGTCATGGAGACCCCGAGGTCAGTGTCTGACATCAAAGTGTTACAGAGAAACGGGGCAGATTAATTTCTACTGAAGGGTTCTTAAGCTTAAAAATATCGAATATACCTCTGACAAGATAATTTTACTCTTTTTAAAAGGACTCGTGATAAAGAATTTTATCTTTCTAAATGAAGAACAGTCTGTTATCTTAAACATACACAATATTAAGCGAGACTCTTGTTTTACTTTAGACTGGAAAAATATGCCAGGGACAGTCAAAGTCAACACAAAGTAACAAACAGCAAAAGGTAGCAGAGAGAGAAACAGGTAAGTGCAGCTCTGGTCAAATCC
The DNA here is from genome assembly GCA_025920805.1 of Petroica traversi. Taxonomy (NCBI): domain Eukaryota; kingdom Metazoa; phylum Chordata; class Aves; order Passeriformes; family Petroicidae; genus Petroica; species Petroica traversi. The sequence continues at coordinate 2,437,408 of JAHLSL010000074.1, forward strand.
ATAGCAGTTCTTTACGTCAGTTAACGGCTCATTTACATCAGAGTTTCTAATCAGTTACATGCAAGCCCAAAGAAGCGTTTGATCACTACACATGGTAATAAAATTTGATTAAATTTATCAGGCAACTGCTAAAATATGAAAATTTGCAGATGTAATAAAGTAGCTTTATCTGAACTTGAACAGGACAGACAAAAGTAAATCATTCCGTTGGTTAAAAAAACCCTACATTCAGTTTTTTACCAAACAAAATTTCACATGAAAAGTAGTTGTGTGATTCCAAAGTTTTCCGGAGTAGAAATGGAGTGATTTGAAATGTCAAAGACCCCATCGTTTTGCAAAGAAATGAAAATACACCTCAAAAATTTCTAATTCCACATGTGAACAACAAAATACTGCATATCTATCAACAACTGCATGGGTGGGTGGTTCGGAAAGGCTTTAGCTGCCACGGTGTCGGAATGGCTCCTGCCTCTGTTCCCTTTAGGAATTTACAATCCTTTGAAACCAGTCACACTAAGAGCTATCATGCTGCCGTTACACTGAGATCCTCAGTCCTGGGAATCATCTGACAGATCCTGTTAAAGCTGCAGCCCTCCCAGCACTCACAGTCCGTGGGGCAGGAGGGGCGGGGGCACAGCCTCTACAACAACATGGTTCTGCAGTTTGACTTTAAATTACCAAGTTTTAAGGCCACCTGTGTTGGGTTTTGTTTCAGTGCTGAAAGTTGAAGTCTGATCACAGGGCCCCTTTCCCCACTGCGTGAGAACATGTTCCAACGTTTTAGGTGTTAGATTTAAGTGTCTCCTTTTGGCACCACGGAGTTTGTTTTTGTTGGTTTTTTTGTGTTTGTTTGTTTTTTTGTTTTTTTTTTTTTAGAAAAAAAAAAGAAAACTCCCCTAAGTTTCTAGTTCTGGCTGCCTTTGTCACTCACTGCCACGGGTGGGGTGTCCACGTTCACAGCTATGACTATGCTCTCTCCATCCTCTGTTTTGATACGTTTGAGTTCCTGCTGTTCTGCCTGGTCTCCGTTCTGGCGCTTGGTGGGCAGCGACGCCGACGCCGACGCGTGGGTGGCCAACATATGCAAAGGACTTGCAGCAGCTGCAAAAACAGAACAAACTTCAGCACCCTGATCCTGTCAAATCAGACACAGGGAAACAACCTGCTCTGTCACTGAATTAGCAATTCTTTGTTGGGAACACATGGGGTATCGGCAGGCCCAATTCTGCTGGGATTGTTTAATCTGCACAAACCTGTGGTGCAGATTAAGGACATTTTCCCAAATCACTCAATATTCACACAGATTTGGACCCAGATTTGGAGAAGAGGGAAGCAGCTCCATTTAGCCACTGAGAAGCTGAAGATGGGGAAGGATCTGATGACTGAATACTTAGCAAATCCACATTGTAACTTGTGACAGAAGTGAGTTCACAACCCCCTCTGACAGGTGCTGGCCAGGTCTCTGGTTCCTGCAGATGTGTGACAGGCCTGGAAGGACAGCAGGACCACGCCAGAGCCAGCTGGGGCTGTGAGTTACTGCAGGGAAGTTCTGGGGTTCACAGAGCCAGGAGAGACACGTGACAGGAGCAGCAATTCCCCTGCAGTGGGTAATAAGGAGGGATTTGCCAAAGCTAAGGGAAAGGCAGGGCTGGAACAAGGACCAGTGGTCAGAAACCACCCAGGTGACAAAATGTAAATGCACAAGTGAATCACAGCAGCAGAGTCACAGTTCAAACATCCCATACAAGATTTTAATCCTCCTTCCACAGATGAGGCAGCCCAAGTCACCACTCATGGGTGAGTACAAATCTTGAGACCCCTGAGGTTCCTCCCTCTGCCTGTGAGCAGCCCCTTCCTCAGCATCAACCCTGATTAAATTCACCATTCAAATGCCTTTGCAAAGAATGCAAAATGCTAATTGCAGATTTCCTTGTTCATTGCATTTCATGAAACTTTATCTGAACGTTATCAAACCACCTGCTTTTTTCCTGCTCCCTTCCCTCAACATCACTTCACTGACATTATACTGGCATTCCTTGCTGGTGGAGATGAAACATCAAGTCCATGAGAAATTATTACTGGCTAAACTTGTAGTTTGTTATTAGTAAGTTATCCTAGAGAGTATCAGCTCTGCATGAACCAAGCTGTGAATCAATTTGTTCTGGAACCTCAGCAGTCATTCAGCTCCCATTAGAAAATGTATTCCTTGTACCATTTCTGAATAGGAGCCATGGACATGGAACTTCTGAATAAAAGGCCTTCCTGCAAATTTCATGTTGCTTAAATAAAAACAAGAAGTTCACCCCTCAGCTTCCAACACACATTAAGACAATCACTGCACTATTTATTGCATTCTTCCAGTGGAAGGTGTCCCTGCCATGGCAGGGATGGAATGAGATGAGCTTTAATGTCCTTCCCAACCCAAACCCTTCTGTGGTTCTGTGATTTTCCACTCCAGGGTCTGGTGGGTATCCAGAGACCCTCTGGCTGCTATGTGGGAGTAGGAAACACACAAAAGAACAATGATGTTTGAGATCTACACTGAAAGCTGAGATACAGAATATTGAGTTATGAAATTTTGTCGTACAATAAGAAATGTGAGTTTCTTTTGGACCCCAGAGCTCTCAGCTGACTCACTGAGCTGTTCTGCAAGAGCAGGATCTGAAAGCACCTGCTTTACACACATGGAAAATGGAACAGGAACAGGGTTTGCTCTGCATTTCTTCTCAGATGGCACAAACCTTCTTCTGCCAAAGACAAACACACAAATGTGTGAGTGAACACAGCCACATGCAGACAAATACAAACAAATCTGGGTTTCTGTGGGCCCAGCTCCCCCTTCTGATGCTTTTCCTGAGAATTACCTGGTTTCTTGCTGGTTTAGGAGTTCCTGTAACAAGAGACCAGGACTGGAGCACACCTCACTCCACACCCCTGTCACACACACACACTGGGAAGCATCACAGCTCCACTCCTGTGTGCAGCCACACTCCCTGCACACCCTGCCCTGGCATTGAAATCAGCTGAGTTTTCAGAATCCAGGAAAAAGAGAAAAAGAATCATTCCTTACTTTTAAAAATAGCTTTTCAGTATATTTCACATGGCTCTCAGCTCTATTCACACATCCCTTCTGACACAGAAAGTGCACCTCAAGTCTGACTGTGATGCTTTTGCTGCTCTTAGGCTGGAAGTGAAGTGGCAGCAGCCAGAACACTGACCTATAAATGTCAGTGATGGCAAAGGAGTAAAAAGGAAATGAAGCAGATAATTCACTCCACCAGAAAGACTTTAGAGCAGAAATGCAGGTAATAAATTGATATAAGATAGCCCTAAATGTTTCTGTAAACAAGGGACAGAAACCCTCACCTTCAGTACCAGATAATACTCAAAGCAAAGCTGTCAGAACAAGCTGTGAGGATCTGCCAGCAGAGCAAACCTGCCCGTGCTGGGAGCAAGAGGGAAAGTGTGGAATGATGACAAAGCACTGCTGCCTGCTCAGCCTGCCCAGCCCCAGAGAGGAATGAGGGATTCAGACATGAACCACCTCAAAATCTTACAGAATTTCAGCCTTCAGTACAGGCTCAATAAAATCAGAATAAAAAGTAACAGTTCAAAGAGTCAACCCACAAGCAAGTTCTGGTTTTCCTGTTGGTGGCTTCCAACAAACCACCTGGGAACAGGCAGCTCTGTTTTACAGGAACTTGTTCTAAAACTTATTTCTAGCCCAGTTTAACAAGGAGAGAGGAAGAGTTGTCACCACTAAGTACAGCCCTGTAACAACCACAGAGAGGACAGAGAGACACTCAGGAAAAGAGAAGGGAAAGAGAGAGGAGAGAGAGAGGTAGAAGGAGAGGCAGAGGGAAAGGGAGAGGCAGAGACAGACGGAAAAGCAAAGGGAGAGGCAGAGGGAGAAGCAAAGGGAGAGGCAGAGGGAGAGGCAGAGGGAGAGGCAGAGGGAGAGGCAGAGGGAGAAGCAGAGGGAGAGGCAGAGGCAGAAGCAGGGGCAGGGGCAGGGGCAGGGGCACGGGCAGGGGCACGGGCAGGGGCACAGTGACAGTCAGACAGGCTGCCCCCTGTACCTACCCGAGCTGCCCTGGCCCACGGCAGCGCTCAGGGGCACGATGTGCGTTCCGTTCTGGGTGACAGCTTTGATGGGCAGCTGGTGCTGCCCCAGGGGCGCCTGCTGCACGATGGTCACTGTCTGTAGGGGGGTGGGCTGCGAGGTCTGGATGATGCGACCTGCAGCTCCTATTGCAGCATGGCTAATAGCAGGGAGAGGCTCCACTTTCACTGCAGAACAGGAGAGAAAACATGGGTAAAATTAACCAGGTGCTCAGGAACCACTTGGGTTTCGCTCAGTGAAGTGTATTGGTTTTATTGCTTGCTCCAACATATCTGAGAAATTACGATTTGAAATCTTCAGTTTTAGCCAAACACTCCAAGCATTGACCTGCAGGAATTGATGCCCCATCCCTGCCCCTCCCTGAATGAGGCTTGGAGCAGCCTGGTCTGGTGGAAGGTGTCCTTGCCCGTGGCAGGGGGAGGACCAAGATGGTCCTTTAAGCACCTTTAAGGTCCTTCCAAACCAAAGTGCTCTGTGGCTCTACAATCCCAAGTTTCAAGTACTGATCCCTCTGTATGACGAGGTGCCAGAACAACCCCACAAGTTCTCACCTTTGACTTCCTTGTGGTCTCCATTCTCTTGAGGTTCTACCTTGGGCTGGGTGACCATAGCAGCTTGTGTGACGACCGCCTGTCCTGCCACAGTGTAAGTGTTTGCTGGTGCTAATCCAGTCACGTTGGTGACTGACACAGCTGGGATCTGGTGCACAACATGAACTGTCTGAACTACAGGCTGCTGGGAGGTCGATGTTGTCACGGGAGTTGCAACAGTGTAGGTGACGGGTTTGATAGCTTGTGGTAGCTGCCGTTGTACAGTAATTAAAACTGGCTGGCTAGAGAGAGGTGATCCTACCAAGAAAGAGGTCCAAATTAGACTGCTAATTTTCATTATTTCTTTTAAGCCAGTCATTCTTTTAAACTTCACATTAAAACCTCAGAGAATTAACAAGCACCTTCACTAATGCCTGAATGAGCCAAAACACTGGACAATGAAGGTTAGGACAGGTGGTTAATCCCAGCTCCAGGCTCAAAGTAAGGGCAGTACTGGCTCAGTAAGACCCACAGACCATTTGGGCACCCCAGCTCTGCCCCAGAGCAAGCTGTGGTTGGCATTTATTTAATTAAAGCCCTTTCCATAGATGGGACACTTGTGCTGCAGGTGTCTCCCTGGCAATGCTGGGCTCTGCTCAGGACCATGTCTGCTCTGAATGCTCACTGGCACTTTTGGAGTGCCACATCACCACCAACAAACTGCATGGCAAATGTACATCAAAGCAGTTAATTAAACAAACACATCCTTATCCCATCGTGCCTAATGCTCTTTTTGTTTTAAATCTCTTATCTCTTAAAGAATTCATTTAAATTCTTTTATCCCCCCCCACTCTGGAAGGATGACATGAGTGGATCACACACAGAGGTGTGAAATTTCTTTATTTCTGTAACACACACAGCCTCACATTTTGGGGTTTTTTTCCAAGAGAATTGTTACAAGACACTACAGTCCTACCCAGGAGAGAGGCACAGCCCCTCCTCAGTACAAAGTGACCCAAGGTTCTGGAGCAGCCCCGGGTAACAACAGCCCCACGTGTGCTATCAGACCCTCCCTGCTGCTTCTGAGTTTCTCACGGCTCTGCTCTGAATGTGAAGAGGTGAAATATATACTCCTTTCTGGTGCACATGTGAAGCCTTGGCAATATTTAGGTGTCAGCCCTCTGCCCCCAGCCTGGGGCAAGCCCAGGGCTCCTCACCTGGGGCGCTCTGTGCAAATCGCGCTTCTTGTATGACGGCGAGTTTTGGCTGGATGGCGCTGGGCTCGGGCTCCATGGGGACAGGAGATCCTTCCCTGGACAGGCTCTCGGGGGTCTGGACGCCACTGGAGTGCGCAGACAACACTCCAGAGTGGTTAGGAGAAGCTGGGGCACTTCTGCAGTTAGAAATGAAAGCAGCAGCTGATGTGTTTTAACTTCTGAACTGTGCAAGCCCATGACCTTTCTCTAACGAGACCGAAACGCTGCCCGCAGCAGGGGAGGGCACAGCTACAACCCAGAGCTCAGGATCTTTTAAAAAGCTTCTGTTAAACAGGGACAGAATTTAAAAGCAAACTCCAGGTACAGTTAACGGAGAAGAAGTGGCTGGATGCCTTCTTAGGGAGACTCTAAATCTGTGAAACATGAACATTTCTTCTGGTGGAGAAGAACAATGAGCAAATCTGAGGCTACAGGGCAAGCAGAAAAAGATCTGCACCAGCAGAAAGGCCATAACTTTACAGAGGGAAAAATTTAAACCCAGGTGTTTCCCCATCAGGAATTCTGCTCGAATATTATCAAACTGAATACACAATTGTCATCTCTAAGGTCAATAAAATGGTAGCCGGTATCTGAGAATTTTCTTTGCAAACAGTTTTAAAATCCAGTAGATGGCAGTTAGAAATTAAAGTTATAATTCTGCAAAACCCATCAAAGGTACAGCAAGGCTTGCTTACATTAACAATCTGATAGTTAGTTATGCAAACCGAGTTCTTTAACACTAAAAACAAGCAATAAACACAAGCCTGGTGTATGGGGCAGCCTCCTCATGAAACACACAGAATTCAAACACTGAGTCTGCATGAAATTAAATTGCTAAACTCGTGACTGTATCCCAAGCTATCGAGTCTGCAGCAGCCTGAAGATTAAACAACAGCCATAGTCTTTTTGTTCATCTGGTTTTCCTTACCTAGAAGAGAGTGGTCCCAGAGGGGTTCTAAAGCAAGGTACTCCCCTAGGCCGCCTTTTCCTAAAAGCCTGCTCTATTAATTTGCTTTCAGAGGCAGGGTCTATCCTCCAGAATGAGCCTTTGCCTGGTTCTTCCTGGGAACGTGGTACTTTGATGAAATAACGATTCAGAGAGAGATTGTGACGTATTGAATTCTATGGAACATAAAAAAATATGTAGAATTCATATAACTTTTCCAAGTCAGAATGTGGCCTACTGCAGCAGTTTGTACTATAGGAGACTCGGGGTTCAGCTCTTTAATTCCTTAATTTAACAGAACTCAGAGCACTACCAAGCAGTGCCATAAACCTGAAAGGACTCTTGCATTTGTCAAATCTTTCCCAACAATTAAAAACCCAGTATGCTAATTGGATATAACAGGAAATCCCATTTATTTCATTCTCTCATGAGACACACGGTGATTGAAACCAAGTGTTTAAAACACTAGAAATACTTGTGCAGAATGCAGTGTAAAAACAAAAATAAAGATGATCAGTGCTTGTACACCACCCTTCCCCAGGTGTCAGAGCTCCTTCCAGGAGGGCCAGCAGAACTCAGCATTCACTGATTCTGATCCTGTGTGGTAATTCTGTTACTGTGCCACAGTTCAGAAAGAAAAGGCTGAATTACACAAGTTCCAAAGGCAGCTGGATTGTTGTGAATTCACCCACAGTCCAGTCTGGCTTAATAAAAGAGCCAAGAATTTAATGTCTATTAAAACACCAAGTGGCAGCAGGTCCTGAACCAGCTTTTCCAGATCTTTGTCACCACAGTCCCTTTGCACATTCCCACATCCTCAATTTGCTGCAACATCCCCCCACTCCTCCATCAGAGCAATGCACAGAACTGCTGACACCCTCAAGTGGCTCTATCTGTGCTTGCCTTTGCACACAGAAGTCTTTTTTTTTTTATTTTTTAACATAGATAAACCCCAAAATCTCTCTCAACATTATCCATGAATAAGAAGAAACTGATGCTAAGGATTCATCCTGAAATACTTGTAGGGAAACAGAGGTAAATGGGAAAAAGTTTTACATTAACAAAAGCTCTCCAAATTTTGCAAAGCAAATGGAAAACTTGCTCAAATATCTGAGTTCATGACCCTGCTGGTAAGTTTGGGAAACTTAAAGCAGTGATAACCATATATGATTTCTTGAATGCAAACTGATGAAAGCAGAGATGGTTTTTTCCCTGCCAAAAATGGAAACATAACTAGAAAGATGCCAAGAACATATTTATAAATTGTATTTATTTCTCCATATGCTGGAATAGAGGAGCAGATCCAAAGTACCTGCTAAAATAAGTTCACAGAGAGGAGTCTTCAAATGCTCAATAAAATGAGATCATTGTATGCTAAAGGATATAAATACCTCTGTTTCTTAAGGTATGGGACTGGGACACTACATGTGTTTGTACTCTGTGTTTTGAGTAGTTTGTGCATATCTAGCATCAAATATGGTTTGAAACATCTATCCTAAGTCACCAGAGCTGCAATCCAACTCCTGATGTGCAGAAGCTGGCAGAGCAGTGACTGAGCAGCAGCTGATGTTCAGCTTTTGCAATTGTTTCTATGAGCAGCTGCTGCTGAATGACTCCAGCACACAGTGCCTGCTGTGCTATCACCTTGGCTTTACTGCACCCCAAACCCACACCCTGTGCTGTGGCAGAGCTCTTCACCTCAGCATAACTCTGTGTGTGTGTGCTGGGTTCATGATGCTCACAAAGAAACATCATCTACACAGATACTCAAGGTACTGCAAAATAGGAAGCAAAACACACATCAACATTTGATAAACAGAGTCTTGTTGCTAAAACAACGTGACTGCAGCCAGGATACTGCACTGTTATGTGGGAAAGGGAAACAAAAGAGACTTCCCAGCCACAACAGCCAAGTCCTTGACTAACCAAACCCTTAGCAAACAGCCAGGAACAGCTACATTCCCCACTAACCTTGGGAGAGCTTTCATTTAGACTGTAGGACAAATGAGAATGTGATTAATATTTAAAAATCTCTGCAGGGAAGGCTTGTATTCTTCAGTCTCCCACTTCGCAGCCAGTGTTAACACTTCCTCACTTTTCCCCCTCCCTCAATCTCTGAATTTTACCTCCCTGAAAGGAGGAGTGAGCAGTGAGCTGACAGCCCACAATGGACTGTGTGCTCCAGGTGTTCCCTGCAAACTCTGCTCCTTTGCCTCTGAGACACCAAAACAGCACCAAAGGCACTGAGCCTTCACGTGTCTGGGAAGGCTCTGCCAGACTGGCTTGTACTCTGTTAGTCATCCTGGCAAAGCTGAGCCTGGCCTTGTGAAAATGAAAAGAAAGCAGAAATTAATTCTGCAGAGCTGAAGGGTTTGGTCCAACTCGGTACAGGAATGGGCAAGTTCACAAACCAAACAGTGCCTGAACCAGGGTGAGATAATGACAGATATCACACTTGTTCCTTCACCTGCTGCAAGGGCAAGATCCCTGCTCTCAAACAGAACTGAACTTGGAGCATTTAATATCTCAGTTTTATCTCAAGATAGCAACCCGGATGTTTGCACATTGTAAGTTACAGTACATGACACCATTCCTAGATAGCACACGGGATTCAAATCCAGTGCCAAAGGCACTTTGCTTTCCCCAAAGTCCATCTGCACCCCTACCAGAGGTTTAGAGAACACCCTTCCATCAATAAATCAGTATTTGAAATATAAACTAATGTAAATTGCCCACTTTGTTGGAAAACTTTACCATCAGAAGAAAGACAATACACTCATTTGACAAACTCTATTTCTGAAGGGTTCTGAGGCTTACCCACTGCCTGCTCATGACCATTTACAGCTGCCAGTATGGCTCACATGTAAAAAAGTAATATTCCAGAAAGCAAAATTACCTGCCAGCCCTTGTCTGCTGTCCTGTAGTAGGGGTAATTTTTAGTTATGTGCGTATAAATTCCATTTAGTGTAAGCTGCTTATCCGGGGCCATTGTAATTGCTTGGACTATTAACTGTGCATAGGAGTAGGGTGGCTTAGAGTCATCCTGGACAAAAACAAGAAAAATCTGCATCAACAAACTTTGAAGAGATACACACTGCTTTCCAGATCAAAAGTCATAAAACATCATTAGCTTGACTTAGGGAACTTTTGGATGTCCCAAATCTTAAAGGCAGAAGAGAAACTAAGAAAGCTTTGTTCTTCTGATGAGCAATTTTAAGATAACATAAATTCTATAGATATGTATAACAGCAAAGAATTTTCAATAGCTTCCAAACAGATCTATAACTGAGACTGCCACAGACCCTCCCCCAAAGGGGACAGGGGTAAATCAATCAATTAATCCATCTCACATCTGATCACACATTGTTTTTAAAGCCTGGCACGTTAAATTACCACTCAGTGCATACACCTTAGCAAACAAAACATCCCAAATCTTCCACTCAGTGCAGGTGTAATTTCTGGGATTGCTTTCAAGCTGTGTTTACCTTTGGGCTGTCTCCCCCTGAAGCTTCCTTGTCGTTTTCTGACTGTGAATTGTCAGCCATCAAATGTAGGTCAGATGCAATTCCACGACTCATTTTGTACCCTGAAGAGCCTGCGCCGCGGGGGCTCGATGGGCAGGAATTTGCAGCACTGTAGAGCATAAAAAGAAGATCCTACTATTTTGTTATACAGTATATCACCACATTATGTCTCATCAAAAAGCTCTGACTGCAGCAAAGCCTCTAGCAGAGCTCTGAGGCTGCAGCTGAAGGGCTGGCAGGGCTTCCATTACAAACCACCTTGCACATCTCACCAACCCATGGAAATGAGAATCCTGCAGGAACAAACCTTGCTCAGCCTTTCCTCCTCAGGACAAGGATCACCTGATTGATCAGGCTGTAATGTATTTGTGAAGGATTTGCCACCTTAAATCCACCTCAGCTGCCTCAGCAACCACAAATTTTCAGTCACTTGTTGGAAATGAGACACACATCTTGCATGGAATTTCTGCCATATGCTTGTGTTCTGTCTGCCCCCAAAAAACCATCTCTCCTGTGTAGTGTTTCTGCACATTTGAGAAAATGTAGCAAGCAGGGAGGTAAAAATGGGTTTGATTCTCATTTAAATCTAAACCAGTATTATTTTAAGTTTTTACAGGTGTGTGCACACACTTACACACAGATATGTGTATAAAAATTATAAAATTATCACAAATTTTATGATTTTTAATTTTTAAAAAAAATTATAAAATTATTTTAAATTTTATGCATCAGCACTGACTCAGCTGATTTAATGCAGTATTAGGCAAACAGAGCAGATACACAGTTAGAAAGCAAGAGATGCTGCCAAACACTTTTTAAAATAGTATCTCTGAACACTTCACATTTTGCCATCCATCACAGAAAAACAGATAAAATTCTATATCACTCCACTGGAACATCTTTCTATCAGCAGTCCCCTGCTTGCAGAGTCCACAGGAGCTGCAGCTGCATGATGCCAATTTTCTTCTATGATTTCCTTTTAGCCAAGAGGAAAGAGAAAGTCAGCAGGTGAGGTCCATCCCCTTCCCCAAAATAATTCTGGCAGCTCTCTTGCAAGGACAAACACTCTCTGCAATTCATACTGCAGCTGATTTCAAGGCAGCCCTCAGAAATTCCAAAAAAAACCAGAAATCCCAATAGCTGCACCTGCTGTGGCCCCAGAACAGCCTCATCTCCAAAGATAATCTTTAATCTTTGAATCTGCAGTTCAAAACATCAGCAACAAATAAATCTAGACAATAGCATTTAGATCTGTACACTAAAGCTTTAACAATTTTACATCTGGCAAGTTTTGTTTGTCTGCCTGGCCCCTCAAGTTTTTTGCTACCTCCATTTTTATGTGCAGAAAGAGGCAAACACTACAGACTGGGCAATATATATTTATGCTGAAAGCATCAAAGCTTCTCTTCCCAGAAATCCACCAATGATTTGCTACTGGTGATGTACTTACTATAAGAGAGATTTTTTAAGAGTTTCACTGAAGAATCCTTGGTTAGAGCCAAAATGTGTAGCTAATTTATTTTTTTTAGATATAGGTCACTGCTGCTCTGTGTTTTCACGTATCAGCTGACAACATCCCTCTGCTCTGCTCACTTCAGCATATATTGACAAAGCCACACATATGGTATAATCAAAGCAAGTTTACAAGTCTTCCACAAAACAGGATGATTTGCAGAGAAACTGTCAGGCTTTGCTCTCAAAATAGACTCAAAACTGTCATCTTTTTTTTTTTTTCTGTAATAAACGACTCAACAGGTGCACGAAAGCCCTGAAGAGAATTACAAAATTCATACTGAGGCAAAGACAGTGGTGATAGATGGGATGTTATCTGAAATAGTTGAGAGCTGCTCTGTCATTGGCAAGATGTGTTTTTCCTGAATTCTTAGGAGAAAGCAAACCTGTTACACAGAGAAATTCAGGTATCTTTTCTCTCTGCTTCCATCATTTAGGCAGGTGTCATTAAACACTCCCAGATAGAGACCAAGAGCTTGGCAAGCATGCAAGAACTCAATTATCCTTCCATTCAAATCTCATTAACAACTTGTACCTTTTTAAAAAGCAAGCATGGACAGTTCTTCACTCAAGTGAAGATGCAGGAAGGGAGAGGGGACAAAAAAGCTTTCAAAAGCAGGTGCATGACTGAAACGACTTTCAGTGCCTTGACATGGAAGTTTTGCTCCTGATCTTTCCAAGACTTTGAAGAATTCTATCTGCAGTAATTTCACCCATGGGTCACTTATGTTTAATTGAGTTTGGTCCCATGTAAGAGGTGGAACAGTGGCTGCAATTTCCACAGGAGCAGCAAGGCAAGGGAAATCCTGGATCCCAGCAAATCCTGGGATCAGGCACCCCAGCACTGAGCTCTGCACCTCAGCCTGTGTTTTAAATAAAAGGTCTGCTCCTTTCCAGCAGTGATTAACCAATAATAAATCTTCTGGAGTAACATTTTCCACACCAATAATAACCCAGACCACCATTTTTCTTGATAATGAACTTCAGGAGAGCAGTGGCAAATCAGGATGTTTTTAAATGTCATTTAAAATTCTCTCATTTGAAGAGTTGCCACAAGCATGCAAGAGCAAAAAGCAATTTAAATTGTTGGAATGCAAGAAAAATGCCAAGTTCCTGAGCAGACTGTTACACATTGTTAAACCAGAGTATCACAGACTGCTCATGCACCTATTTCAGCAGAAAAGGGTTTTTTTTGAGGCAGGTAATGCTGAGCTTCAGCTGAATTTTGACCTCAAAAGCAAAATATTGAATGAGAAAGTTGTGCTGAGCCTGACTGAGCATGGCCCTGATCCCAACTGCAGGGTTTAAATACCTGATAGTTCCTGTGGGAGAAGGGAGAGGGCTGATCAGGTGAGCCATGTTGTCTGGAATGTTTATTGTTAAGGGAGAGATCTGGGGTTGCACAGGTTTCACTGGGGACTCCGGGGCCTCCTGCTTTTCTCTCTTTTCATTGGACAGAGCTGTGAATGTTATCTTGATGTTTGTGCTGGGAAACCTGAAAGTACAGCTGAAAAATAAGAAAAAAAAAAAACCAACACAAATATATGAGCCACTTGTTTACAGAATGTAAGGCTTTCTGAATAACTTGCACCTAAGATCATTTCTAGTTTTTAAATTACAGTATTTCTGTAATTACCCACAACCATCTTCATTTTACACATCAGCCAGGGATATCAGCGTGACCAGAAAAAGATCCCCAGGTAAGCAAATGTCAGTACATTTGTAAAGGAACACAAGCAAATGCAGTTATTTCTAACAATGTTTATACATTTTCTCTAAACTTCTTGAGGTTCACCCTGATCTTGCAGCAGCCCCAAAGCAGAGCTATTTTGAAGACAAAAGCTCATTATTTTATGATGCCAAGGAATGGCTTCAGCAAAAGAACAAGCTGGTCCATGATAGCAGAATGAATCAGAAGCATAAATGTTGGCCAATTTGAGGTCTAATCAGTTTCATAGACTGGTCTACGAGATTTGGATCTTTTCTCTTAAAATCCCAACTAAATTAAACACATATAAATTCTAATTCTGCTCATTTACAGAGTATGCTGCTGCTTTAGAACTACATTCAAATACCTCTTTTCAGAGCTGAATTTAAGACCCAATTTCAGTAAACTGCCTATTTTCATGTATTACCAAGGATTACATGCCTAAATTTAATGACTAACAATAAATTAACAATGTGCAACTGTTTAAAATTTTGAAAAATAAAATACAATGAATGTACCTTAGGATAATCCCCTTTTTACATCCCTGTGCACAGCATTTAGAATTGAACCCAATTAAACAGGACATGCTGTTTCTCACTTCTCAGTAAATAAATTTGCTCAATCTTGAGCAAATAAGAAACTCAATTCTATCTCAACAAAAGCATCTATAAAAATACAGTTCAAATAACTTTACTACCTCCTCGTTTTGAAGTTGTTAGACTACACTGAGCACTAAACCCACGATGACATTTACACTCCTCCCACATGGTGAAAAGGACTTTCCAAGGGCTCTATACCCAGAAAGAAACCTCACAAAATGTTGGGGTTTGGGTTTGTTTTGCTTTCAAGTGCTTCTAGACAGATCTCGTTTTATACAGAGAGGAAACAAACACATGCTGGAACGAGGGGTAAGAAATGAGCTATGAATACAAAATACAGACTGTAAATAAAAGTGATCATTTCTCTGGAAAAATATATTAAACATAAAAGTGATGTAAGAATTGGCAGGAACACTCGGCTGCGGAGTAGCCTCAGAAATGAACTCTCTTGTGTTTTGGCTTTCATATCTTAAAATGAATCTAAGGATGTTTATAGAACAAAGGCAGCATTTGATTTTCACTCTGTCCCTTGCCACATCCACCACAGTGGTTCTTTTTCCCTACAATCCACACTCAAGGATCAGGAAAAAGAGAAAGAATTGACAGTGACCTTCCTTTTCTGTGTCTTACTTCTGAGTACGGACCGTGTCCGCATTTAACAGACGACCTATTTCTGAAACATGCTCAATGTACTAAATTAGGAACAGAATCTATGCCAAAAAACTGCACATGCATTTCAGCAAGGAAGTTAAATGGACCAATTTCTGGGTTGGGTTTTTTTAATATATTCAGTAACAACTCATTGCTTCGCTTTTTCCAATCAAAAGTATTTTGTGCTTGTATCGTTTTACTGACAATGGAAAGGGGTCTTGGTTGTTTTGCTAATAAAAATATTTTCCAAGCATTTCTTTTAAGCAGCAATAACAACAACACTCGAGTGTATGCAAAGACAGCCAAAGATTAAGAAAAAAAATCCCTGTGAGAAAGTGAACAGCATCATCTATTTGACACAGATTTAAATTTTAGTCACCTTCCCTATGCATTTCATGAGGCTATTCCTACCTGCAAATTTAAATGCTTTAAATGCTTTTAAGACCAAATTTATTTCAGCTCCAGAAAAATGTGGGAAGAACTGGGCATGGCTTTAGGTGCTAATTCCCTGGTCACAGTCCCTATTGCCTGGTAAAAAATCACCCCAGTGCACAGCACTGAGAGAGTCCTGCGGGGTGAGGATGGGCAGGAGGTGATGGGGAAGAGGTGGAACCCACAACTTCAGACACAAGTGCCAGGAACAAGGAAAGGCAGAAAATGAACACTTTGATATTCCTTGCAGGCACACTCATATTAGAAGATCTCTCTTCTCACCCTGCTGCACCCCTGAAAGCATCATCTCCCTGTGGGCACCTCTGGCAAAGTGCACAGACATGGGGCTCTCAAATGTTCAAGGTTGGGGAAAAAAAACCCACAAAAAGCAGCCCCAAACACAGGAGCTTTGATCAACCAGGGGACTCCAGAGGTTCTACACCTGCCAAACAAATTTGGAACTGTCATTCATGAAAACCCAGAAGCATCCCCAGTGCAGTTTCCACTTCCCTGAAAGGCCAGTGTAAGGAAGATACAATGTACTTACAAATCCCTGCCTGGTTAGAGCAATAAACACCTGAATATTATCAAAAGACCACATCTGTCAATTGATTCATATTTGCAAACAGGTTTTTTTTAATGGAAGGATATTTTTATAGCTGGAATTCAGCCAGAAAGCAGAACAAAGAGCGTATACTAACCAAGAGAATTCCTGAATAAATTGCATCTATGCAAATGTATTGTATTTACATCCAAAATCAAAGTACAGAACATGTTCTAATTTGATCAGAACCAAGTTGGTTTTGGCATATTCTTTAGTTATACAATGAACTAAACAAAAACCACAGAACACCCACAGGGAGAGACCTCATCAAGCATTTAGTCCTCAAGAAGCTGAATTGGATTTTACTCCTCACTGTTCAAACATTTACAACAGTTTCACAATACACTACCACAGGATGGCTGCTGGAGGAAAAACTCATCTAGACAACCCACTTTCCAAAATCTAAGAAAAAAAATAGCAGTTTTATAAGCTGCTCTGTACATTTATTGATGACAAGTCCAGGTGAGCATCACAACCAAGCCACTGCATGACCCAGGGAACCACAGAGGGGGTGTCACAACTAAAATGCAACTCATTACCTCAATTATTCTTCTTTAAATTAAAAAAAAAAAAAAAGTAAAAAAAAAAAGCAAAAAGCAAGGTGGTTGTGGGCTGATTACTGGAAAACAGACAAGAAGCATCACATCATTTCAAACTATTCCATCAGAAAATCTGCAGGTCCCAGGCAAACACAGAGATGCTGATCCAGGCAGGACCTCTGCAGAGTTTAGGAACTTTGCAGGGTCCCAGAGAAGAGACTCAGGGTAAAATGTGCAAAGTCTGGTTTTGTCACATCTGTATTTCTAATATTTTCTCACTTCCCCTCAGCAGTTCTGTCCATACTGCAGGGAAAAGCTGATGATACATTTGTAGCTCTGCCTGTGTGAAAATCCCATCTGACTGGGAAGGAGGAATTTCATCCTGCCTTTATCTGGGAAACCAAAACACAGCAGAAGAATTCAATTTCTTCCCTGTACATAAACCCTGCTGCGACACCCAGTGCCTCAGTATCCTTTAAATTATTCCAGTTTAATTGCCTTCTAAGAAGCAGGACCAGAATCAGACAGAAGCTGCCACGCCACTTTGATCAGCAGGTTCTTTTATCAGCACCTCCAGATTTTACATTCACAGAGATTATAAGGGTTCAGCAGTGATAACCCCTGAAGTCACAGCAGTTACAACTGCACAGCTCAATTCCTTCACACTGACTGTGATACTGAACCCCTGTTAACTTAAAGGTCCCCTGAGATTTAAACAGATCTGAAAGAATAACAAGATGCTTGGTTTTGAACTCTTGTTGATTTACTGAGAGCCAAGGACAGCTTCAACTTTTCACATTAAAAAGCCAAGACTCCAAAAAGAACCCAGTCAGCATCTGGGAGATTGCTCGTGTCGATTTTTGACTTCAAATCCTTTCAAGGTGAACACGGGCAGTGCAACTCCCCCCAAAGAGAAGCAGAGGTCATTCTCAACATCTGCACCACCAAACAGCTTCTCCTCTTCAGTTTTCTCTGACACTACAGCAGCCTGACATGATAATATTTGCACTTCCTTCTGCTATTTTGATCAGTGAACTAACAAAAAAAAAACATGGAAATCACCGTACTTTTAGCTACAGCCTCCTTTCCATGAAGGGAGATTTGAAATTAATCCATTTTCTAATTCCTCTTACCTATCTAGTTGTCATCTACTTCTCAAATTTTCCCCCGGTTCCAGTAAAAATGACTCTCACAGCCCATTCGTTTATTTATACTTCTGGCAGAAGATGTGCATACTGACACTTAATCACCTGCAGTGCACACTCCCAGGCCCACTTTTGAAATACCTGTATTCTGAAAGTCAAGAAAAAAATCGAATTTTTATATCTTTCAGACAGAACTAGAGAGAAATTGAGTTTGGAAGGGACCTCTGGAAGTGTCCAGCCCAATATCCTGCTCAAAGCAGGGTAACTTCCAAGGCAGACCAGGGCCTTCCAGGTTGCTCAGGGCCTTGTCTCTCCAAATTTTGAAGCTTCCCAAGCCTAGAGCTGGACACTCATTTCCTCTAATTACACTCTCGAGCAGTGAACAGTTTTGTCATTTGTACAGACACAAATTCTTCACTGCAATTTCTGCAGCTGCTTGTGCCCACACTGTGAAGCTGCTGGCACAGCCTGGCCCAGGCTCCCACAACCCCTCTTTGGGCAGGGGAAGGCTGCACTGAGATGCACCTTTGGGCTTCTCCAGGAAAAAAATTAAATTAAATCGAGGTCCTTTAGCCCTGAACACTCCTGCAGCAAGTCCATTCAAGCAAGTGCCCACTGGAATATGGTGCTTGGAAATTACAGTTTGATTGACTTTCTGCTAATGGTTAAATTTCAGTCTGAAAGCACAAGGACCCCAGCTTCATCTTCTTTTCTCCATTCGCTGCTTCATTTATTATTGATTCTATCACAATGGATTAATAGGATATTAATTATAGATTAAACAATATGTGGCTGTGGTTTTTAAATAAACAAGGCTTGAAAGGTGAGTCTTAACAAATACAACCAGGAAAACCACGGAAGTGAAAAGAGCTCAGGAAGTTGAAGTATGATTACATATTTCAGTGCCTGAATTTTCTACCAAAGGGATTCTGACTGCTCAACACCGAGAGCTGGCATTCTGAATTATTCACATCCAGAATTTATTTTTAAGACTTTGGGCTGTATTTAATTGAACTGGAAGTCAATATCACACTCCATTTCTAGAACGGAGTCATCACCTTTAGAGCTAAAAGAATCAACAAAACCAAAACTTATTAAGAAGACAAATTGAACTGAACTGTTGTTTTTATTTCAAGATAATCTAAGTACCCAACAGTTTAAAACCTGGGCTTCCAAGCTAATAATGAAGGTGATACATAAATCCATCCAAATGGTAGTCACCTGAAAAGTCCCAGAATTAAATGATTACTAATAAAGGTTATTAAGAAAATACCACACAATTTTTTACAGTAAGCATTGCTTTCACTCTTAAACCAGCAATAATTGCTGAGATTTTTTTTTAGAAAGTCTTTTCCAGGATTACATTAAAAAGGTGTTGTTGCAACACTTTGCCATCACTAAGAGTATGAGAAAAGTTATTGTGGATACAATGAAGTGAGTGATCCAGTATAAAACTAGTCAGATTATAATTAGTGTTTTATAGTCCTAAACAGAGATAATTTTCTCAATGGGTAATTTGTTCATGCAGGTGCTTGTTCAGCTTGTGAGGTGCCACCTTGTGCTCCTGTCAGAGATTTTAGCTCTAACATGGCATTTTGTGAACCTTTCTCCATTGTTGGCAATAGGAGCATCTGGTTTTCTCTATTGATGGGGGACTGGTGATGAAAAAGAAATTACTTATTTATATTCATGTAACACAAAGCCCAACTCCTCTAGTAGATTTTTAAAAGGAAGTTCTTGATGTGCTCGTGCTTGCAGCTGCCCACAGCCTGTGAGAAACCATCCCAGCCAGAACATGGCATCTCCTCCTACAGGGCCATGTCCACATCCACTGTGGTGGGATGGATTCCTCCTCCTCCTTCCTGCCTTGAAACCAAGTCCTGACGTGGCTGATTTACCATAAATTTACATTCGATTATGCTTGGCCATCACTAGTCAGGACACTTCTAGAGGTTACCCAAAAAGCAACTGCCCTTTAAAGAGTGGCAGCTTTTTCCTCTGGGGACTGAATCCCGACCTCACACGTGTTCCCCTTAATTCCCTGTATCCTTTGCCATTGATTTCTGTGGCCCAGAGATCAATCCTTGCACAGCATGTTCTCAACACAGAGACTGGGAGGGCTCCAGGCACGCTCGACCTCTAATGCCAGAAGGAACAAAACATTGTCAGAGTTTCAAACCAGCAATCAGAATTTTTATTCTGAGCTCTGGGCATTCTCCTCACAAGGATTTGGGGGTTTTTCCAGGTCTACACAGGGCCATCTGAGAGGATGGAAAACACTCTAGAGAGAGCAAGATCACTGATCCATCTCTCTCTGCTCTCAGCTCTCTTAAGATTCAAAAGCGAAGATCTATGCAGCATCAGAAGTGATGAAATATTGCTGTAGCCGCATGTTAATTCAAGTTGGCCAATAAAACACTTGTAGCAAATTGTAAGCAAAGGCTGGAAATACAATCTAGCTGTAAATTATTGGCTCCCCCATGGGAAAACCTCGGTTACAGATTTCCCTGCTCATGTTTTAGCAAGTGCATAAGAAGTACGTGAAGCTGTTGGTTGATATTCCTTACAGGTACAGTGCTGATCTGCCTCAGAAGGGTCTGGAACAAGCCTGCCTGCGTCAAAAAAATGATCCTGTGACAGCAGAATATTGATGACGACAACAGGAACATTCCTGAGCCACCAGCAGCAAATACAAACTGAGCAATAAACACATGACCCCATCTGAAATGGTGCTCAGCTCGTTCCCACTCCCAGAGCTGACGTCACAAGAAACTGGACATTTTTAACCCTGCATTCACAGCAGTTTCTCCAAGGATATTTAAGAGTTTACACTGAAAAGCGTGTGCTGAAGTTGCTCCTCTACAGCAAATTTTGCTGCAAATATAAAGGATTCTCTTAACAACTTGGAGCTGATCTCACTCCTCCCCTGCATTATTACGTTTCAGAAACGGGCGTTCACAATGTATCACAGATTTTCAAAGGTTCTTGTTTCAGCAGCCAGGATCTCTTTTCTTTCCATACCAACCACACAACACTGGTACAGCAAAAACATTTGGGTTATCTTACAATCATGGCAACGTGCTGTGGTTAATTAAAATTACCTATTTCAAAATCGCACATTTCCACTGCACTCTCCTCTCTTCTTAAAGGGCAAAATATTTAAACCAGCAAGAAGGGGAAAAAAAAAGCCAAAACAGAAACCCAAACAAAACCTACAGAATTTCAATGCAATAGCCCTGCACAGGCTGCAGGACTGAGAAAGCACTTGGCCTGCAGGCAGGAGTGTAGGCAGCAGTTACTGTAGAAACCGAGCTCGTCCCTGCTTTTCTCTGAGCAAAAGAAAGACACAAAAGAGCTGGAAAACAGCGATCGATGGGAAGCAGCTTATAAAGCTGCTTGTCACATCTGCTGCAGGAAAACCAGACACTAATTCATTAAAACTGCTCATGTAATGCCTCTGGAATTTGAGGCTCCCCAGCCTGTGAATACAAAAGAAACTCCGCCTATGGAAACACTGCATTTTCGGGTGTTTAGCATCTCTGTACACAAAAGCCTATGCAGAGCCAGGTTGTGTGGTCTCAATCCCTACATTTCCTACTAAACTATAAAAACAATTTAAAATTTGTCCAAAAGCTTGAGTGCCTCAACCTTTGCCAAATTGCAAACAGTCCCAACAAAGCCCACATACATCACTCTATAACACAACAGCTTCCTGCTCAAACAACACAAACAAAACACTTGCAACAGGAAAACAGAAATCAATTATTTTTTCTTCCTTCCAGATAACTGCATTTAACCATAAATATGCAAGCTCCAACTTTCTCCGTGACAGTAATTGCCATTCCAAAACTTCCCCATAGAGCACAGGATTTACAAGCCCAGCTGAGCCAAAGCTGACAAACCAAACCACTCCATCCTTTACCACCAAGTTGGCTGCTCAGATCTGCCTGGCACCTCAGTCTCAGTCACAGGGCACTCGTGGGGGTGCAAAAGTTCATATGGAAACACTGAGGTTCTAATAATATCAATCAGTGTTAAACAAAAGCTATCAGCAGAGCAAACCAAGCTGCTGGGAGCCAAGCAGACAGTTCCTGGCATCTCACATTCCTTACAATTAAAGCAGGAGGAGGAGTACAGTGAACAAGTGCTGTCATGATGTGTTTTGACGCAAGCATAACCATAAAAAAAGCACTTGTGACTCATACATTACTTTAGTAACAAAAGCCTTCATTTATTACATCAGAGACCTGCATTCCATTGCAAAATTATGCCCAAACTTCCTAATCGTTACCAAGAGAGCAGCTACCCACTGAGGCAGGGCTGCACGATGATTATTCCTGACTCAAGGAAGCAAAAGTTTATTTTAGATGGGCTTTTCAAGGCAGAACCCTGCTTCCAAGTGCAGCACAACCCTTTATTTGACACAGAAATCCATGACTAACTCAGGCCATTGAAGAATGACAAAAACTGCTTCCTACCAACTCGAACTTTGAGTAGACAGCAGTGTTTAATTTCCCCCCCTAAATCTGCCTGTCTGCTCAAAGAACAGGCTTTTTTGAGCCTCGTCTCACACTATGGGCATTAATTAAATTTCACAGTTGCTTACCTAAAGATGCCTGATAGTCAAGAGCCATTCCATATTTGCTTCACTGTGCTGATACTGCTGGGCTGGGAATCTTAACAGAAATCAAGATTTTGTATTCTATTTTGAGTAGTATTTTTTTTTAACCCATCATACTATTCAGAATATTTGTTCGAACTACTTTTCAATTTTCCTTCTATTTGCAAATTCCTGAAACTTTTTTCCTGAATGTGCAGACCCTCTAGAACTGTTCTGTGCACTGACTCCACAGTGTGACATAAATTTAGGCTCCTTTGTCACTTGTGAGGGCACTCAAGAACCAATCAAGACACCAAAGAGTCTGAAAAGCCACAAAGTTAAGAAACTAATCTACAACAAGCACGTTGTTATTGGAAAATACCCTTCAAAAAGCACTTCTCCTTCTCCTGAGCTGTTCTGAGACCATGCCAAGATCTCAAATCATGGGCTGTGTAAGGGGCAGCAGGAAAGCACAGAAGGATAAAAGCGAATAAAAACAAGACATGATTTAACCAGTCAGAGAGTCACGCAAGTGGAAATCTGTCCAGGAATAAGAAAATAGACTCAATAAAAGTTTTCATGAGAACACAGGCCAATCATTGTCATGTTCTCAGGGAGCACCAGTACTGAGAAGGGAAGGGAACAGCACGGCCACATAAGGCAAGGGATTAATGTCTCCAAAAACTTGGGCCCGTGTTTGTCATCTGTCCCCACAGCGAGTGAAAATGCACAGCCACTTCATGATGCCCATGACACAGAAGGAAAAAGCCTAAAGTGCTTTGAATCAGGCCTGGAGGTGCCTGTGTTGCACTGGTTTAAAGGGAGTTTAGGTGCAGACACACACATACACTCCTACTCACACCTCTTCAACATTCACCAAAATGAAACCCACTCCAAAAAAACATCTGTTAAAGTAATGAACAATACAAACCAAGATTCCTAAAGCACAGGTACCGACCAGGCTCTCTGCAATAGCAGCCTGACCAGGGGATGTTTCATGGGACACAGGGATGTGACAGCTCAGTGCTCCAAACACCAGGCTCTCCCTGGCCTCCTGCACCAGCTCTGCTCCAACCACCACAACTCCAGCTCCCTGCTTCCAGGAGCCACTGGTGTCTCCAGCTAATAAATGCACTGATTCAGCAGAAAATGACTCAAGTTGAAATGTAGAAGTCTGCTGATGTTTTAGTAAATTTAAGCCATCTCATAGTCTAATCTTGCCTGAAAAAGATATCATAAAACCTGAATTTAAAAGCTACATTATGCAGGACAACACTCCCAATATGCAACTGTTCTAACCATTCTCTTTGGAAGCTTGAGATTTGAACTGATACAGAAAGATAAGCTTCCAAAACGAATTTCTGTGCTACTTTCAAGGTCTTAACTATAACTAAGCCATTGCTGTCCCTTTCATTAGAAACCACTGCCATACTGCACACACATCAGCTCAGGAGATCCAGTGGGATTTGAACTCCAAGGCACACCAAAGTTTAGGGATAGCAGCAGTCACATGGGAACAGTGTGTGTAAGAAAGCCTGGTGTACCAGGAAAAACAGCACCAACAGTTTTCAAAAACAGGGAGCAGGGAGGGAGTTAGACAGTTCACCCTGCACACCAAGTAATCCCCTTCAAAAGCCAAGGGATTGGTTTTAAAAGACAAGGCAAAGCTCTTCCCTGATAAAAACTGCTGGGAAAGAGCACTGAAATTTCATCATCTGCCTGCCCATGAAGTATTATTCCCATTTTCAAAAACAGATTAAACGGATTTGTGACTTGGCCAAGCCGTTTTGGCAAGTGTGCAACAGAGTTGGGAACAGAACATGTTCTTCCCAACACCCAATCTTTGTTTAAACCATTGGATCATCCCCCAAGTCTTCCTTTTTCTACAACCACTCTAAGAGGCAAAACATCAGGTGAGAGACACGTCTCGAGGAAAAGGGAGATTAGTCATTAAATTAGACTGAAGAAGCTCAATGAGAGTTTGTTGCACAAGAGGAGCAGCTTAAGGAGCACAAAAGTACTGTGAGAAGCCTACAGGGAAAAAAGTAACACACTCACATACATATCTTCAGCAATACACCACATCCTCCAAAACAGAGCTAAAGGGACTTTCATTTCATCAGTACTTTACTATTACACCATGAGAACTGCATATTAAATGCATTCACTTTAATTAAAATCTATACAGTTAAATACTGAAGGGTTTGAGGATGCTAAACTGCACAAACCTCATTTCCTATGTACCTGTGAGAAGAAACACTTTTTCCCCCTTATTGAACAGAAGAAGATTAAAGTAATATTTCAAGTAATTAAAAAATAAAGAAGAAAAAGCTTAAATTTATATCTTAATACTGAAAAACATGTGGAAAGAAAAGATTCTTCATTGGCTTTCCTTTAGTACCAAGTTCCTCATTCCAGGTGACAAACAGCTGTCAGATTCCTACAAGTGTTACTCACTCCAGGTATTGCCATGTGCAGAACCACCCAAAAACATCCCCATGATGCTCAACAACAAGGGCATGTCCTATCCCTGGTGACACTGAAGGACTCACTTTCATTTTCTTTATCTGTGTTGTTTTTAATTAACCACACACCCACCCTGCCCCATACCAACAGAATGAAATTGCACAATCTTTCACTGGCCAGAAAAAGTCAGATTCTTTTTTTTCTTCTTTTTTTTTTTTTCCAATAACCAACCTGTTTTAGTGATGACAATACTATTTTCACTTTTCTTTTTATTTTTGTCCTGTGTAAGTCAAGGGCACTGCTGTACACTATTCAGCCTGGGTTTACTCTAACTGCATTCCTGCAGCCAGGGTGGAATCCACAATGACCAGATCAATCCCACACAACAAAGAACGTGGGGTGTAGAGTGATGACAAAAGCATCTCCTCAGATTGTGTGAACCAAACCCAATCTGAGGTTTTCTGAGAATAAACCAACTCTGTCTTGAGAGCAGCTTCTTTTAGTTTAGCTTCACATTTCAACTTTTTAAAATTGTTATTATTTTGTGATTTAGCTCTTCTAGACCGTTGAATTTACTACAAACAGAACATCAGAAAGGATAAAAATGGTCCTGGTAAATAATAAGTTCTTTCATTCTGCTTTAACCTCTGGTCACTCTGAGAGACAGCCAGAGCCAAAGCAACTTTGTAGGAAGTTCCTGACACAGTTAATGACTTCCAGAATAAAAATTAACAGGGAGCTGACTCTTCCTTTGAGCACACAAAGCGATGTAGTCAAGTTTATAAAATGATGGAAATGCTGAAAAAAGCGAGCTGCAATCTGCTCCAGAAAGGTTCTTAGACAGAGGAAGACCCTGCCAAACTGCTCAAACAATTAAACTTCCCCAGATGAGCAGAAATCTGCAAAGCTTTCCTACACAGAGATATAGATAAAGCAAGGTACTTTCACCCTCCCTGGAAAAGCAAGTGACATTTATCCAAGGCAGGCTTCAGTTTATCAGCTGAGCATCTTCCCTCAACAGAACTGTCAAAACAGTCATATACCAAAAAATCCTCCAAATTATCAATTATTAACTCCCCACACATCTGTAAGCTGGACCCTCCCTCCAGCAGAACACCACTTGCTGTTAAAATTACATTTATGCCATGCACAAATATTGATTGCTACAAATGCATACATTTTGTAGTGGAATTCCAACGCAGGATTGCATATTTAACAATTTCAGTAGTCACAGGATTACTTCAAAATTCCACTGCAGAATCTCCTTGTCTGGCAAAGCTGAAGAGATGCAAATGAGTTCAATGCATATGCTGCTGCACAAAGAGAACTGCAAACACTAATTTTCACAGCACTTAAATTAACATGTTTCCATTGACATGTAAGAACCAACTGATATTTGAAAGATTTGGATTTTCAGAAAGATGTGCTGTGGTGAAATGAAATGTTAATCCCCAGTTACAGAAAGTGTTTCCTAATTTCCTATATGTGCACAGCATTATCTACACTTCTGTCAATAATGAGAAAAAACTTTTCTACTCAGAGTACTTTTTTTTTCTAACCCCCATGTCAGTACAAAAAGCACCACAAAAAAAAGTGGCATTTACTGTAATAACCAAGTTGGCCCCGAAATTAAACTTATCATAAATACAGAAATAGTAGCAAATACTACTGCAGATTTGGGGTCCATTTCTCTTGTTTTTTACTCATACATTCAATTATTTTATGACCTTAGAAATATCCACCTGGAAAAGCAAAAGACTAATATTCTAAATCCTATTAAGAAAAAGTGGAGATGACAACCAAAATATGAATCTGAGAGACGTTTTAACAATTCTGGAGGGCACAACCATGGCCTTACCCAGCACTTTAACAACAGGTACACCTTCCCAGTATACAACAACATGCAGGCTTTTCTTCAGTCAGAAAAGCTAAAAACTAAGGTAACAGACACCTTAGATGATTAAAACCTATATAAACGTATATTTTTTCAACACCCTTTCTCAAAATAAGAAATAATCAGGCTTTTTTTACAAGTTGCCCATTAAATGCTAGCTTTAATGTAAGTTATGTTTAATGTTACGTTTTTTAGAAAGAAGCAAAAAGATGCATTAGATATTTTTAAACTACCACTACTTTAATCATCACCAGGAATCACATCAGGAAGAACTTATGAGCAGTAATTAACTCATTTATAAAATTATATCTTTCACTCAGTTTTGCTCACGCTCCTGAGAAAACACCAGACAGTTTATATGAAAGTGCCAGGGGAATTAGTGACTTTTCCCCAAGAGCTGCAAAGGTAACAAGACAGGACACCTTCACCTGATGCAGAGAGCTTGAAACACAACATGCAACCATGAATTCTTCATCACTGCTCAGAAAACAAAACACAAACAGACTACAGAAACTGGTTATCAAATATCTGTGTTTGAAGATACGTCTGTGGTGAAGCGCAGAACGAGAACCATCAGCCACACAAACAGTTTGGACCTACTAAAAATAGCACCAGCTCAGCTTTGTTGTTTTTCCAGTCCAACTTCATTGTCCACAATGATCTCCCTTGTTTTTCTCACTCCACATCTATGACTGTGAACCCATGAGCAGAAGCTCTAAGGATCTCTCCTGCCTGGGGAGAAGGTGGCCAGGGACACCTCTGCTTAAACCCCTCAGTGATACAACCAACCAAACCAGCACCAACTGATGCAGCAAAACAATGTTTTTTAAGAAGAAAATAGTATTCTTTGGGGTTAGTGTGAGAACCTGCTCACAGGGATCTAAAGGTGCCAGAGCCAGCATAAGGAGCACTCCAGGTTCCCCTGGGGAAAAGGAGGCTCAGGAGGGATCTTCCAACAGGAGGGTGCAGCCAGGTGGGGGTCGGGCTCTGCTCCCAGGGAATGAGGGACAGAGCAAGAGGAAATGGCCTCAAGTTGTGCAGGGAGGTTTAGGCTGGACAGGAGGAAAAGTATCTTCACAAGAAGGGTGGTCAGTCCCTGGCACAGCAGCCCAGGGCAGTGGTGGACCCTGCAGACTAGATCAGGAACCACAAAGAGTAAGATCTTCCAAGAGGAGACAACTTCCACACTGGCCCCTATTTAACATCTTTATCCATGACCTGGTCAAGGGGACTGAGGGCACTCTCAGTCCTTCTGCAGGTGCCACCAAGCTGGGTGGGACTGTTGTTCTGCTGGAGAGCAGGAAGGCTCTGCAGAGGGATCTGCACAGGCTGCATCCATGGGCTGAGACCAAAGGTTGTGAGGTTTAACCAGGCCAAAGCTGGGTCCTGCACTGGGGTCACCAGAGCCCCTGCAGTGATCCAGGCTGGGCACAGCGGCTGGAAAGCTCCTGGTGGAAAAGGGCCTGGGGTGCTGGTCAGCAGCAGCTCAACAAGAGCCCAGGTGGCCAAGAAAGCCAGTGGCACTTGGCCTGTACCAGCCATGTGCAGTGCCCAACCCCTCTGCTGGGCACTGGTGAGGCCCCACCTCATACCCTGGGACCAATTTTGGGCCCCTCAGTACAAGGAAGACACTGGGGGGGGTGATGCATGTCCAGGGAAGGGATGGAGCTGTGGAAGGGGCTGAGCACCAGGAGCAGCTGAGGGAGCTGGGGGGACTCACCCTGGAGAAATGGAGGCTCAGGGAGGACCTGCAGCCGGGTGGGGTCAGGCTCTGCTCTCAGGAAAGGGACAGGAGAAGAGGAAAGGGCCTCAAGCTGTGCCATGGGAAGTTTAAATCGGATATGAGAAAATATTTCTTCACAGAAGGGTGGTCAGTCCCTGGCACAGCAGCCCGGGGCAGTGGTGGAGTCACCATCCCTGGAGGGATTTAATAGACATGTGGCATTTGGGGACATGGGTTAGTGGTGGCCTTGGCAGTGCTGGGTCAATGGCTGGACTCCATGACCTTGAAGATTAATTCCAACTAAAGAATTCTATGATTTCATGAAATGTTAATAAAACCACTTTATCAATCTTATTAATATCTTCCCATCTGGTAATGGAAAAAGCTGCACTTCTGACTTGACAGAAAACTAATCCCAAACCTCTCCCCTTCTCTTCCCAGGGATTGTTTTTCAGGCCCACCAGTAAACTAATCTGACTTGAGCACACAACATGAACACCAGAGCTCTCACCCAGGGCAGAACCCAGTCCTAACTCCCAATCAGTTTGTTTTAAATAACCTAGGAACCAAAGGGTTGGTTACAGTTTATCTGCAGGGCCTGAATTTTATTGAAAGGTATCCATAACATAAGGAGAAAGTGCTGTTTGATGAACCTGTCCTGCAGTAGAGCTCTAATGTGAATATCAAAATAAAGACCTCTAAAAACAGGAACCATGAGAAGGATAGTTTTAATTACTGCAAATGCTTGAAAAATCAAGTTTACCACCATACTTAAAATGAGAAGCAAAAGTCTTCTGTAACAGTGTATCCTTTAACTCAATGCACTTCCAGGAGAAAACTGAATTTAAAAGAATAATCTATATAAAGAAGCATGCAATGCTAAGCCTGTTACCTACAGTGAACACAAATAACTACGAGATGATTCATTCTGAAAAGCTCACCAAGTCCAATTAATTTCGTGTCAAGCCTGATCCCATCCAAGAGGTAACACTCCCTAAAATGTTATGAAACACACAGCAAAGATGCAATATATTTGTATGCGCATTAAAGTTTTATCTGCTGTTGGTCTCCAGAGCTCCCCAGCCCATCAGTCTGGGTTGATGCTCTCTCATTTTGTACCAGAATCCACAGCACAAGCTGCTGCAAATGAAGAGTCACAAGCAGTCTGGGAACTTGAGCTGTCATCAAAAATCAGTTTAAAATCAGAAAAGGCCTATGGAGTGCCTGCTTCACATCATTTATCTAACCAAAGATGACAAGGGATGAGGGAAAAACCCTGCCATTTCACAGATGTGAAACCTAACAGGAAAAAATTGACACAGAGAAGAGGTATCGCAGCTAACTAATGAATATAGACCAAGTCCCAAAAGATTAAGTGTAAGGTCATTTTATCTCTCGATTACAAGTTGAAAATAATCAGACTGGTCTCCACAGTTTCAATGACACTACCACATGAGTTATCTAGGGTGGCATCACAAGAGAATGAGCACAAACAAAAAAGGGGTGGGAGGGTGGCAAACACACCAGAGAATTTCAGAAATACAGAATCAATAGCAAGAGTAGAAAAGAAGATCTAAAAAAAGAAAAAAAAAAAAAAAGAAGAAACAAAAGGCTTAGTGCTTGACACTGACAGAGAGAAAACCACTCAAAAATAAACAGCTTGTAACAAAAAGTAAATAATTCATGGCCTAGGCTGAAGTGGGGGCATGTGCTGGTCATATGTTCAGCGTATGTTACTGGCACCAGTCACCAGCAAGTTCCATGTTGTAATAGCTCAAACATTCAGAGCTGAAATGTGCTGCCTTCAGGGACGACATGATCTGGGCAGCCCTGACGAAACACACACCACTCCACACGAACACGGGCTAATTTTGGCTCGCAGGTTATTTCTCCATACTCCAAACAATGCTTTGCTTGGCACTAATTCACTTCAAGAGCTTCTATTAAATATAACCAGTGGTAGTGTGAAGCAACCTTTAAAAGCAGCAGCCTCAGTTTATCTAAGATTACATAAAATGACTACTGTAGTGTCTGTGGCTCCTCAAGGCAGATCCTGTGCAGGATCCAGGCACACATTTGAACTGCTCAGCACCCTCTGAGGCTCCTCTGTGCATTCACCACCTCAAACACAGCAATACACAACATGATGCCACCCCTGGCCTGGATGTCAGGGAAGGACTCAAAAACACAGGGGGGAAAAAATGTGATTCAGATGGAGTTCAAACGTGCAACTTCAAAGACCTGCTGTCTGCAGCAGCCAGCTCTGCCTCCCCACTCCAGTCATTTCCACTCGTGCCAGAGTTGTACGAGAATGCTGCTTCTGCTGCTGACACACAGGGGAAGGATCACCCCCTCTGCTGCCCAAATCACCAAACCAGTAGCTGCTATTACATCTATTTACTTCCTTTGCAATACCTATAATGTAGCATTTTCATTTTAAATCCCCAGAGCGATTGCTCTTTCCTCTATATTTTTATATTAAATCATTACCTGCACAAGTCAAATCCTGTCTCCATTTAGAACATCTTTAAGAGGGTTATTCTAATGACTTAAAGATGGTGTGAACCATCACAAGTATCTAAAGACCTTTCAGATTTAAAAATAAAAGTCTCCTTCATTCAGTGAAGAACTTGATCAGCTCTGTGTCAGACACTTGGCAGTTATGTTCTCAGTCAGCAATGTATTAACCACAAAACATCCCTACAAAAACATAGGGCAATTGTATATATTCTCTTCTTCACATCTCCTGGGGAAAGTTGGAACAAGCAGCTCCCACAAAAACAAAACAGTCACAAGAAGGACAAAACTGGGCTGGTGTAACACACCCAATAACCAATGCTTCCCTAACCAGAGCCCAGGGATGCCCCAGCTGAAGTGCAATGTCACTGCAACAGCCTCCCAACCCCCTGGGACTTACCTATATTTATCTGAGAGTAATTAACCCAAAACTACTTAGATCTTCCAGATAAGGAATTTAACTGCAGGAACAAGAAAACCACCAAAGCCTGAAAGATCAAATATTGTTGCAAAATGAACACATTGCAGAAACAAGAGTTTCCTTGGGGATGAGGCACATCAACACCTTCCACTAAAAGAATGGAATCAGAGGAGTATTATGAGAATTACCAAAAACACACCCTGCCTCCTCGAGCCTCCCAAACAAAGAGATCCACACCACACATTCCTACACTGCCATCTCCCAGGTTTATTTCCACAACATCAGGATTTTTCTTTTTTCATTTAAAAACTATGGAAAAGCTTGGTTTTTACAACCAACATTTTTTATTAAACCACCTTACTCAGTTTCTTCTCCCTGTACTCAAAATCACACTCTCCCACACTGGGGTTATTTTCTATTCTATGTAACCATGCTTTCAAGCTCTTCAGATGAAGTTCACTTATTTTATGGCATGCTTTTCAGCAACATTGCAGCTTACTCGAAGAATGCACATAGACAAATACAAATAAACTTTCCTTCAGCTACTATTAAGCCAAAATGACTTCAAAACTCTGCCCCCAACCTTAAAACTTTTACAGAATGTTATTTTATCCTTCTGGCTGAGGGCTGAATTATTTATATTCAGACGATTTTTTATATATACTTTTGCAAGGCTTGCATGCTTCTTTTCTTTAAAGGCTTCAAACCACCCAGTTTGCTGATAGCCCTAGATAAGAGTGAATAACCTCACGTAAGAATCTTGAGTACTTACTAGTCCACAGCAGACCAAACTTATTTATAGCTAAGTAGCAAGCTGGGGTTAGTGATCTCTTCCAGGCTCAACAATCTTCCAGCCTCAGAATAATCACCCCATAAAACAAGCAGGGCTGTTTCACTACTGACAGGAAAGTCAACATCTGTGTACGAGGGTGTGCTGGCAGAGGAGTGCTCTGGCTGCCTGCACTGCAGGAGACAGCAAAAGCCATTCATAACTGGCCAAAATTCATGAAGGAAATTTTAAATCTTCATCAGGAGTTGCTTTGAATTTAACTCATAGGTTTCAAACAGAGAAAGGTGGAAGGATCTGAGTTCTCCTCCCAACCAAGAATGAGGTTTCTCATTTTATCTTCTGATGGTTTAACAATTAGTGCCTGTTTTTTCTGAGGTCATACACCCTATATCTATGATGCAGTTAAGGAAAAATTACTATATGAGAAAACAGTGTCTTAGGCCACCAAAAAATCTTCAAACAAGAAAATAGAGAAAGAAACAAAAAAACCCCACCTGAATAATTTTTTAAAGTTTTTACAGAATTCTGGCTGAATATCAATTCTAATGAAGTTTTATTACAGAAAAGGTGAATATTCATAACCAGTTGAATTTCTCAGCTTTATAGGCAGAGCAGTACCAGGAAAACAAAGGCCTGAATTTCAATTTAAGAGGATAAAAAAAAAAACTGAACTTCTGTGGTTTTCACCTATTGCATCTCTTTCCGGTGTTGCTACACGCGCCCATCACGTGAACATTTCAACTGAAACATTGTGGTCTGCAGGTCCAGAATGTCTGTGGCAATTATCAATATCTAGAAAGCTGAATGAATAATATTGTACCCAACCACAAACTGTAGAGCCCACCCTACACTCAGACTTCAGCCATGCATTCATTTCAGAACCTGCATTCCCAGCAGAGGGGAACCACCTCAAACTGCTGCATTTGCTCTTCCATTCAGAGCTGCAGCTGCAAAGCGGTGCCAAGATCTTGACAGTGTCACTGAGAGAAGGGCTGCATGAGGATGCATTTCATCAGTCTACTAGAATCTGACCACCCAATCCAGTAATTGTAATAAAGTTATTACAGAATATACTGCACACTCGTCAAAGCAAATTTTCATAGCATTTGAACACTAGGTCAGTGTTTGGCTTGCAGTCCCTAATGTTACTAAAAGCAAAAATGTTCAGTGATATGAAAGGGTAGAGAAGACCAAAGCCACCAACCCCTCTACCTGATTAAAAAAACATCCCAGGTCAGACCTACACCCAAGTGCTTTGGCTGGTTTCTCCAAAATAAGTGTACCAAATGATGACCATGGCAGGCAGATCAGACAGAAACACCTCCAGGATCTTATGTGAGCCTAACCCAGCCACACCCAGGACGTTCACACACCTAAGGAAAGAAAACAATTCACTTCCTTGAACACCTCTTTGCTTAATGCATTATTTACTGCTTTCATCTGTGGAAGTGATAAACAGGGGTTTGATTGATGATCATTTGTGTAACTCACTCTGACTAACCTCTGTCAGCAACCAAGTCCACCAAACTGCACAGAAATGAAGGGTGATATTTGCTATCATCTGCTCCTCCTGCAAGGGATGGTTCTCCCGAAATTCTGCACCTCATCCCTCCTGGAAGAGGCTCTGAGTGAGTGTGAACACTCAGCTCCATCAGAGCAGGAAGCCCATGCTCAGCCACTTCCAAGCTTGCTACCCCAGTAGTTTTGGAAGTCTGGATCAATTCCTGCCTGAATTACTATGAGCATGTTTCCCTTTGAGGCCACTCTGGATTTGTTGTCCTGTGTAAAGTAGCAAAAGCTGTCTCCAAATCACACCTTTGTTTGAGATGTTTCTTAAATCCATCAAGCTGAGGCCCTCAAAAGACACCACAGGAAATCCAAATCATGTGTGTTCTACCTACACTGTCAACTTCAGCACATTTATTTCCTGAAAAAGCACTATCTGTATATGCAACCTCTGCAATGAAAGACATGTAAAAATCAGTAAAGTTTCTACAATTATCTTCAAAATAATGCTTTTCTATCAGGCAGTCCATAGAATGCTGCACAACTCTAATCATTCACCTGCCTGCCTGCCTTACAGGTAGGGAAGTCTTCTTTCTGAGATAAAAGGGCTTTTTTTTGGGACCCACACACACTACAAACAAAAATCACATGTAAAATTTTTTAAAATACCATCTACCTCCACTATATCCTTAATGTTCAATTTTCCCTGGAGCTTGTAACTCCACTACTGCACAGGACACCACCAACTGGGCTGGTGACCATGGAGCACAGCCTGGATTTAGGCAGGAGCCTGGATTTAGGCAGGAGCCAGGCTGATTTAGTATATGAAATGCAGACCATACCTTAACTCTCTCCTCTGCTATGAGATGATCCACAGCCAAGGAACTCATATCCCTTTTTCTCTCCTGTTTACTCTCTGTATTCACATTTACACAGAGATAAAAACAGAGAGCCAGAAAGCACAGATTAACCAATTATTACACCATCAAGTCATGTCAGCATCCTGTCTACTCAGATTCACCTTTTTAATTTTTTTTAATTTAACATACCCCTCTACCAAAAAGCATGCTGTCACAAGAACTTTTAGGATTTAAACATTTTTACGTTACACTTCAAGCACTTTTTTAGCAACCAAAATTAGTTTTGGTCTAACGCTGCTTGGAATCTTCCTTTTCCTTTCCATTTTCCTTTCATACAGCACAACAGCTCTTATAACTGCAACTCCTGAATGCACAATTCCACAAGTCCCAGCCAGCTGACTGGTGCCCAAAGTCTGTGCAGGCCCACCACATACTCCAGGCCAGCTCCACTGCCTGCCAGACCTCTCTGTGAGCCACTTCAATGCAACAGCAAAGCTCCCAAAAATAGCAAAAAGAGCAGAGAGCAGCAGCATATGAACATCTGATGAGCTCCAAAGCCAGCCCAACCTGCAGTCAGGAGCACTGCAGAAAACAGGACCTTCCCTCCTGATTGCAGCAGCAGAGAAACCTTGGAGCAGCTCAGATGTTCACGAAAGCACAGCCCTTGCTCCCAAAAAGTGAGAGCCCAGATTCTTCTGAATCTCATTTCCCCAATTAAACAGCCACGTCAGAGACTCCTTACATTCAAAAAGGCCAATAATTGTATTGCTTGTCACCTCAGCTCTTAAACTTGAGATGATCTTAATCTTCCATCTTTCTTCAAGCCTCCCAGGACACCCTATCACTTCACACTACAAACCCCAGAATATCCTGTCCATACTCTAAAGCAAAACACCTTGGGCCTCTGTTCCGTGCATTAAGTGAATTCTCCTCTTCCATTTTTATAATCTGTAGAGTTTATGATGCTAAAATCAATTACAGACTATCCTTGACAGGGACCCACACAGATCAGAGTCCAGCTCCTGGCCCTGCACGTGGCAACCCCAAGAATCCCACCTTGTGCCTGAATTTATCCTCTTTACCCTTATTTTTACTTACTTAAACAATCTGCTTGCTCTGGTTCAAATTTGAACTTATCCCCACAGAGAATTTCATGTAAATAAATACACCCTTCTCTTCTCTAAGCCTTAACTCTTTTTAAGATCTCATTTCTCTTTCTCCTTCACTGCTCTGCAGGCCTTTTTCACCAGTCTAGAAAGGTCAGAAGATTGCAGAATCACCCAAGGAGGGAAATTCTTTTCTGTAAGAGGCAGCTTCCATCATTTACCCTTCCCAACACCACTTTGTGTGTTTACTGCACTGACTGGAACCAACAAGCTTGACTGCTACAGAAGTGTATAAACCATGTTTATAAACCTGGGCAGGCCTTGTCTGCTCAGGTTTATATTCTGCCCAGAACACCCAAATAAGTCCAGAGGACAACACAAAGTGATAAATGAAATTTTTCCTCTATTCTCTTAAAAAAAAAAAACAACAACAAAGTAAAGATCAAAACAAACAAATAAACAAAAAAGCTAGATAACTGTGTTTATATCTTTATAAGTAATCAGATTTTTACCTTACAGATAGTAAAACATGGATTGTACACTGTGCTAAGACACCAACATTTCAGCTATACTTTTCTGAGGAAATTGATGCTTCAAAGGAGGTTAAACTACTTTTTCCCAGTTGTGACAGGGGAAAAAGGAAGCAAAGAAGAAAAAGTGTAGGCAAAATACCTCCTCCCATACTGGAACACATCAGTGAAAATCAGAATTTAAAAGTAACTTCTATCAATATATTAATTCATCCACATAACTTCTGAATCAAAACCATGCATTTAATCTTCATTTAAGCAATTTTAAAAACTTGAATTTAAATTCACTACAAGGTGTAAAGACCTTTTTTATTATGTACTACCCTGACTTCTTATCAACACAGGAATTAAGCAGCTTATACCTCATGAGCTGTATCTAAGACTTACTCGAAGAACAAAAATTTTCCAAGGATCACTTAATATTCCATAAAAATTATCTCTGGAACTGTACAGTGTACTCTACTATGAAGACTATGACATGGTGAACAAAAGCACCAATATCAGTGTGAGAACACTACTGGCAAGTGTAAATAAACAAATACCCACTGATTGATGCTTTTGAAGTAATTTTAATTCAAAACCAAGGCAAATATTGACTCTTTGTTAAAACGCATAATAAAAAGGTCTCTTGCTATAACCCAATGATAGTTTATTTAAAAAGACTTGCAATGGAAGTAAAGAAGCTCCAGTTTTACCTCTTGTAACCCCAAGCCACGATATGTCACCCAGCCGTATGTCCTCTGCACCCCATCACTAGGGCTGAGCTCAGCAAGGGTTATTTCTCTGTTTATCAGTGGAAGATGGTGAGATAAAAATCCCACCACTCTTGAAAGCAAACTATTCCAATAGAAATTAATTCAAACCTTGACAGTTTAGTTTACAGCCTCTGGTTTCACACCTGTGTGTGATCCATTAGAGAGCCTTTAGTACTCTCATTCAGCCCCATAAAAATGGACCTACACCGACCCAGCCACCTCACACAAACATCCTGAACCCCTCAGGTTCCCCACTCTTTGGGACTTCCTCCAGCCTTCAAATTCTTTTTAGCAATCCTCCACTTAAATCCTTGCACTTTTGCAAGATTCTTTAACAGAGATTTGATTCCAGAAGCTCCAGCACGGGTTGCCACTCCCCAGTTTCCACACAGTCATCCCATCAGTGCCTTGACACATCATCTCAGAACAGGCATCTCACGATCTCTCTGCAGTCATGGCTTTCACTCTGCTGCTGCTTTTCAGAACTGCTTTCCACCCTGCAGTTCTGACCTGTGTAGTTTCCCAGATGACACAGTTTGGGTTTTTTTTTACATTGATTCATTCTATTGTTTTGTTCTCATTATTTGTGAGAACAACGTTTAAAACACTGTAAATATTTATCAGAAATTGCATTTACTCCAAAGCACCATACAAAATCCAGTAGTGATCAGGTATTTCTCATCATGATTCAACACTAAGCTGCACGTTATTCTAACCAGCCTGTGCATTCCATAAATTCTGCTGTTGGGAATACAGACACTTTTTTCAGTAAGGGGTTGTAGTTACATGAACCACTTTATACAGTTACAGCCATCCCCATCCCCAGAGAATCCAAATGGACAAGGTGCTGAGCAGTCTCATCCAACACAAAGCAAGGCTTTGGCTGGAGCTTCCTTCTTAAAGTTAAGCCTCAAACCAGCACTGAATTAAAATTAATTCCAGTCAACTTTATACTAATTTTGCTCCACTTCACAACACTCTGACAAGGACAGGACTCTGGCTTTTTTACTTTACTCTGGCTCTCCAAACGCTCAATTCCAAGCACATCCTTATCCTCAGGAGCTGCCTTGCTGATGCCAACAGAATGTTTGGATCAGCATGGACAGAACTGCCTGTAAATCTGTTCATGGTTTTCATTTCATTTGGTGTGCATGGACAAATGCAAAGGTGCTGTGATCATATTAACATCCATTAAGAGACTGATATTTTGGATACTGGAAATTTTCCTCCCACCAGTACTCCAGCACACACAGAGATCATGATTTGTCCAAACTTCTGCTTGGTAAGAGCAGGATGGGCAGCAGAATCACACACACAAACATGAAGAAACACTCTCCAGTCATGCACAGATCTTTTACCCTGTAAAAAATGATGTGCCCAAAAATTCTCACCAGCTTTGCAAGTGCTCACTGAGTGTAACTCACTGAAGCCTCAGCTCCCTTCAGTGATACAACAGCAGTGAGGGAATCTGACCTGGAGAATGGAACATTTATTTCCTATACCATCCAATGTGGAATAGCTGCAGAACAAATATGGTTCCTCCCCTCCGACTGCTTTATCTAGGTCAAAAAAACTCCTTAAAGGCAGGAAGTCGCAGGAAACAAATGTCACTACACATCAACTTTTTATCATGAAAACAAGCAAGGCAGCAGATAAACCCACCACCTTCCCAGGATTTCAGCACAGACAGCAGCTTATTAGTGAACTGCTGTGAAAAGTCCTTATAACTGCAAAAGCCATGGTCTCACATCACATGACAAACACAAAATTTTCTTTGAAATTATATTTTTGCTGTATTTTACATAATTTTATATTAATGAATGGGACTTGAGATATCTTGAAGAGCTGCTGCATTTACTGAAAAATACAGGAAATAAGAAGCATAATCTTATTTTGAATATCTCAGGCATGACTGTAAAAAAATCTTTTGCTTTGTCCATGACAATTGCTCATGCTCAAAAAAATAAAAAGAAAAACCCAACAGCAGAACTCCTCCACAGCAGAATTATTCTCTAAAACACATCTCCCTTCATGAAGGAATAATATTTGTAAGACAGTGCCCTTAGCTAATTACAAGCAAATTAATAATACACATTTATTTTGAACAGCCAGGTGAAAGATTAACTTATTTTCTTTATTAGCTCATTTAACTTACTACTTTTGCTATTGATTAAGTTTATCATCCTACTCAAACATGGCAACTTGGTATTTTGATTTAATCAATGCAAAGAATGATTTAATTTGCATATCTCCTACCTCATTATTAGAACTGAAGTAAGAAGCTCAAAACACTCTTTCAACTGCAGATTCTTGGAACAGGCAGCTTTAATACTGACTTTGCATCTTTAAACCAAAATGCCACTTTTCTTGCTTCTGTCACAGACTGGAACTTTACAGACTATAAAGAACTATAAAGATGATTTTCCAGTTTGTAGAACTGCATATAACTACACAAAGAATGTACTCACTGCTATAGCTAACTACAGAGGTAAGAACATTTGTAAGATCAGTAGAATTGGGTAAGGATGTTTCATATACACATCAATCATACCAACACAAAAAGTATATCG
Organism: Petroica traversi; assembly: GCA_025920805.1. Taxonomy (NCBI): domain Eukaryota; kingdom Metazoa; phylum Chordata; class Aves; order Passeriformes; family Petroicidae; genus Petroica; species Petroica traversi. The sequence goes on from JAHLSL010000074.1 coordinate 2,476,715, forward strand.
AGCACGAAATAATCCAAATATAAACTGTTTCAGCTTTACCTCAACCACCTGATTGGTGTCTGAGAAATTGCAACACTGCTTTATTAACCAAAATAAAAAAAAATCACTCAGAAGGTGTGTGTAATTGAGAGGCAAATATGAAAAAAAGAGATGACAGAAACAACTGTAACACAAATTATTACTATAGAAACTTCCCGCTCATCTCTATTTTCATTTCAAATCTTATGTGCTCTACCTTCATCCTCCCACGCTCCTTTTCAATCAGATCTGCTTAAGTGAGAACACTACTTCTACTTGACATTTGCAAATCCTACTTTAAAGTAGCCAAAAACCCACCAATAAACACAGCCCCGTTGACCTTATTAGTCCCGATGGCATAGGACCAGCGTCTGTTGGAGACAGTAAATAAAAGTTTCTGGAGTCTGATTCTGTCAAGTCACAGCCAAGTCCAGTGTTTCTTGGTTTTATGCTCTGAGGTAATTTGTAATTGATAGTTTTAATAGAGCCAGTGTGGAGCTCCAAAAGACACCCCTGACCACAAATCAATCACATTTTGGGCAGCTGTTGCCCTCAGGAGCCACTGTCTCTGTCCAAAGTGGTGTCAAGGAAGGGAGAAAGCAGGTGCCCACATGGCCTGAGGGACTTCCAGCACACTGCAAGAATATATCAACACAAATTCCTTGAAAAATGTGTTTTGATTGCTCAAAGTACCAGTTACATTCATAAGAAAATCTTTAGAACATAACTCACAACCCAAACCCAAGGAGTGCACGTTCTTCCTCAGCTACCAAGGAACACTACCCAAGGAAATGTTTTGATCCTTTCACCTCCAGTGTGCAGCCAAACCACAGATGTTTCCAGGGAGAAATTTCCAAGGAGCACATGTGCAGTCACAGCTCCAGCCTCACACACCACAACTTTGCACAGAATCTAAATAAGTGCAATTAAATGACAGAAAAAAATGCACTGATACGTTTGAGGCTCTTTACAATCTGTTTACTGGGCAGGTAACACTGAACACAATAAACTTTTCCAAATAATTGACTCAGGGAATAGATATATTTGATCCTTATTCAGAATCAACCAGCTTTCATCAGCAGGAAAACTTCTACTACTTAAAGGCAGCAATAACCCCAGTTTGTAGCTCCAGACTACAGGACCCAGCTGAAACTATTGGTTCAGCCCTCAGTAGCAGGAGAATACAAACAAAATTTTAGTTTTCAGCTACACAGCTTGATTTAGGATTAGTCAGTAAAGTTAAGCTAAAGTAAAATGTACTTGATGTCATTTGCTGTAACAGCGCCCACATTGAGCAATGTAAAGAAGTCTGCAGAATGAATGACACAGAGTTATTTACTGTCTCTTACTATAAAAGAGCTTCAGTTGGATCAAATGAAATTACCAGGCGTCAAGTTCCAAAAAACTCAGCAAAAAGAGATATTTTTCCCAACATGGGCTCCAATTACATTGCAGAATTCACTACCCAAAGACATTATGGATAGAAGAGATTTATCCAAAATCAACTACTAAAAAGAGAGAGATAAAAAATGCAAACAGTAAATTATTTTAACTAGACAAGAACTGAACTCTGACTCTGGATCCAAAAGGATAACCAAGGGAAACACAACCATTTGTCTTAATCCATTTTTATGCTCCTTCCTGGGCACCTACTACTGATCATTCCTGAAGGCACTCCATGGACTAAATGCATCTCTTGTCTGTTCCTATGTTCATGGCATCTTGTTTATGAATCACAAATCTACTTCCACGAAAGCAAAACCAAAAGTAATGACTAAAATACAAAACCTATGGGTTTGTCAAAATGAGTAAGACGCTGCCTCGGAACAGTGACGCCCAAGATGTCAGGATTTCTGTGAATTCAAAGGCCAATACACAAAGCACATCCAAGCAAACCCAAAAATCAAAACAAAACAAAAGCACTCCTTCAGAGCAACGCTGCACCCAGAAGTCTGTCTGTTTTTCCAGCTGTATCAGTTACATCTGTCTGGAACCCTGCCTCTCCAAAAGCTGTACACAACAGCTCCTGCAACAACCGCTGCTCTGCCCAGCACAAAGGGTATTTTTCCAGCCAAGTACCTCAAAAGCAAATATTGATGTTATGATTTACCTAGCAATATATCCAATCATTGCTTTCATTTGCTGCTTGTGGAATTTCCCCTGCCTTCAGTGAAAGCATTGATTGGATATATTGCTAGGTAAATCATAACATCAATATTTGCTTTTGAGGTACTTGGCTGGAAAAATACCCTTTGTGCTGGGCAGAGCAGCGGTTGTTGCAGGAGCTGTTGTGTACAGCTTTTGGAGAGGCAGGGTAAATTCCACAAGCAGCAAATGAAAGCAATTAAAGAACATGAACTTTACGAACCGGAGAGGGACAGTCTGTGCATCTCAAAGGTAGTTGTAGAGGAATAATTGCACTGCTTTGATCTGGGTGTCTTGAGCAGGAGCCTCTGAAACCTCTTTCATCCCACGTGTGCCATGACATTGACAGGAGAGCTCCTTGCTGGACACACTCAAAAATGGCTCTTTTCTCCCCACCCCCACTTGATTCATCTCACAAGACGACAGCTGGTTTGTACATACACAAGTAGGGATGGGAGTCTGTCAAGAACTGCAAAAACAAAAACACACTTCCCACTGCTATTACCTCCTGCTTGATAACTTCAACATTTGAATTGCCAGTGAGGCTTCCAGGGAAGCATTAAAAATAGCAACCAGAACACTTATCTTAATGCACAGTAATTCCATGTTTCATGACATTTCTATCTGTAGAAAAAAAGATGCCTTTATTACAGGTAAGTGTATACTCTAACATTAATAATTTAATTTCCCCATATGTTTAAAATGTGTGTTTTGCAGGGGACTACCAAGGTGTATTTCTCTTTTTTTCTTCCAAAAACAGGGAGTTCAGTAACATTATTAATACAGTCATATTTAAATACTGTGCTGAAACAAAACAAAACAAAAAAAGAGATCAAGGACACTGGAACTATATACAATTATTAGTGACAAGTAAATAAGACATTTCAAGTCTGTAAGACTATTGTACCTGGCACCTTTGTAAGTCACTATTAAATAGACAAAACAGAGATGGACCCACTGATCTTGGTTTCCAGGATCACTTAAAAATAAACAGAAGGAACAGGCCACCCTGAATTTTTGGAACTTCACCTGCCATTAAAATTTCCGATGATTGTGTAGTCATAGGCAAAGCATATTTATTACTGGCAACACAGCAGGATTAAACAACAACAAAAATAGATCTGGTGATTACTTGAGCTGGAAGCTGGCAATCATCAGCCTTGAACTCACACCAAAACTTGTTTCTTTCCTATCACACTTCAATTGTTAATTAATGTTTACATTATACTAAAGTAAAGAAGATTGATTGTTAAAATCCAGCAGATCACCTTCAGTGTGACCAGTTAAATCTACAACAAAATTCAAGAACAGGACTACAAACAATATCAGTTATCAGCAATTCACAGTAAAGATTTCCTAAGAGCAGACAGTACTTTCAATTTGCCTGAAGACTACTGTTAAAAAAAAAAAGCTTTGCAAATAGTGAAACTACTATTTCCCCATTCAAGACTTGTGTTTTAGAAACAGGGTTTTTTTGAAAGCAACAAAGTAGCATTTGCTCTAAATCACCAAAGTAACTCCAACACTGGAGACCCTTCCTGCCCTTCAAGGTGACACTCACCCCCTGCATGGTGGCTCCAGCTCCTGGCCAGGGGCACCTTTTATTTACCAGCCTACAACTACAATTTGTAACCAGGAGATAACCACTTCCACCAGCTCTCAGCTCTGGAAACTGTGTGTGCACAGCCCAAGGAATGGTGTCACCTCTGCACACAGCAAACGCCAGTTCCTGCACCACCACCCACGTTTGCTGGTGAAGAAATTTTAGCTACACACAACTTTTCATCGTTGTCTAATTAAAAAGTGAGACAAAAAATCCTTCTGAATCTTCTTTCCGCTTGAAAAGCGACACTGATGGAAAGAACTAGAATAAATTACAAATCAGTGGACAGCATGAAGAAGTACTTCTTTTTTTCCTCAGGTCTTAAGCATTTAACAGAATGTTTCTGACTCAATTATTCCAACTAATTCTAGACTGAAATCAACACAGACCATGTACAATGGTGCTTACAATTAATATATTATACCACAGTGCCTACAAAGAAAAAGTATTTGATCTGCATGTCATAAATATGTTAGATTAAAATACAGATTAACCACATGCCAAATAATTATTAATATTAAAAGCAGAAAGCAAAAATAGAAGTGACAGTTAAAGGTCAAACAAGTCCTCCAACTCTATTCAGGATTGCATGCTGGCACTATTAAAGCCCTTCAGAATGAGCATTTCCTAGAAAGCAGCAAGGTAAGACAATTTGATTTTCACGGAGAAACCAGGTGAGAAAACTAACATTAGGCCGACACAGCAGAAAACACACACCATCAATGTCCTAAACACAGTTTAAAGGCTCCTAGGGCATTAAGGCTGTGTCACTGATGGCATGTGCTTTATAAAGGTACAGCTCTCGTAACGTTTTAGGTATTTCTTAGTCAAGGCAGCTAAAATACACTAAAGCAAAACACTTTCACTTTTCCTACATGTGACTCCTCAGAGCACAGATCACTTATTTACAGTTCAACACATCCTTAAATGTCGTGAGCAGGCCTCACGTATTGCCCTAGAAAATCATTTTGCACAGACAGTTAATGTTTGGTAATGGCAAAGGAATGTATTACCGTTTAAAACCTCTTAATACATTTGTTGTCACGTAACGAAAACATTTTAAAACGCTAAGGCCAGCAGAAGCATTTCACGTGGATGATTCAGTTTACCCATAAGAACAAACGTTAAAATTAGGCAAAGCAGCAGAAACTACCACCAAAACCAGAACAACTCCCAGAGCACGGAGGGCGAACAACCCCGCGGTTCTGCCAAAGCACCGAGGGGGCTGCAGGGTTCCCCCAGCGCTGATCCTCGCCCCAGACAGCCCGGACCGCCGCAGGACCGCCCGGCCGCTTTCCTCT
>JAHLSL010000074.1:2482181-2507181 GCA_025920805.1 Petroica traversi
TCTTGCTCTCTCTCTCTATCTGTTTGTTTTTTTTTATTCTCTTCACTCTTTTTTCTTCTCCCTCTCGGCCACCTGCAGACCCGGGCCCGCACCTGCCCGCCGCCAGCAGCGCCCTCGGGAACGGCACCGGGCGCGGGGGCATAGGGGGAAGAGTCGAGAATGGAATAAATAGAAGTAGACAAATAGTTCTAGAGGGTGAGCAAGAACTACTGTTCAAATCTAGCCTCAAAATACCATAATATTAACAAATAATAATAGAAATAAATCTGTAAGTTTGATCCCTCATTCACATCTGACAGCCTTCTGAGGGTCACGTTAATATAAAGGTAACTCCCCATTGTCAGTTTTGTAACATCCATGGAAAATCAGTCCGGTGCTTCAAATGTCCGAGTTGCAGGTACTCCAGGCTGCATTGGTGCGCACACCTGGCTCAGTCCCAGTTTTCTCAGAGGAACTAGGGCAGCAGGAGTGAGCGAGTGAGCTGACACGAACACCCAGACAGCGAGTGCCGAGTGTCGCTGCTCCAAGGGCACGGCAGGCACGAGGGAATGGCACAGGTAACAGCATGGGAACACTCAGCCAGAATCCACTGCCGTGGGCTTGGCTTGAAAACGGCACAGACTACCCAAAAAAGATGGCATTAATTGTACACAGTTTGTCAAATACGGCATCTACAATGAAAATATTTTACCTGATCCAAATATTCATTGTTACAGGGACCAGGCACTGTCACAACTGCAAAGTAAACAATGAAACACTTTTGGCTATAAACTGCAAAGAGGGTGCTAAAATGCATTCGTGTCTATTTACCAGCTAAGCTTCAGCTCCATAACCTCACTGGGGTTTGTTGAGAAGAGGGTTGTTTTGTTTGGGTTTTTTACAGTACTGAAGCTCATTGTTATTTATTAATAAAAATAATTGCCCAGAGAAGCTGTGGCTGTCCCATCCCTGGCTGTGTTGGGCAGGGCTTGGAGCAGCCTGGTCTGGGGCAAGGTGTCCCTGCCCATGGCTCAGGGTGGGAATGAGATGAGCTTTAAGGTCCCTTCCAACCCAAACCATTCTGTGGATTCAGAAGACATTAAACATTTTTAAACTTCGGACAAAAACCAGTCAGCCTGATACCAAACATCCAGCAGTAAAGTTGAAATCGAAACTTCTGGGTTTGCACATTTGAATCAACAGATCTTCAACTGCAGAATTATTTCATGAATGCTTAGGAACAGAACACGGTACCTGCTACCTGCAAAGGGATGGCAAACCTTAGTTTTACCCTTAGGGTTGTATCAGCACTCCTTATAGGCAGCTACAACATAATTCCATATTGGTTCAGTCCATTTATACAATCTCATATGCACAGCAGATGCAGTAAAATATAGCAACAGTTTAGAGCTTTGGTTTCTTTTACAGAAAACTATAGTTAAATCTTGCCCACACTTTGGTATTTAGAATCAGACTTTCTTCTATACCAACATATGTTTGGCACAGAAAATGTGGAGCATCAGAGGCAGTTATGACTCCCTGATTCTCAGCTTGTTTTTATCCCTTGGCTCTGCTGGCTACAGAAATGTTGTGCCTGCTTTGCTAACAATCAGTTTGGGCTCCTGAGGGCCCTGCTGGCTGGAATTGCCCATGGATTGCCATCTCCCAACACACCCCACGCCTGCAGAGAGAGAAAACCAGCAGAATGGGAGAGCAGCCAGGTGAATTTCCATCAGGCCAGCAGCACCTTTCACCACCCTCATGGTTGCTCAGTTTGCAGAAGTTAAAGGCACTGCTGCTGCTTCAACGTTTTCCGTTATGTGAATCACAGCTTTCTTAATTTATATTAATTCATTAATAACAAGCAGTACTGAATTCACAAAGCTGATATAAATCCTGCCCTGTTCATACAGAACAGCACAGAGAACACAGCCACTGACACACAACGCTGAAGTTTTGCAATCTGTCTGCACTGAAATTTCTTTTCAAGGGTCCTACCACCACTAAGCTGCCCTGTGAAAAGGAACTGAACACCAGTAAAAGGTCTGTTTGCTTTTGCATGACCAGCACTGCAGAGCAAACACCAGATCCCATTGTCAGAAGCTCCACTCATTTCAAGAGGACGGCTGACATCTTTCTGCCCGTGCTTTTCTAAATTGGTGCAGATTTAGTCACTTTCTTTGTGATCACACCAGCACAAGTACAGGTCACCCTGACCTACCCATGTGCAGGTCTGGTCTGTGCTGCACAGGGCAGGTACATGTGGAGAACACTCACACATCATTCTCCAGTGCTGTTCTGGGTGTCTCTGTTCCCTGAAAATCCACTTGCTGAACAAAGCCTGGCCCTTATGTCAGAGCTGAACTGCAGATACATCCCATTTCACACTTTTTTTTTTTTCCCCTGCCCATTGACAGAAAGCAAAAGGCCTTTTTCTCTGTCTGCCTTACATCCACCTTAACTATTCAGGACAGAAAGCAGCTACTGACCAAAATTTAATCATCCCAACAAACTTCTGCAATGGCCACTGACACTAAATGAGGTCTCAGAGCACTTCTTAAATACTTCCATTTCATGCCAAGTAACACAGTGTTATGCAGTCCCCATCATATTATACAGCAGCATCTGACTGCATCACAGAAATGAAGAACAAGGGAGATCTTATCTGCATCATCTAACCTTAAAACAATCTGAGTTTAACAGGAATGTCTAAGTACCATCTAAGATTAATCCATTAATACTGTTTTATGTGACCAACATTCCTTTAAATGACTACACATTTTCAGACTTTTAAATTTTTCCTTGAAGCTCATGCTGTAACAACACAAGGGAATTCATTTACAGCTGCTTGTGTTTGGGCTAGCACTGTCATAGAATTAAGTTTTCTTTCTTGGGTTTCTTTATTACATGTGCCCTGTACTGAGGGCTCTGGATGAGTGCAGCAGCTTCTCAAGATGAACATTTTCACAGATCCCAAGCACAGAGTACTAACAGAGGAATATGATGAATAATCAAGTAGATTAAGTGACCCTAATTGCTTACTTTGACACAACCAGCAATTAAACAGCTTTTAAAAGCCATCAGGAGCTATCCATAATCTTTTTATTATGGCAAATGGCCCAGCTTCCAGTGAGATTTGATTTTTATTAAACAAAATCCTACAAAGTTAATGGGCAGAACCACTTCAGTAACATTCACGTGTGGTGTAACAAAATAAACCCTTCAAATACCAGACCCTGCACAACTGAATGAAGAAAGATTTCCCATATTAATATCCCTGCACATGACAAGCACATTTTTTTCCATTCCCTAGGTGAGAAGCCCCGTGTAAACAGTTACAGCTTCCTCCAACACAGCCTCAAACCCACAGCCACATTTTTGAGTAATCCTTGTAACTGTCCTGGAACTCTTCACATGCTTAAATTTAATGATGTGTGTAAAGCTTAGCAGGACTCGTGCTGTGATTTAGTCATTTTCTCACAAATGCATTTTGGTCAAGAGGAAAGCATTAAAAAAGCACTGTGTAATTACTGCAAAATATTGAAACCAGCAAATGGTCAGGATGGTGGGAAGCTCCTCAGTACACCCAGCCAGCTCCTGAAGTGACTTTAATATTAACAGGAGAAAATAAACAGCTATACCTCAAATGTTTGCATCTTTTCTTTTATGGAAGACTTTCAGATCTCTAAGTAATACACCTGTAAAGTGCAACACTCTTAAAAAAATCTAAGACAGCCATCAGAATGCACATTTTAGTAGGACGAACAGGGAGGAGGGCAAACACAGCTACCTGAGCTGCCACTTATTAACGTGCTATTGACCTCAGAGAGAAGGGAATGAGCACTGCACAAGCCAAAGGCACCCAGCAGCTCTCTGGGCTGGCCAGCTCGTTTGTAGAACTACTTTATTATCCTGTGCATTTTAACCACAGGCTGTCTGCTTTCTAAGGCGACCCAAATAACCAGTCAGCATTTCTTACAAGCACAAGGCAGAAAGCTTCTAGCTCAGCAATCAATCATTGACACAGAGAATTGCTCCTCTCCAGGTGAGAAACTCATCCAAAAGCTCTGAAAAATAATCGGGCTAATTAATTCTTATCTGCAAAGAGCAATTACATAACTGACCTCAAGCAGTTTGAGGAAGTGAGCAGGCAACTCGGCTGCACTGGAACAGAGCAACTTCATGAGTGACCAAAAGGATCAAGCCTCAGCCCCAAAGCCTCAGTGTGTTGTGAGGCAATGAAAACTCAAATGCCTTGAACAGAGAGCATCTGTTCCACTCTCCCAGTAGTCACTCAGAAAGGAATTCCACACCCTAACACCACAAAATGAATTTTAGAAGCTGCAGCAGCAGTGTCTGTTAACTGGAAATGCAACCCCCCCCTTGCTTCGCAATCCAGCCTTGCATGGCACAGACCTTTGCCAAAGAAAGATTTAATTAATCCTCACGCTTCTATTTTTTGTTTAAAATTGGACCTGATGATTCAAAAGCATTGAAGTTTTGTTACCCGCTTCTAACCAGGGGTTCTACCCAATTAAGTCCTGAAGTATAATCAGGACCAAATATTGATCATTAGTAACTGCTATGAGTTATGACCCACAGTTCTACTGTGAGGTTTTTCTCCCAAGTTCTTTAGCCTTTTTTCTGCCATGGAATGTACATTCTATCTCCTTGCTGGATCAAGAAATGTATAGCAACTCTGTTTGAAGTAAACACTTAGTAGCCCCTTGTCAAAACACACCTGAGACCAAACTGACACCATTTCTATTTCTGCTGTCAGAATAGCTCAGTCCTGTGACATTGATATGAAAAGCATCTTTGTGGCTCCTTAACTCCTTGAGAGCTCACATTGTATTGAATATTTTCTATGCATACCCAGCTGTATGTATTTTAATAAAATGATGTAATTTCCCACAAAAATTAAGAATGGCTGGCACTTCAATTTTAGAGGAACTGCCCCACCACGACTCATTGAGTTTATTCACCACAATTCAATTTTTACTCTTCCTTAATCTTGAGCTGATTTTATTCCAGTCTCCTTTTAGCACCACGACATCACTACCTTAATGATATCGTAACATAAACAAACTAAGTGTTGCCAAAAAATAGAAAGAAAAGCAGCAGACTGAGTTGCCAAGGTCCAGCTTATCTGGCAGAGATGTTTCAGGCATCTGAAGGAGATGACTGTAGCTGACACCTGCCAGGTCTACAAAAACAGGAACAACAGTTGTAGTTTGTTTGGCAGAAAAAGGCAGGTCAGAAGACGTGAAGAGTGTAAGACAGGGTAGGACAATGAATAAATTATTTACATTAATCAAAACCAGACAGGAATTATAGAAATGTGAATTAACTACATGAAATAGATAACCAAAAGCAAATCAAAACCAGTACCAAGTGTAGACTAACAAGAACCAATAAGAAAAATAGGATTTAAAATATTATTTTCATGACAGAGCCTTTTTATTGAAATTTGTCGTTTCAGGATAAGAGAAATGAAGCTTTTATCAAAATCAGTCTGGTTTTGGTTTATTTGTTTTAAAACCAATGCCTTTTGCTCAGCCAACAGAAAGCCAGAAAGAAAAGAACAGTGAAAAGTAAAGACATAATTTTCTTTATGTCTGTCTTTGAAATATTTCTTAGTCTGACAGGATAACTGCAGAACAAAGCAAACTTCAGAGGAGACTGAGGTATGAAGAACTATTACACAAAGGCTAAGAAATTGCAATTGTTTTCACTAGAGACAAATGTTATTGAAATAATGTAATACAGAAAAGCACTGTGAGAACAACCTCATGTTCCATAAACAGATATTGTAAGATGCCTATAAGGAAATTGGCTGAACTCAAAGCACACAAAGAAAGATCCTATAAGGAATATGATGACAGCAGCACTGCTTTCCACATCCATATAAAGTATTTAGCATTGGTATTTTTAATGTGTAGCCAAAGCCTGAAAAACTTAAAATAGGACATTTTCCATCCCTGTTAGGAATCCTCCAACACAAGAACCAACCTCTGTTCACCCTTTATACAAAATCTACCAAGAATCAGTCTTGAACAACTGCATTTGTAACACTGACAGAAGATGGAGCTGCTTGAGAATGTCCTTCCTGAAGACAAAAACAAGATACTGAAGTACATTCAGTCTCAAGTTTGTCCCAATAGGTTTTCTCATTTTCCTAATAAATCTCAAAAGACTCATAATGGTTGTCATATTTAATTGTTTTTTTCTAAAAAACTTCCTTAAGTTTACACCTAATCTTTAAAACATAAATCATTTAAAGTTTTGATAAAATAGAGGAAGTCACACTATTGACTTCTTGCTGGAAAGGGAACACTTGAATAACAAATAGCTGTTTAAAATTATTTAGCAAAAAAACCCAAACAGATGCTGTGCTGGACAGATTATGTTTGAGTCCTGTGCAAAACACAAGGTGTTCAAGTAACCTTCAGAAGGGCAAGGGGAGAACACAAACATTTCTGACAGGACAGACAGGAGTCTTTTCAAGATTCAGCCTCATGTTAACATGCCTTGCAATACAAAATGGACAGCACAGACAGGTCTGAGATTACCTTTAAAAAAAAGATCAATACCAAAGTCCTTTTGACACAGGGAGAAAAGAAAGAAAAAAAATCAATAAAAACCAATTTATATCTACTGCAAATATAGAATATTGAGGCAGAAAGATGTCACTTACTTCTACATGTCCACCTGGGGGATGCATAAGAAGCACTGTAAAGGTGAGTCCCTTGGGGAAAACAGAACCACACATGAGGCAAACAGTTCCCTTCAGCAGATATTCAGAACACCAACACACAGGCACCACAAAACCTCAATCAGGAGCAGAAAAATGAAGCTGAGTCTCATCAGTCAAAGGCCACCACGGGGCTGTGTGAGGAAGAGCCTCAGAGAGTCTGTGACCAGAAGCCATTGATGCTCAGAGACAGTAATTACTGACAGATGTTCAACAGAGGAATCAACCTCTCTGCTGAGGACTTGGGTTCTTCAAAGCCCATCTCCTCCACCTCAATTTATTTTTCTAATTGAATTAGCCCGTGGTTAATTTGATGTTTTATTTTCATTTCAGTCTCAGAAAAGGAATGCTGCAATAGACTGTATACCAACCACCAAATAAACAACCTGCCTTGTGATGAGGATCCACAGTTGCTCACCAAGTGCCCTCTGTTCCAGGGCATTCTGTGGGGCATCCCTGCTGCCATGGGAGCTGCCTGTTTGGAGTGTGACAAAACTGAACACAAGAGGAATGTGGAACAATTTGCCTGTAATTCTTACAGTTACTACACTCAGCAACACAGAGCTCTTCATTGCCTGGTATTAAATCATGGAGTGAGGTGCAAAACTGGGACAGGGAATCACAGATTATTCTCAGCTGGAAGGGACCCACAAGGATCATCACAGTCCAACTTCCAGCCATGCCCAGGACACCTCAACAATCCCAGCCTGTGCATCCCTGGGATGCTGTCCAGGCTCTCCTGGAGTTCTGGCAGCCTCAGGGCTGTGCCCTTCCCTGGAAAACCTGGTGCCCAACAGTCTCCTGACCTCTGTGGGAAGAATTTTTTTCCTGAAGTCCATCCTAAATCTCTCCTGAACATGTGGCTCAGAAAAAAAAACTCACAAAACAAAAGAAGAATAAGGTTTGCTCAGTAGAAATCAAGGAAAGCTAGCATGAAGAGAAGTATTTCTATATCTGTGATAAATATACAGACCAATATAAATAATAATTTTTAAATGCACTTGAAGTTTTTCTGAGGATGCAGCATTAGAGAAAAACAGCAACATGTGTCAACTACACAGCAGAGCACATTCTACAGCATCTGCTGTGGGACTACAGGACTTTTTTTTGACTTCTCATAAGCTGTTTAAGCCACCTGAAACTTGCTGAGTACAAAAACTTCGCAGATAAAATCCAGCCACTTCCTAACAGGATTGTTAGATATAAATGAAACCAGAAATTTTGAGTAGGTGTTGAAATATTAGTAGGCTGTAGCTCACATACACATTGCCCTTTCTCCAGAGGATGCAAACTTAAAATCAGTCAACTTCCACACATCACCATTAAAGTTTCTAACTCAAAATATATTTGCAAAACACAATTAAATGTAGAACCTGTCTGTAAACAGAGCAGCTCCACAAGCCCCTGCCCTGCAGACTGCTGTTACTGCCCTGGGGCTGGTCAGTGCTGGGAATGACTTGGGAAGCTCAGCCAATACAAACCAGCAACTCAACAGCTTAATTAATTAGTGCATTGGCAGGCTCCAAGATACTAATGAATTTTTAACTTTCTACTAATCAGTTTCAAGGGACTATTTGTATTTTTCTCCATCACCTCCCTAATGGCACTTTTCACTCAAATTGCCTTTATTTTACTTAATCAGGCTGTGTTTTTGTCTGCCCAGAAAACACTTAGTAAGAAGTTATCTACAGGAATCAAATTGATTATTGATGTAAGCACAATCCTGCAAACTGAATTTCTTGTAATGTACTGGTACAGAGCTCTACAGAAATGATTTTATTTGCAAGTTTAGGGCCAGTGATGCCTGCCTGACCTTTAGGCCTGACCTTTTCGCGAGTGTTTTACTTTCTGCAGCTCTTAAGAGAAATGTTGCTCAAAATAAAAGCATCTTTCTTGATTCCAAAGCAGGTTGGCCAAGCTTTGAAGGCAGCATTATGAACTGAGTTTGTGTCAGTGTGACAACCCTCAAGTACAGCAACTGGTAGCCCACTACCTCAGAGGCTTTTCAAGTCTCTTACTCTAATAGCCCTTCTACTACAAAATGTGTTTCTGTAAAGTCACACGATTTATGCATTCTCATTCTTTGATTTCTGCTCCATTTGATTAAAGAAAAAAGCAAATACAGGCAAGAACATGCTTCCTATAATTAACACCAGTAACGGTCTTCAATTTCTTCCACAGATAATATTTCTCATTCAGTTTATCAACTGTTTTTTGATAATCAGACACCTGTGGTTCTGTTCAGTCTTTACAGAAACCCAAACATGTAAATGCAGCAGAAAATCTCACTCCATTAATTGTCTTCCTTTGTAAGAAAACACTGAAAGGCTACTTTTCCCAATGAAAGAGTTGCAGTAATTGCAGAGACAGGGTTTGAATACACAAGAGGGGAAGAAAAACTCACAGCAGTAACTGAATAAACCAAGATTAGGATGGATGTAAACAGGAAAGAAGAGGGGATCACTGGACCTCCAAAAGAGAAACATTTTTGTACCTAATAATAATTTTTCCTTCCAATTCCCAACACAAAATTTTAAACACAAAACTCACCCTCCATGAGAACACTTGGTGACATCTCACCATTCAATACATCAACACTGCCCTGCAGGCTGGAATTCAACTTTGCCATTTTACACCACTAAGATCTGATTTCAAAGAGTGATCAAAATTTGGAACAAGTGAATTTAAAATGTCTACTAAGTTTCCTTACAATTTTTCCCTCTTAACACCTGTTTACAGTTGGTTTTTTTTCATTCGGAAGGCATGAGGCAGAATAGGCAGATGAAGAAGAAATTTCTTAAAATCAACATTCTGGAAGCTCCTAATTATAAGTTAAAGCCTTCATATGCTATTTCTAATGCTCAATAGGCTTTAAATTTGTCACCAAAAATAGGTGTTACTTGCCTAAGATCCCAGAATAACTTGACATAATAATCTGAATAGCTGGATCAGCTTTTTCCTCAGTGCTTTTATGCATGGCTACAAGGTGAAAAGGTGTTTCACGTCAGAGCTCAGTGTTTAGCCCACAGCTCAATCCCAAACCTGCAGTAGCAGTGTCATTTCCTGGGCTTGCCACTGGTTCCCAGGCTCACAGCACATCCCTGGTGTGACTGAGAACAAACCACATGAAAGAAATGACAGGAATAACAAAACCAATCAAGGGCAGCACCCTTCTGAGAGTGTATTTAGGTGAGTTCCTGCCTCCAGGTTACCACATGGACTCACAAAGTGTGTCAGAGGCTGTGGAAAAGGAGAAGGGGAGAGCAGCAGCAGCAGCTGTGGGAGCTGGAACATGAGCCCAGGCCCCTGTTCCAGCCCAGAGCCAGTGTTACCCTGAATAGCCTGGACAGCCTTGGAATGGGTCTGACAGGATCACTGCACATTCACCAGAGCATTTCTACACTTCCATTACAGATCCTCCTCTGGCTATGGCTCTTGGAAGCTATCCTAAAAAAGAAAAAAATACCTTATTCCTACATTTCCTGTATTTATTTATAATTCATCAATCTTGAAATAAATCTTCATCGTATGACCAGACTTTTAAAAAATGCTGATTTAGGACTATTTTAGATATAAGGAATCACAGGAACAGTTAGTTTTTTGACAGGTTCACAAAACACACCTGCAGCTATCTCAATTTATAGCCAAGTTCATAACCAAAGCACAACCTGGTGAGGTATTTTTGCTCAAATCTTATCCAAGCTCATAGCTGTAAGACCACACAACACACTGAATCAAGATGTAACAGACAAAAATAATTTTCACCTATGAGAATTATCTACTGCAACCTGTACTTTCATCTGCCCTTCTGGAAAAGAAACTAAACCACAAGTCATTGGGATATATTAAATATGTTGCACTCTGTTATCCCCAAGTAGTTCTATCTAATTTGGGATTTAAACCAGCAGAGGAATTCTCAGAGCTGCCCTGCAGAGACTCAGTTTAAGTCATCCCAGATCAACAGCTGAATCACAAGCTAAACACTATTGTACCATACTCAAAGCCAGGTTGAGTTTATCCTATGATGAACTTTTTAAATTCCAAAATATCCTACTACAATAGGATTTCATTTTTGCCACTGAAGATAGCACTTCTTGTCTTCATGTTACTGCAAATAGGTCAAGAACTGCTTTGAAATGATTATTTAAATGAAGCTTACAAACACTGATGAGATTCTTCTGCTGAAATGCCTTCTGATGTCTGACCATCCAAGGAGGAGCATATAAGAGAGGAGAGAAACTTGTGCAGAGAACCAAGAAAAGCAAGGATAATATTTAACAAATATTCCAAGGCTGTGGAGATAAAAAACAGGAATATACACTAACTTATGAAAAGAATAACCTTAGCCTTAACCTTGGTCTTCATTCAAGACAATTTCAAACAGCACTGAGTAGAGCAGACTGAATTTGGCAACTTAAACACACAGCAGCTTTACATTTATGCACGAGAACTACAGAAAAGTGTTGCTCTATGACTTAAGTGAGGTGGTGAAGATGTCACTTCTCACTCTTATCACTCTACCTAATCTCAGAAGTGGCCAGTTTATCTGTTGAATCCTCAGCATTATGACACCACAATCCTCACTGCCAGGGCTCTGAGTGCTGTAGTGCTGGGAATCTCTCAGGAATTATAAATGAAATTAATTGCTTCTGCTGAGACAAGGGAAAAGAGAAGCAGCTTTGTCCTGGCACAGGTAAACACTCAAACCACAAACAGTGCTCAGGTTCATCATTCCTCTCTGACCCACATTTCATTTACGCATCTCAAACTGGAACTCCACTTCTCCCACCTCTGGAATTCCTCCTTTGATGCCTTCTCCTTCCTGCTATCCACTGATCAGTATTTGCAGCAGTGACTCATGAGAATATGTTTAACATGACACACAGCTGAAACTTGTTTGGGGTGTTGATCTAGAAGCACAAAAGACTCCTCACTAACAGGTACAGGACACGAAAGTCTCTTGCAAAAGTAATACCAAGCATCATCACACTGATGATAGTATTTCATAGTATTAAATCAGACAAGTGATCATGGCTTCTAAAAGTCATGTTTCAATTTTACCACAAGATAAAAGCCATGATGATGTACTAAGCCTGAAGAATTCAGAATAAAACCAGATCCCTGCATGCTTCTTATGTTCTTAAATATAAGTGCCTTGCTGCAGCATTCTTCTTGACTGTCTGATCAAGGTTTACAGACTTGTAAGTGTTTAGAGTAAGAAAAGAGCAAGAGAATTTAACAGCAATTTGACATGGCAAGAAAACAGCATTGAAACAGTGTTTCTCTAAGTACCCTATTCCAGTATCTTCCCTCAGTTCTACTCTCCTCTCCAGTATGTCTTTCATAATCTGCAAAACTCCTTATTTCACTCAGAAATCTGCAAGAGCTGTTTAAACAATTTTTCCTTCTTTTTTGTAGGGGGGTTTTTTACTACAAAAGTAAATCACAATCACAATAACTACACTTGTGCTCTTAGCTCACATAATGTAGTATGAAAATTTCATGTGTCTTGCTGGGGAAAGGTAGTTTTTGTGATTTTAAAAAATAGTTTATTGTAAAGACAAGGTAATGGAAGATTAAGTTAATACAATGAAAACTGGCACATTGTAATTTCAATTCTTTAACTCATGATTTGAAATTTAAGTTCAACACAGAACAGCCCTTATTTGGATGAAGTTTCCTAGTTTATGTATGTAAATACTCACATTTCAAAAGATTTGATAGATCCACAGTTCTAAGGAAAACAACTGGCACAGCAAGTCCACTTTACAAACACAAAACAGAATCAAAATTTAGTGTTCTATTGCTACTGTTTGCCTTTCACTATAAATCTCTACATAAAATTTTCTCATTTAACATTACAGGTTTACACCCTAAGTATTCAGTACTGCCAACAGCACAACTTACAACTCCACTTAAAGGAATTCTCCTAAATGTAATTTAATGTATCGCTGGAAAAAGAGGGTAAATAATTCTTACAGGTTTAGTTCTGACATCTGAACATGTAAAGTTCCACAATTCCCACAGACAGAGAGGAGCAGAAAGCCTTACTTGGCCACTTGGACTAAAGCAGAGCCACTGCTCATCATTCTTGGCAGAAGAAAGAATCTCATTTCAGAATCATTTTCATTCACCGTTCTGCTAACTTCACTGGAAAATAACAATAACACTCTGCTCTACAGAAGTCAGAGACTCAAAAGCATATGCTCACACAGCAACCCAAATATATCATCTGTCACACTATAACAGTACAGAAGGAAATTTTTAGAAGTCTACTTTCTCTTGATTTTTCTTCAGCATGAAGTGCCAGTGAAATGGGAGGTTTGAGGAAGCCTTAGTAAGGGATGAATTGTACTATATTTCAGTACTATGAACAAGAGTAATCATTCTGTCAGTAATTTATGTAGTGAGTGCAATTCAACAAATCAGGTACTGGCAGTATTAGTCTGCTTGCATAATAGTAAGGCATTTAATAATATAAATATTTGCAGTGTGCATTTAAAAAGGCACAAGAATGAGGTTGAACTGGCTGAGAATATGGTGCAGTTGCTACTGCAGCTGCAGATTCTTCTGATCTCGATGACTTTGGAGGAAAACGTAACTGAAGGCTGAGTCCTCTTGCATTCTCACTGTAATGACACCAACAATCAGAAAGACACTTCAATAAGTGTCACCAGTCACACTTCTTCTGTGAGCCAAACTGGGTTATTTACATGAATGAATGTTTGGTAGTCAAAGAAAAATTTGAAAGGTACAGAGCAAAGAGAGAACACAAATACAGAGGAAGTGGCATTTTCACTTTGAGAAAGCCTCAAAAAACTGCCTTCTCAACTTCTTTTTTTTTTTTAAGATCTATCTGTGCAACATTTGGAGAAAAACCCTATTGTTCATAAAGCAACATTGAATTTGGATACTTCAAAAGCATCAAGATAATACTTAAGAACAACAGTTTCTTAGAGCCAGTGAAGCAGCTCACTTAAAAAGCTGAATGCAGAGGATAATGACCTAATAAGGGGAATTTCTCCCCACAGAGAAGCTGTTCTAGTGTAAGTTGGGTGGGAAAGCCCAGCTGGCTTGAGTAGTGTAAGATCAAGACCTGAAAGAGCGCACAAGTGTGTGGTTAAAAAAAAAAAAGTTCAAATCAGAAGACTGGAAGATTCTGTGCTTCTCACAACAATACACCGAATAATCTGAATGCTGAACAACCTCAGCTTCTCAGTTCAAAACCTTTCCAGGATTACTCACACTTGCTAACTACAGAACAGATTCAGAACTGCCAGCACTGTTCTGCAGAACTTCAATTACTGAAAGGACTCCACTTATTTCATCTCTGTTACAGAAAGATATAATTAAGATGAATCACATATCAGCTCATGTATCAGCTTTTGTACTATCAAAAGTCAAAACAAGAGATCAAATAATTCAATCACAAAAGATTTTAGATGAGCACCAGAGTAGCTGATCTCAGTTACTCACTTTTTCAAAGGCACCAACACAACACAATTTACAGTCCAGTATTTTTGTCCATCATTTTCGGGGCATCAATCAACTGCACAAATGCCTTCCAAGACATGAGACGTTAAATTTGTTCCCTCAAGAAAAGCCTTCCAAGAATCACATTCAGATGGAAGCACACTTGATGCTGCAACTGCCACTAGAGTATTGTTTCTATCTTAATGCTTTTAAGTTTTAAATAAAATGTAAGGAACTCAATCATTAACATAACCTACAGAAAGTTATTAAATTCTAAGTTTGAGCAACACCATGAGCCCTTCGGCTTGTCTTTTTTTGCTGCCCCTCAGAGAGCTCTGTACAGACTCTCCCAGGGAAATAATCCACCCCACATGCTTTAGTCACATTAACATAACACAATAAAACTTTAGGTAATTAAGTTTAATGTGCTGTTCAACACAAAACATGGAATTTCATACAACTTACAGTAACTCTTTACAGCTCACAATAACCTCACAGCAAAATCAAAATGGACTAAAAACTGTCCCCATATTGTCATGCAAGGGCTTGATTTTCTTCTTGCTGCTCACCCTGAAAAGAAACACAATAATAACAGTTACAATGTGACATTCAAATACCGACACATTAAATCAATTTATATTGTTTCACTGCATCTAGGCAAGTGCATTCCCTCAATACAGTATTCTAACTTGGAAATAAGAGGAAATATCACATAAGTGCATTTGTGCTTTTCTATGTGCAATACATATAAAGAGACCAACATCTTAAGTTTTCTATGATGTATAAACAGAGGTTTCACTACAGTGAAATCCAGACCAACATTCAGCATTACAATAAAGTAAATTATTCGTCTTAGACTAACCACTCAAGTGTCTGTAATGAAAAGCTGTGTTACAGTCACTCTGAAGTCACATTAGTGGAATAACCACAAACTATGGTTTGTCAAGGGTAAGGGAATGTTTATGGGTTTTTTTCTTTTTTTATTCTTTAATTAAAAACAAACTAGGAACACCAAAGATCAAAACCAGTACATCCAGAATCTTTTAGGTCAATTAAAGATTGCAACTAGTCAAAACAAAGCACTGAAAATGGATTTGTTTGGGGAGCACAGGAAGCTGTTTGACCGAGCAGGTTATATTTATCAGGGACTTTTTTTTCTCACATTTTCTTTTAAATTTAAGTTTTACTTTCCTGCTTTCTAAGAAACTCCTCAGCTGTTCACCTTTAGGATGGAATCACAGAATGGTCTGGATTGGAAGGGACCTCTAAAGATCTTCTCGTTCCAAACCCCTGCCACAGTCAGTTCTATCATGAGAATCTATTTTATTAACACAGGGGTAAAGAAATTTTTGAATCCCTATCACTCAATTATTACAACAGTAAAAGAATCTCTAATTTCCCAAGTTTCCTCAATAAACCCTGTTCAACTATTTTGACTCATCACTCTTTGATGTTAGAGCAAATAACATAGTTTAAAAAAATGCTGTTTATTATCTGCTTCGACAGTTTTGTAATTGCTACGTGTAAACCAGGAAAAGAATTTTAAACCAGCTTGGTTAAATTCCACATGTTGAAGTTAGAAGCTAGTAACAGAAGAAGCACTGGAGAAGGACTGAATGTCCTCAGGAACCTTAGTGGATGTGGGTTGGTAACCCTTCCATTTGGCTTTGCTCTACTAATGCCCCTTCAAATCAGAATTTCTGTACATTCTTTTCTTCTTGTTATATCAACAGGCCAACTCCTCTCAACAGCCAACTCAAAAAGCCATTACATTCCACCTGGCAAGAATCTTGAAGTCACTTGACTCCAAAAGCAAGCCAGAAACCAAATTAAGCCACCAATGAAGTTAAATTTAAGTGTTATTCCTCTATTGTCTTTGATGTGTGTAGTTCCTTAATAGCTAGTGTTTAGCCAGCCTAAAATTAGATTCAAGAGTAAAAAGCCTGGAATACAACAGCTGCTTTATGACTATTAATTCTGAATGTGCTAATGAAGTACCTGCAAGACCTTTTTCTTTTCCAGATCCCTACAAGCACAGAATGAAAAGACCTATTTGGTAAAGCCCAAAACAACAACAGAAAAACACAATAGCCAAGTGCCTGGAAAGTGGGAAGTGCCTGCCTGCATCGCCTCCCTTCAATAGAAAGTGCAGTACCACACCTTTGAAAACAAGAAAGAAGTACACATCAACATAAGCACTGTTCTTTTCTGAAGAAAACTCACTATTTTCTATTTGCCCAGATTTCTCAAAACACTGAGTTAGCAACTGAGTTTGGTCTTACTTTCAAGATGCAAGTCCAGCTACCAACAGGACTTTGGGCAACTGACTTGATCCCTGCACAGACATCCCACAGCCAGCAAGAACCTCAGTGACAGCAGCACTCTGCCTCACTGCTCTCCTGTGAATGAAAGACAAACCCAGCAGTGCCACCCTGGATGTGGTGTCAGACACATGAACCACTTTCCTCACAGTGAGGTTTTACAACTACTCCCAGTAGGTAAATATTCCCTGGAATAGCACAGCATGCCCTAGGATGCCTGGCTCATTAACCTCTCCTTGTTTTTGACTCTCCTTATCCTTAGGCAGATGTTGCTCCTTAGTCTTGTACAATTACTGCTGTGTACGTGCCTGATCATTTGTCCAGTATTTTATGTACTTGGTGGGATTTGGAGCCTTCACACTGATATAATGAGACTGTTCCAAAGCCTTATTGCCTTACCTTTTTGGGGCAACAAAGTTGTTTTCATACCAAACAATTTTTCACAATATTTCTCGCATCTCAGAAGGCTGAAATAAGCAATCAATTAAACACAAAACCTCTGTCTCACCTGCAGCAAATCAGTCCCAGGAATTCAGTTACTGCTGTACTCCAAACTAGACTTATAGTGCCAGAGAAAAATGCTATTTTGAAGAATGTACTTCAATTTCTCAGCTTCATCAGCATTGGTATTTATTTTCTCCTGACCTAGCTTCCAAGGACTCTTCTCTCTGCCACAGAATTCCATTTCGAACCCCACCTTGTTCACCTACTAAAATCAAAAGTAAGAGCAATTAGAAAAGTCTCAAGCAAAAGCACAGTGGATGACAAGAATCAGACAAACATGGTATTTGACATACTCCACCATATTGGTGAACAGTTTGGACTCATCATGCAATGTCCTCTGTGTCTCCCTGTACACATTAAAAAACACAGTTTTTTTAATGGTCAGAAAATGAAGACGTGGATGAATTATTCAGTAACACTGATGTGGATAATCAAAACCTAAAGAAAAAGTAACGGACAAGCATGCCTATTGGAGTGATCCTGTGATCTCAGCTGGGAATGCCCCAGTTACTGGAGACTCTGCAGTAACAGACACCAGCAGTCCCTGGTGGGGTGGCCTCGCTGAGAACAGCACTATTTTAGATAGTTTAACACATCACTTGGTGGGCAGCATCACTGGGTCTACAATGAAACATCTTTCTTTTGAGAAAGGTCAAAGCACATACAGTTGCACTTGCCCAGACACTCTACTACTGTGAAAACCTAACTACTGACAGGGATACATGGAAGGTACTGGCTATTTCCTCGTTCACAATTAAGGAAGGCAGTCACTGGGTTGGCTGATTGTACTCTTAGGAATTTTACAGCTATCCCAGTATCTCTTTCAGATTCTTGCCTCAGGAGTGGACTGTCAATTATGCACCAAGATGTTTTTAGATAATGAAGCAGAGCATGAATGAGTTCCTAATAAATGAAATTGAGTGTGATAATAAAGTCAATTCAAAATACTTTCAAATGCAAAACACGCAAAAAACCCCACAGTATCACTAACATGTCATCTGTCCTTGTCAATGTGCAGTGCCCTGGCATCTCTCACTCCTTTTTCACAGTTACAATTCTCATATCTCTGAATCCAGAACAAGCAGATTCTTTAGGCAGCTGGTCATCATTGTTATACCTGCAAATACAACCCAAGCTGTTATCTGAAATACTTGTTCTGCAAAAAAACTTCTGCCTCCGTTTCATCTACACTAGTGTCATGCGCTCAACTACACAAATAAGAAAACAAAGAGAGAAGATATTTTACAAAAGATATTTCAAATCTTCACTTTAACTAAAATTAGGTGTACATTTCCCTTTTGAATAAATAACTTTTACCTTATTATTTCTAAATGTCAGCTACAGTCTTTTAAGTTGTACCAAGAAAACAGTTTCATACACCCTTCCCAATTAAGGAGAGGACAGTACTAACGTTCCATCTCCTGCTGTTAAAGGAGTGCTGGCTGACAATGCTCGTTCTTCCTTCCCAGTGATTCTTCTCCCACCCTCAGAGAGGGGTCAGAGCAGAGCTTTTGACAACAGGTTGTATCTGTCATACCTAGAAACAAAATACACAATTGGTATCAACACCCAGAATTATTCACTTGGTATTAGCAAACAGAGGAGTATCATGACAATCTACTCACATGTCCAGTAAAAACACTGCATCTTCTGTGTCATTCGTGAAATCCAACTTCTCCTTAAATATCAGCCACTGGTCAATGTGATTTCCCACATAAATCTTTGTCTTCCCCATTCTTCTATCAAGACTTTGCTTTCTCTTTTTCTTTTCCAGAAAAGACAACACCGGAGGCCTTCCACACCTCTTTGCTGGCAGGGTCATGGTGAGCCTGGAAATAAAGGAAAGGCTTTAATGAGAGGCAGCTCAGAACAACAGGTGATTCCTCAGCGTCCCGACCCAGCACAGCGGGGACTGAGGGCCGAACACCTTTAGCTCCTCACAATCAACACCCGCTGCAGCCCCGCACCGACGGCTCCCGACACCACCACCCGCTCGGGTCTTCCTCCCTCCGCGTTTCTCCGTGGCAGCAGCGGCTGAGAACGGGGCGCTTCCAGTCGGAACACGGTGAAGGGCTGCGAGACAGCGCCTCACACCGCTCCCGAGGGGAGGCCGTGTCCGCCTCACACCGCTCCTGAGAGGGGGGACCGTTCCCCCCTCACACCGCTCCCGAGGGGAGGCCGTGCCCGCCTCACACCGCTCCTGAGAGGGGGTCCATTCCCGCCTCACACCGCTCCCGAGGGGAGGCCGTGCCCGCCTCACACCGCTCCTGAGAGGAGGGACTATTCTCGCTTTAGCCTCCCCTGAGGGAATGGCCCATTCCCGCCTCACAGCGCTCCTGAGGGGAAGGGGCCATGCCCGCCTCACAGCGCTCCTGAGGGGAAGGGAACACTCCCGCCTCACGGCGCTCCCGAGGGAAGGGAACACTCCCGCCTCACGCCGCTCCCGAGGGAAGGGAACATTCCCGCCTCACGCCGCTCCTGAGAGGGGGGACTATTCTCGCTTTAGCCTCTCCTGAGGGAAGGGCCCATTCCCGCCCCACACCGCTCCTGACGGGAGGCCATGCCCGCCTCACGCCGCTCCCGAGGGGAGATCATTCCCGCCTCACACCGCTGCTGAGAGGGGCGACCATTCCCGCTTTAGCCGCTTCTGAGAGGGAAGACTATTCCCGCTTTAGCCGCTCCTGAGAGGGGGAACCATTCCCGCCTCACAGCGCTACTGGGACACACGGACACACCGCCCCTCACACAGCCCCTGAGGGAGGACAATCCTCACACAGCCCGGGTGGGGATAAGCCCTCCCAGCGCCCCTGAGGGGGACGCCCTTTCCCCACGCCAAACTCCCGCAGCCCGCTCACACGTTGCCCCGGCGGGCTGGTCTGTCAGTCGGGGTTGGTTTGTCTGTCAGTCGGGGTCGGTCTGTCGGTCCCTCAGCTGCCACCACCAGCGACAGCGACCGAGGTAAACAGGGGACATGTGACGGGAGGCGCGGGCTGATGGCGCGGGGATCACGTGAGGGCGGGGAGGGCCGGTCCCGCTTTTAAGGAGAAAGGCTAAAAAAATGGGTTTTAAGGGTTAAATAAGTGTAAAATCACGGCAGCGGCTCCAGTCCTGTCCTGAGGGAGCAGGCAGTGGCGCTCAGGTGAAAACTGTTCTCAGCCCATCACTGAAGGCCAGAAGAAGAAATAACCTTTTTTCTTTCGTCTTTCTTTTTTTTTTAGTATTTGTTTAATAACAAACTTCAATCACGTGTGTTACGCACAGTAAAAAAAAATCTGCTGTTTTCCCAAGCAGCGATTTGCAGGAAGAATATCCAAAATACTGTGTGGTTATCTTACCTTCTGAAAGGCCGGATTCAGAAACAAAACTAAAATTTTCCTCTGAAGAGCTAAAAATGTTTGCAATGCAGCCTACCTGTTAAAATGCTAAATCAGTGACACAAAGAGAAAGAAAATGCAGTGAGAATTTGCTATCCCTGTTGTTACAGTGTGTTCTAAGAATGACATGTACACAGCCTGCATTCCACCAGATCCTCAGCACCTCCATACACTCCTGCTGTTTTTAAATAAATGATTAAAAACTCAGACCAAGGTAGCTAGCAATATTATGGATAATTTTATCAAAACAACAGAGGGACAATCATACCTGCCAGTTTATTTCTTTATCATTTCTACAGTCAGCTTTGGTAGAGTCAAAGTAACAACTCAAGTTGCCTCAAGAACTAGTAGGTGACTGAAGGCTTATAAATATATTTATTTGCATTTCCTGAATCAGCTGAATAACCAAAATAATTTTTGATTGTTTGTTGTCCAACATTTACATAATTTGAAAATAAAGAACTGGAGAAAAGAGACATCACTTCTTGAAATATATTTCAGTGTCTTTTATTTTTTACAGCTTTAGCCTGTGAGCAGATTTTCATAGTACATTTTACTATGTGAGTTAACAGATAAGTAAATTTTAAAAGCATTATTGTAGCTTAATTATAGTTTTGCTCAAAATAGCCCAGCTTCTCAGTGATATAAAGTGTATATAAAGATAATCCCTTGCACTTTTCTCATTTAATTTAGATATAATTTCTCATCATTCATCATTATTGCTGTAAAATATCTACTTGGTGATGCTGTTTCCAAGAAAATAGGACTATTTTAGGAGCTTTTCATATTTAGTTCTTCTGATTGCCTTCACAGCTATTGTTATTTTGTTTGTATAAACAGATCCACATTCCAAAGTACAGAACTGTGTTAACACCAAAACCTGTTGTGTGCTTAAGGTTCTTGTTTATTTCGAAATCACAAAGCTGCTGGGGGAAGCAAGAGGGTACAAACAACATGTATTTCTACCAAGTAATTTGGAAACAAAAGCAGTTAAGCAGCAACTCATGTTTTATGCCAACTAAGTTAAGCAAGCTACTGCTGCTATGCATGCTAATAAATTTAAAAATAGCATGTAAAAGCAGAGGTCTGTGTCAGTGTCCTCAAAAATTAATTATTACATAAGAAAAAAAATTCAAAGCTGTTAAGTTAATGTGTATTTGCCATATTTGTGAGGTTTGTTTTTTTTTTTCTTTTCATCTCATTAGGATTTGCCAGCCAGTGTTGATTTCAGCTGCTTGTGCTGATCCTGTGGGACAGACACAGCACAGGAATGCTTTCAATTCCCCCAGTATTTGTATTAATGTTGATTTTACCACCTGGACACCCCTGTCAGCAAAGTGAATATTTTGCCCCTGAGTGGACTCACGGAGGTCCCAAAATGAGCAGCATTCCTGGTACATGGAATTGTTTCTTACAGCAGCAGCTGCTACCCAGGAATGAAATTCCGAAGCCAGTGCTCCAGGCCCAGCAAAGGTTAGGGTTTGTTTTCCACACCAATGCACAGACATGGAACGGAGGGCTCCAGGTGCAGGAGCTGCCTCCTCCCAACCCCAAACTGCAGCCACACAGGAAGGAATTGCAGAGGTTTATATAGTTTATATATATATTTACATCTTTATTTATAGAAGTTTGTATGGCAGTTTCACAGCTATATCAACTCACACTCTCCCCTTCCATCAATGGCAAATCCTGGCTGTACTCTCACCTTTGTGCTGATTAATATTTCACTGTGCTTCAGTAGTTTCCAGAGCAATCATCTTGTTTAGCTCCCAGCTGTAAGCATGGCAGTAATGCACCTTACAAAACCCAGAAGCCTCCTGAAGTGTAATTTTCATTTCAAAATGCCCTGTGTTACTACAAGAGCCATCAGTTAACCCAACAACATGTTTAAATGCCCCATTTGTTTTGTGTTTTATGGGTATGTGGGAAACAGGACTGAGAAACTGCTCCCTGGAAATGCCAATGAAAGCTTCTTTATACAGTAATTAATGTATCTGTGTAATAGAATAAAACCCTCACAGATACCAAGTTGATCTGGCCATGTAGTCTCTTTCCAGAATGCACGGGAAGCTCAGCCCTTTCACTGGATGTTCTTCCAGATTCCAATGACCCACGATTTAAGAACTTGGAAGATGAAGGTGAATCCAAACCATTTCACTGAGCAGGTATGGGAAGGCCTACACACCAGGAACAAAATACCTTTAAGACCCCTCTTAATATTTTTTACTTCATAATGTCCCTCTGCAGGGAGTTTTTACTTTGCTTTTTGCAATTGTTATGTAATTGTTATTTCTAGACAAAAAGGGAATTATGGCATGGGCACAAAGGCATTTATTTCCATGTTCTAGTGCAAAACTGTCACCCCAGTAAAAGGCACAGCACAGCAGTGACATGAATCAGTGCCCAAAGAGCATCTCTGAATCAGCCCCTCAAAGACTATCTCTCATCTTGTAAGCAGTCTGTTTCTAACCCAAAACAGAACCAAAGCAACTATTTCATAAATAGAAATAAGAATAAAGCTGGAAACTGGAAAACACAGTTTTCACCACATGATTAATTCCAGCAGGAGACACTGCTTGTGTTGGGTCCTTAAGGCTTTCAGAACACCTCAAATTGTTGAGAACAGAATATAAAAGATGAATTGACACTCAGTTTAAGGGAGAGAACACTCATTTCCAAACTGAGCTCCCAGTCGATTTGGCCTTCATGATGCAACACAGGAATTACTTTATTCTAGGAGATTTTAAGAGAAGTCAAGTGCTGCACTCTGCACCTTGAGCAGTGTAATCCAATTAACACCAAAGTAGAATTCCTCACATTTATTGTTCACTGCTGAGGTTGGATGATTCATCACATTTAAATTCTTTCCCATGAGCTTCATAACTTCCTTCTTCTATCTATCATTGTCATATCTTAAAATAATTAATAATTTTAACTTAAAAAACAACTGAGTTATGCAATGTGGTACCTAACATGCAATAAAACATGCAGAAAACATGAAATAAAGGAAAAAAAAAGGAATCGTCATTCAAACCAAGAAGTTAAAGCATTTTTACTACAGAAAAATGGCATCTCTAACAATATATTTGTTTCGTGTTTCCTATTTTTACTTTCTCCCCCTCACCATCTGCCTCTGTTCTGCTTTTCCTTTCAAAAGACATCCACCCCATTTAGCTTCAGTCACCCCATCAAAGGATTCAGGCTGAATTAACACAAAATCCCCAATGCCAAAGCCATAAAAGCACTACCTCTTCATAAAAGACCTTCCAAAAATAGTTCTCCTTTTTCTCACAGTAGCTGTAGATCTTTAAAAGAAGCAGTCCATCTCCATTCAGTGCTTTGCTGCACACTCTCCAGGTAAAGGAACTCGAGCTTTTTGGCCCCTGGTGACTCTGGGTTGTACCTGTGCCAAATCTTCCCTTGTTCTTTTGGGAGCCAGCACTAATCCCACAAGAGCAATATCCTGCAGTGTGGAGAGAGAAGGTGAATTACAGAACGCACAGTTCTTGAGCAAGAATTACTCCTTCCATCACCTCAGCAATGCCCAGGGGATTTGCTGTTCTGTGGAGCAGAGTGCCAGTGCTTTGCTTAAGACACCCTGCATGAAAATAAAACCATTTTGGGGCAGACAATCCTCAGAAGGAAACAGTGAGGAATAGAGAATGCCCATCATTGACCTGTGTGCCATGCAGTGCTCAGGAAAGCCTGGAGGTGCCAGAGCTGCATTGTGTTGCATAGAGGAGGTGAGGGATAATGAGGAGAAGGTGAAATACGAAAAGGTGCTGACCTGAGGCAGCTCAATAAGCTGAGTCTGGAAGCAAATCCCTGCAGGGCCAGAAAGGTCATGACAAACACTCTCATGTGTGAGTGAATTCTCTGCAGCAGCCATGGTGAATTTATTACTGCAGTCACTGCACTGACTGAGGCAAACTTGTGTGCTTAGCTGGGGAACAGCCCTGAGGCTCTGGATCTCCTGGGGAGAAGGTGTTCTGTGCAGTGCAGTGAGGAGCTGAGCAAGCTCAGACACCTTCCCGGGGCACCTCAGTGCATCCCTGTGCCTTCAGGGCCAGCGGGACCTTGGCACGGGAGCAGCAGGGAAGGAGTGAGGGACCCACTGTCACCCTGGCTGTGTCTCTGGTCCAGGGAGCTGGGGGGGACTCCAGAGAGGCCGCACAAAATCATTTACATTGGAAAAACCTCTGAGATCATTGAGTCCCACCTATAACCAAACACCACCTTGTCAACCAGAGCGTGGCACTGAGTGCAAGTCCAGCTGTTTCTTGAAGACCTCCAGGAATGGTGACTCCACCATGGGCAGCCCATTCTAATCTTTAATTACCCTTTCCATGAAGAAAATCTTTCTGATGTGCAACCTAAACCTCCCCTGGTGCAACTCTAGGCCATCTCCTTCCCTCCTCTTGCGAGCCTGACCCACACCTGTCAGGGAGAGCATGGTCACCCCTGTTATAAATGCATATTATAGTGTTGGATTTTCACAAATAATGAATGCCATGTGTTTAATATTGATCCTTGTAGAAGCAGTGTTTGTGTAGAAATGTAGCCATTCTAGTTTTGCTTAATAGTTGAGAAATAAC
>JAHLSL010000074.1:2509681-2529060 GCA_025920805.1 Petroica traversi
GTTTTTGCCGCAAACACATTTCTTTCCTGCTCAAAACCGTGGAAAGTCTCTAGGGCGTTTTTAATGGATCGTTAGAGTGCCATAAATATCCATGCGCCGTGGAAAACGCATCTAAAATAGAAGAGTACCCAGTCAGAGAATTTTCCTGTTTCTTTTCCCCTTTTATGTATTATTTATTACAGCCAGGTTAGTACTTTCTGACACAAATCATCTGAAGCATCTCAGACATGTCACAGCATGTTGTTTCCTTTTATTTGTTTCTATGCTTTGAGCTGCCTGTGTGGGAACACAGATCTGAATTCTGCATCAGCAAAGCTGTGGCAGCTGCTGAGCTCTGCAGGGATGAGGTTTTGGGGTGTCTCTCACAGCAGATGTTCTCCCAGTGTTCATGTTTGCTTTCTGCCTCGCTATACCAGGGGTGACCCTATTGTGGCAAAGGAGTTCCAGGGGAGCTGGAGAGGGACTTGGGACAAGGGACTGGAGTGACAGGACAAGGGGGAATGGCTTCACACTGCCGGAGGGAGGATTAGATGGGATACTGGGAAGAAATTCTTCCCTGTGAGGGTGGCACGGTCCTGGCACAGAGAAACTCGATGCTCCATCACTGGCAGCATCCGGGGTCAGGTTGGACAGGGCTTGGAGCAACCTGGGACAGTGGAAAGCGTTCATGCCCATGACTGGATGATCTTTAAGGTCCCTTCCAACCTAAACCATTCCGCGATTCTGTGAAGACACGGAATATCTCAGAAGCTCGGAACGGACTGGAATATTTGTGTTAAATGTTGGCGCGGTCACCCCGCGGTGCAAGGGCAGAACAAGCAGAGATTTCCCCCGGGATTTGTTTGCTATGGATTTATTGTGGGGCCTGGCGGAGGCGAGAGGCACCGCCCGGTTCTATGGTGTAATGGTCAGCACTCTGGACTTTGAATCCAGCGATCCGAGTTCAAATCTCGGTAGAACCTGTCCCACGTCTCACTTTTTCTGCCTCTCACCGTGGCAGGGACAGAGGGGACAGCGATGAAGCTCCAGCTCTGCGCCTCAGGCTGTCCTTGACCTCAACTCTGTCATGCTCTTCCCAGTCTTCTTCAATGCAATGAATATGACAAAAGGCTTTCAATAATTTTTACTACTTTTTAATTAGGTCTTCCATTGTATTTTGCTGCTGTTTTACATTACTTGTTTTTAGGGGGGAGGAAAAAAGGGCATTTACACCATGGAAGATTTCATCAGGCAGATGTGTTGAATTGGACATTACTTTTGGATGCACCTAACTACTCACTTGGAAAATAAGGGCAGAAATGCAGCGTTTTACGTAAACTCTGCACAATTTAAATGAGTATTCCCTCTGCCTGCTGACACATTTTTCATTTCCAAAGGAGATAAGGATATCTTAACACCTTGGCTCCCCTCCCTCTGGCCTACCAGTCACTTGTTTACACAGTAACAGGAACAAGCCTGCTCTGTGCCAACAGCTCCTTCTCCTCCTCTTCCTCTGTTTAGGTAACTCTGCCTTGCTGGCCCTTGAAGAAAACCACAGAACATCTTCAAATTGAGTTATTATTTAGTAGAAATCCAGGTCTCAACTGCTCAACAGAACATATGGAAATGTTTGCTCAATACATTAAATTTTCACACAGGCTTGTGATGAAAAAAATCTCTAGTCTGTGTCAGGGTTGATTTTCATCCTTTCCTCAACTGCTGGGTCAGGTCACTCAAAAAGAAAGGTCTTTCCCTGTGCACCAATGTTTTAAATTGCTCTGTCCAGTAACCTCAGCACAACCTGCCACTCTCACAGGCTTCACACACCAGCATCCTTCTCCCCAGGACAAGAGTTTAAAGCCACAGAGGCTTGTCTGCCTTGCAAGGATTCAATATATTAACTGACAATTCTAGAGAGCAAATTACCATTTCCTACAGCAATCTGGCAACTTTCTCCTTCCATTTAGCAGAGTTTGAGGTGCAGCTCAGAACTCCCATAAAGTGCTGATGGGGCCACAGACATGCCCAGTGCTCCAGACAAACCCCCTGGGTGCTTAAAGGGTTAAACTTCTACAGGGAACCAGACAATCAGCAACCAATTGCATACTGAGATTTATTCACAACTCGTGGTCATGCTGCATTTGAAACACAGCACCAGAATTTGGGTAACTGAACGTGATCCAGCTGGGAGTGCTGCATGTGGAGATGTGCATTGCTCTGGGGACAGCACAGCCAGGGCTGCTCTCAGGGGACACCCCCAGGAGCTGTGGCTGAGGGAAACCTCCTGCACCAGGCACAGGGACTTCACAACTCACTGGAGGAGGCTCAGAGTGAAGTGCCATAACCCCAAGAGCCCAGCACCTGACATGCTCAAGCCATGAACAGCCCAGGAGGATTTTATTAATTAATTTACTGTGTCCAATTCCTTTCCCACAATCCCTCCACCAGTTTATAATTGTCTAAAAATCCTCCTTTCTCAGCACAACATTCAAGACAGAGGTAAAGCACTGTGGCTGTGGCCACATCAGGAGCTTCTCCTGTTGCTGAAAAGGCAGTAGCAATAGAAATTGTTACTTGCCCAAATAATTTTTTTGACATATCGTCAATAATAATGGGCTTTCCAAAGCCAGAATCAAACCTTAGGCAAGTATTTCATGATATCTGAAGCTGCAACAAGGTTTTCTGATATAAGTTAAAAGCAGGTGAAGGGGAAAAGATTTACAGGATATAACTTTACCTTTTAAACTGGCACTTTAAAGAAAAGTCCTTTAAAAAACTAAAACATTTTACTCTAAAAGTCTTATAAAACAAAAGACAAGTCTCAGTTACTTAGGTCACTAATGATAATACATTTTGTGTAGCCACTACAAGATCACTTAGATGCCTTCCTTGTCTTTAAAAAAGACTTCTGCAGCAGACAAATCATCAACAGCTCTGCACTGTGTCTGCCTCAATAGGTTTAAACCCTTGAGCAGATGGAAGAAATGGTGGATCCAGCTGAAAAAGGTTATTTTAGACACTGAGCCATCACTTCCCTTGCAGAGGGAGCAGAGCAGATTGATTTCACCCAGCCCAGCCCATTCCTGGCTCCCCCAGTGGCACAGGGAGCGAGGCCCTTCAGTGCAGGAGGCAAACACTGGCCCAGCAGGCACCCAGCCCTGGGGAGTTGTACAAACAGCTCAGGGCTCTGCTTTCAGAACACCAAGGCAGCTCTTGTTTGGTTCACTGAAGATTTTCTCAGAAAAGCAAACTGGTTTTGTACCATTTCACCCAGGATTCACACATAAAAAATAAGCACACTGTACAAAGAGCATCAGCGATATAATTTAAACATGCATCCAGCTACAAACCATATATACAGAGAAACAGGCCTATACAAACAGGACAGGACCACTTTATTACAGCTGAGTTCTGGTGGAGTTTTTGGAGGAAATCACAGCAGATAAAGGAAATCAGACCAAAGGAGGTGAATGTTGCTTCTGAAAGCAGTCTGTCCTGAAATGTCACACAAACCCCCAGCTTTCTCTAGCAGACATCTATTACAGTTCCAGCTACACACAGCTCTCCCCACGACTCCTGGACTCCCTTCCTGTGCAGAGGTAGATTTCTGTCAATGTCTGATATTGCACCACGTTAAGCATCATGTTCTTACCACAAGGAATAACCTGCAAAGGCTAATTTATACAATTCATGGGCATAATCTCATTGTGGGCATTCAGGTAGTGCAGTAATCAAATTTGTACTCCCTCCAAGTGCAATGGTTAGCTGAAATTCAGTAACAGCTGAATTCATTAACAGCTTTATATTAAGGGAGCTATTCCTTGTCAGCAGAAGAAGCTATTTCTTATCTCTGTCCTTTTCAGCCTCCCTGGTCTCACCCTGCCTTTCCTGATGCTGCAATCCCCTTCCACTGTGTCCAGGTTAAATGTGCATTTCAAATACACACAGGTTTCTGCAGGATTTCTTACTCACACAAGCAGTTGTAATATTGAAGAAATTTGCAGGAATATTCATTCAAACTGCATGAAATGGTTAAAGAAGCCCATCCACACTTTCAGGCTAGAACTTTGCTAGCTTCAAACAACCATTCATCACAAACAGATCTGATGCTACCAGGAAAATCTGAAGAAGTCTGGCAGGAGTCTAATTTCTTTTGTCCATCACATCCTTGAATAACTCTCTGACAGCTGGGGAAGATGCAGACAAGCTGCATGGCAGTACCACTTCACAATGTCTGTTAAATGAACCTCTATAGCATATTTATAAAAATAAGTGCATCAAATTCACGATGCTGACATATCATAACTCTGATGAGCTCACAAGCATTGCTCAGTATTTTTTCCTCAGAGGCACCCCAGGAAGATATTTTTTGCTGAAGTCTTTCAACATGGAGACAAATGAAAGAACAATCTGGGCATGTTTCAGAGAGAAGCCAAAGCAAGCAGCACCACTGCTCCTGGCTGCAAGCTTGGCAGAAAACTTACAAGGAAAGAAAGTTCTCTTTTTGTACCAACCAACCTGTTTGCAGCTCTTTCAAATGAACCATTTAGCATTAGCTTCCCAGATTCAGTTCCTATGAAGTTTCTGTGAGGTTACAACAGTAAGAAATGGTGGCTAGTTTGGAAATGAATATTTTTGGCTGAATTATGGGTACAGAGCTTATAGAAATTCATTACATCTCTCCAGATAGTCACCTGTCCTTTAAAAGGGCCTTTTCCTTAACAAGGCAAGTAAATCCCAAGTTACTTCACATCAACTGCATCAATTCTGAAATTCCTGTGATGACAGGGATAGCAGACCTATGAGTAAGGGTAAAATCATCTCACCCTGTTGGAGGAGCCCATTTGGTGCAGTGAACCCTTCACTTCAGGGAGTAACTTGATCAGGAATTACCGTCCCTGTCCCAAAGGGCTTTTGTACCTTGCAAGAATGAAGAAATCCATTGTATGCAGGAAATGATAAACAGTAAAAGTGAAATGACAGTGGCAGGAACTTTTGGAGACTTCTGTGGTTTTGCAAAGCAATGGTTCTTCCCAAGAAGAAGCCTGAGCTGGGCAGAGCCTCCCTCACACGAGTGCCCAGAGGGTCCCAGTGCTGCCCTGCAGCCTCAGCTCTGCTCCTGCAGTTGTTACCATTTGATATCCAGACTGCTGGTGCTCTGAGTTCCTGCACTGTATGTGGTGTGCAGAGTGTCCTGCACCTTCCTGGAGTCCATGCCCTCCAGCCAGTCCTGGTACATCCTCTGCACGTGCAGGTTGGTTTCTGGCAGCCTGACAGGGATTGCAGTGTACACCTCCTCCATCTGGGCAAGCAGGGCTCTGTCTGGTTTGCCATCCTCAGTCTGGGCCTGGCCCTTGCCATTGAGGCACCCTTAGGAAAAAAAGAATAAATTAAAATGATGGATGGTGATGGAGATTTGATAAGAAATTCAAATTCTGTTAACTTGGAATTCTTTTCTGACACTTCTCTAAAGGAAGTTTTCTCTTTAAACTTCCCCCCCACGCTGTTACAATTTGTATTTACCTAAAGTGACTCCGATATCAACTTCATCTTAATGGAAATGAGGTTTCCATATCAACAATCTTTCTCTGCATTCTCCATGGTTTTATGATCCTAATTATGTTCCTTGTCTTTTCTTGCCCTTGACAACCACCATTTCAGAGTATTCCCTCTGAGGTTTGGCAGCACAGTGCTGGCACTTATTTATAGGTCAGGACAGAACAAATAACATCGTGGATAATTTTAGAAAACTCAATCATTTTCTGAGCCAACCCTGCACCTGTAATTCGTGTTTCAGACCCTTCATTAAAAGCGTTATTTTAGATTATTAAGAAGAGAATTGAGAGGGAATAAAATGAAGTGTCTGCCTGTAAGGTAGCTTTCCTTTGATATTCAAGATAGGTGTGCAGAACAACTGGGGATCCACAATTATTCTTACCTCCTGGGCAGGCAAGGACTTCTACAAAATGGTATAGAAACTTTCCTTTTTTCAACTTCAGGACCATGTTTTGGATATTTCTAAAGCCATAAGCTGCTGCAAAACGCAGTACTGTCTCCCCATCCTTTTCAAGGGTAACTTCTTGAAAGTCCTTGTTCCTGTCAAGACACACAGAGAACATTTTAACCCCCTGCACTCCCAGAGGAACAATCCAACTGTGCCAGCTGGCATTCAGATGTTCCAATGGGAACAGAACAAGCGTCACAGTGTGCTCAAGGTGAACTTTCCACTTCCTAAACTGAGTTAAGCAGAAGTTGGGGTGGAATCTTCATAATAGGATTCTACTTAATTTTTAAGTGCAGGTAAGGTTTTAATGAGTACCAGCAGGAGCTGCTTTACAGTGAGAGACTTGCAGGTTTAGAGCAGGTCTGTAGCCTGTAACTGCCTATAGCCAAAGAGCAGGGTAGCAATAACTGCTTTCACTGCAGCCCCAGCCAAAGCAGGGGAACTTCCTGGGCTTCAGGAAGCAGTTCCTTGCCAAGAGGGTGGCCAAACCCTGGCACAGGGCTCCCAGGGAGGTGCCAATGCCCCAAGGCTCTCAGTGTCTAAGGGATATTTGGACATGCTTTAACTTTTGGTCAGCCCCAAGTGCTCAGGCAGTTGGATTTAGTGATTGCTCTGGGTCCCTTCCAACTGAAAAAACCCTGTTCTGTTCTAGCTCACCCATTCTACACAATAAGGATACAAAACTCTAACTTACTTTAATGCTTTGTAGGTTATTTCCTTGACATCCACGCCAAAAAGCTCCTTTGCAGCATGTTTAAAAATGTGCTCCAGGTAACCATCAGATCTCTTTCCATCATGCCTTACTACATCTCCCTCCTTCAGGTCACCAAACCTTAGGAAACAACAGAAAGAAGATCAAAAGTTCATTCTTTTACTTCAAGAAAGTTATGTGTTTCTCCCCCACCAAAAAGTGTTTTGTAGCACTAAGTGAGAACACAGGTACATTTTTATTTATTACAGCTTAAGAAATGTTAATTATTCAGGACAGCAGTGAGACGATGAAAAAAATAATTTTTTTATAAAGAATGCAGGGCTTTTTTTCTACATGCAGAAATACCTAACAACCATCATTTATAAGAATGCACCTTCATCACAACCTGAAGATTTTGTTAACAGCCATTCACTGCTCAAGAGCCATTTTGGGGGAAATTATTTATATAGAATTATTTAAACAAATGATCTTTTTTTTGCCTGTGAGACTATAAAAATACTTCAGAAGTTACAGGGGCTGGACTGGATGATCCTTGTGGGCCCCTTCCAGCTCAGGGTATTCTAAGATTCCATAAATTGAGCTAATAAACCAGGCACATTCTGAGTAGCAGACAGGACGATACAGAATTAAAAGACTGTCTCTATGTGGTCCTGATATAGAATTAAATTACTGTCTCTAGGTGATTATGCCTGCAAGAACTTTATTCATTCTCATTCTGTGTGACAATATCAGGTCAACCACAGGAGCTGCACTACAAGCACAGCTCTGACCATGTTCCCACTGACCCCCTCAAATTTATCCCAGTCCTGCCTGGATACCAGCTGGAACTGAAAAGGATTTCTCAGCACTTCCAGAGCTTTCTGTTTTGTGCGAGACAGCACGTTTATTGCTCCACTAGCAGCCCTTTGGAAAGATACCAAGGAACATCTGTCACAGCTGAACAAAGATCAGGGAGAGCAGCCTCTGTGACTAAGTCTGTGAATTACACACCACACACGCTGCTCCCTGAGCAGGCATGAGGGACACAAACAAAACATCTCCAGTGCTTTGTGTGCATCTCATCTACAGCACAGTTCAGTTTGATCTAATCTTGAAAAACTGACTGCTGGCCTCAGTATAAAAACCAATTAATTACCATTTCCTGAAAGGGTGCTGCTTCTAGCAATCTACATGAACATACTGGGGAAGTGGAAATTTACTGTCAGGATGGTGCTGTGAAAGGGAGGGCAGCCCAGAGCAGATGGTCAGCCTCAGGACTGACCCAGCAGCTCTGTGGGAGGCAGCTGGACAGGGCAGATCAGACTGCTGGAGCACAGGAGAGCTCTGAACAGAACCAGCACCCCCAGGCAGCCACACTTACAGCAAGGCTTGAACTTGATATAGTCAAAGCTATTATTATTGCATTAAAATATAAATCAGGAGCCACACAGCTCTTCAAGTCATGAATTTTAAAGGAGTTACTGAATAAAGGTCATTAGCTCAAATTCTCTGCTTTGTATTTAGACAGTACATGCAGGTTTATATTGCCTGTTTCTTATTATTTTTATATATAGCAATGAACATCTAAGAGAATATTCTTGTGGGTTTGCCACTATATAAAGAGTGAAGCTGTGGTATACTCAGGCTTTGTTGTAC
Organism: Petroica traversi; assembly: GCA_025920805.1. NCBI lineage: Eukaryota > Metazoa > Chordata > Aves > Passeriformes > Petroicidae > Petroica > Petroica traversi. The sequence goes on from JAHLSL010000074.1 coordinate 2,518,012, forward strand.
TTTTTTTTCTCAAAGAAGAATGTTTTTTCTTCTAAGCAGTTTTACATTTATGCTGAATCTGCTCCAACAAACATTGTTTGCCATCAAAGTAAGGAAGCAATCCACAACCAAAGTACTTACAAAGTATCTACAGCTACTTCAGTCACATCTTTCATAGACACATTTTTCTGTTCCATTATTTGGACAATTTCACCTGTAGGAAAAAACACCACATTTTGCTATCAACACAAAGCACAACACAAACTCTGCCTCTTTCAGAGATCAACACTCCAACACCCACATGTGCTTCATGTCACATTCTCCAGCTCTTCCTAAGCCAGTAACTGAGAAACTTGACACTTCCAGTCCCAAAGAAAAGGGGCCTTCAGCTTGCCTAAAATCTGCTTAAATCCTCAGGCTTTCTGTTAGGGCAAGTTTGGAAATATCCACACTACACTGCAGGATGTTTGGACACTAAGGCTAAAGGCAAGATCCTCAGCAAAAGGCAACTGGTGCCATGAATTAGGAATAATTCCAATGGAAATAAAATAATGGCCATAGACAAGACAATAATTTTAAATACAGATTTGCATAACTGTTGCCTTCCTCAAGAGGCTGACAAAAATACCTGATTTTTCAGATGAGTAACAATTTAAAATATGTGTCACTCTGCCTTCCCTGCGCAGTACCTGTACTACCAAGAGCACAAAAAGATGTACTAATCTTTAAATCAGAAAAAAGCCAACCTTATGACTAAAACAGTCTTTTTTCAAGACTTGAAAACTCTGGCATAAGGGCTATTCTAAAAATGGTGATTCATGTATATATATTTATAGATGGTAAGTTTAAAAAAGTTAACCTGATGTCAGGACACAATCAACTTCTGGTGAATTATACAAGGCAGTGTAGAAATCTTCCCTCAAGGCTTCCAGCTTTTTGTCATAACAAGGTGCCACGACTACATGGAAAATTTTATCAGGAGACAAGTTCTGTGGAACACAGAAGGGAGCACATGTGAACTCCATGAAGAGCAAAAGACAGCTTGAAGGATGACAAGGACAAAAATAGTGACATAAACCTCATAGCAGGAACAAATCCCTATCCATTAAATTTAAAGAATGTTGCACACAGATAATGATTTGCCAGAAGTCACAAAGCATCAGCAACAAACTTCCAAAGTCTGTCTGCTGGCTGGACCTTATTCCCTCAGACCATGGTTTTGCAGCTTTTTGATTGCTGTAAAAAGTGAATACAAGTCAGGAGTTCAGAGTTCTGTTTTCTGGCTGTCACTAACTCACTTTCACCCATAGCAAGCCCTTCAGAATTTGTGTATCCATGTACAGACAGCAGCACTTCCCCCTACAGAATGTGCCTGCAGTTCCATTTAGGTCAGATATGTAAAGAATGGCAATTATTTCAGCATAAAAACTGAGGAGATAAAAAGGTTAGTTCCTAGGATACAATGCTTTTATTGATCCCAGATAACAGGGCAATTTCCACATTATTCTGCTCCACTCCTATTCTGGCTGTGCTGTAGAACTACACAGGCAGCATTTCACAAAAAACCCTTTAACTGCTATAGATTTAACTTCACCCATAAATATCTAAATGCATGTTGCACTGGGGGTGCAAGGATTGCTGCCAGCTCACACTACAGTGTATGAAATGAGGTTCTTTGTACATTCTTCTCAGCATGGGCACTTGTACAGCAGCAGGAACACCATTTCTTCTTCAAGTAAAGGACAAATATAATACACTTAAGATCTGTATCTCAGTATTGAAGCCTATCTTTTCCATTTAGAAGAATATAATGGTAAAAATAAATCAGAACTACTTACCTGCTGCCTGGCAAAGTAGCCCTTCACTAGGGAGCCCATGATCTGCTGTGGAGACTTTGCAGTGCAAATGTGAGAGGTCACCAGGTTGGTGAGTACCCTTTCAGCATATCGGATCCAACCTGCAAGCACCAAAAATCACAGGTACAGAGAGGTGGCCCACAGGCTCAGCAAGTGGCAGAAGTCACACAACAGCTCCAAAAGATGATGGCACCTTCACAATAGGTAGGACATTTCTGCACAGGCTGGAAGCCCCACCTTGGGAACTGTAGGAAACCTCAAGGCTTGTTAATAATGCTTTAATCTATAATTCACTGGGTCATTAACTCCAGACCAAGGGTCACTGTGGATTTCATGATCTGTTAGCCCCTTCCTCATGCACAGATCTAACAAAGCAGAAAGGACAGGACCCCAGCTAAGAGAGAAATGTGACCTTGAGGACCTCAGCCCTTGGATCAGCAGACACCACAACAAATGCACTGTTTGGCTGCTTAGCTGGAACCTGATGTTTCCTGAGATTTAATACCCATGCACCCAGCCTGCCTCCCCTGGAACAGAAGAGTCACATGAACACATCATCACAAGATGCACATGGATTAAGCCTAGGAAAAAATGGTTTCTTTTACTGTTGTCACAGTGGCCCACACTCACCCACCCACACAGGAACCACTTGAAATCTCTCTGTATGCAACACTGTCCTCAGTTTCTCAAGAATCCCCCTCCCTTTCACCAGATGCCTTCAGCATTCCAGCCAGGGCAAGCTGTGGATACCCACAGCACCCCCAACACCCAGAGCAGTATTGCTCCTGTATTATGCTGCTGTATTATTCCCACTGGCAAATGAGCAAATCAAAGTATTTAGACTGTGCAATTCTTTCCTAGGCTCTGTAGCTCTTACTGAACTGCCCAGAATCTTTCACAGCAAGGGTTTTGGAGCTTTTTTCATCTACATGGCACCTACACTGAGCAGGAGAGTTAGGCCCAGCCTTTGAGGCAGGTGTGTTGTTTTTGGTGCTAAGAAATAGTGGAAAAAACCACACTTTGTCTTCAAGCAAATTAGTGATTACATAAGAGAAAAACTGCTGTACATGCTGCTCAGGAAGGAGAAAACCTGCAGGTTAATTTTTAAGTTTGAAATTACCACTTATGTAAAAACACGTTTAAGTCAGAACAATACCACAAATGCCAAGAGCAGCACAGAACAGGGATGTGAGCAGTGCTCAAATGATTTGCCTCTCTATAGCAGAGAAATAGTTTTCCCAGTGTAATAAAATTTTACTGATGAAAATAAGAAGGTGCTAAGTATTAGGAAAACCCAATGATCCTCCAGCTGTTTAAATATTCCCAGTTCTTGTTAATGTACAGACTTCATGCTGGTTTCCATGAAAAACCTCCAAGGCACACATTATCTTCAACAAGCATTTATTTCTGCTGTGGGAAAAGCTGAGCATCATGGATTTAACCCATCAGGACTGTACTGAATTACGAGACTCTGAATTAGAAGTTTGCCTGATGTCCACCTTCAACTGGGACTTTAAGTCCAAGACAAATCTGCAACAAAACACTGAATTTATTGGTGCTTGGCAAAAAGCTGTATTAGCATATTCTGCATGACAGATACATCCTATTGCTTAAATGGCTTTAGTCTCAAGTGATGTTCAAACAGAACAAACACTGCTTCAGACAAAGCAAGGACAGTTTTTAAAACCTTGTACTCACCATTAATCACCCCAGCACTCCTGCTATGAGGCTGGTTATTATAATTGGAATGTTTTAGATACTGTAGTCATGACCTATAAGGAAATTTCACTAAATCCCAAGTGGGTTCTGACAGGTTTTGTCTGAAGCAATTCCTTAAATTGTTTCTGTCCTTGCAGTGGATGGAACAAGTGTCTCATAGCAGCAGCTCCCTAAGATCATTAGTCTCATTAGTCACTGGTTAATTGTACAGGCAGCCTTGGCCAGTGAGCATTTATCTGCACAGATAAATGATTTATCCCTCATCACAGGGCTGAATCCAGAGCCACAGTTAGGGAAAATCTCAGATACCCCTTTGTTTGATCAGGGTACACCTGCACTCATCCAGACCTACACCCTTCATAAATTCATTTGGATTCTTGGCCATTTGTTGGCTTGTGTTGGCATCAAAGAGCAGAAGGCACTACAGATCACTTTATAAATTCTTGCAGATGTAGCTGAGCTCATGTTATTTTAGGTGCTTTATTGTGAGATTACAAAGGTGCATCTATATCTGTAGGAAGTGCAAAAACACTAAGCAAACTTTTGCTACTGTAAAATCCCATTCCTGGAAAAGGAAATTGATTGACTGGGATAAAATAACCCTCAACACTTATGAGCTTCCTACTGTTGCTGCAAGTCTGTCCCATTTGCTTTTCTGGGAGTACACTGAGGTTGGCAGTGCCTTAAAACCACCAGATTTTCCAGAGCAAGTGCTTCGTGTTGCTCACCAGCTTGGTACATTAAGGGAGGGAACTGATTCCTGTGAGATATTACATATACTATCAGTAGTCACACTGCTGTTCTTTCAACAGGAAGCAAACCAAAAATGGGCTCCTTTTCTCCCCAGAGAGCAGCAGGGACAATAAAACAGCTTTTGTCAGGCTCTGCTCCTTGCCCATGGTAGATGTTCCACCCCAGACTGCTGCAGAGGGTGATAGGTCTGTGCAAAGTCACACACCAAGAAAAAAAGATTAAAGCATTTATACTTGAGTTCACAATGACCTTGCAGAGCTATATAAAAACCATTTTGTGATAAACACACCCAGTAAACAACATCTCTAGGACACGTTTATGTAATCTGGGGGTAGAAAGAGGAAGGAGAAAAAGGAACAGAAAATGCACTCAGACAAATAAGGTCAGGCAGCACACTGAACAATCTCACTTTAAGGATGACTAATCAGGATTTTTGCTTTCTCCAGTTGCTGACAAAGAAATATACCATGTTTTCAGATGGGTTTACAGTGACATTTTGGGTTAGTTTCCCAGAAATGGAAAGCTTGTGTTAACCATGCTTCTGTTACCACCTCCATCACAACAGAGAGCTGACACCAAAACCAGCACTGAAACCAAAAACTATCTTGTGCAGACCACAGAAGCACAAAAGTGCTCCATTAACTTATTTTAAAGTATTTCCACTGAGAGCAGCAGATAATCTGAGCTCTGTTTCCAGATGAAGAAAATTAAAACTATCTCAGAAATTCTAAAAGAAGTCCTTAGGATTTGAATTTTACCTAAAGCACATACAGGACAACAAAGCTATGTAACGGGGGCGTTTCAAATGCAGAGGTTTTACATGAAAAAGAGCAATTTATGGTATGTCTGCTCCTGAAGATAAGAGGTTACTCTAAGATAACAGTAACAGAAAAAAAAAAGAAGCTTATCTTTTTAATACATATATGTAGTATTTAAAGCATAACCCAGATACTTCCACTACAAAATACAGAGAACAAACAAAAATATGAGTATAATTCAAACAGCAGTATTTAAACTTTGTATCAATGACAACAGCAGATTCTGGGGATCACCAACTGCAGCTCTTTACATTTCTTTAATGGATGCAATCCACTTGAGTTATTTCACAGCTGGCAAGAAATATTTTGGTATTTATCAGCCTTTTGAAAAGTAGCACTATGAACTTTATGGTGGAGTTGACGGGGTGTGAGGCAAAGGAGTTTCTTCTACCTCCTTTTGGTATTTCTTTTTTAGGACTCTGACTTTTTACTTGAAGTGAAATGGTGCTGTGCTAACAATGGAAAAAGTAAGCAGTGACTGCGTGTTCTGCACCTTTTCAGCTGTTACAAATGCAGGTTCTGCTCATAACAGAACACGTTCTCAGGTGCAAGGATCTCAGAAGTGAGACATTCAGTGAGTCAAGTCTCTGACATTTCATGTGAGAATTACTTTCCAAGTGTCAGACATAACAATCTCACAGTCATCACAAGAAATGTCACTTGCTACTTTCCCCTAGGCTTAAGTGGCAAGTTTGGAACTTTGCTTAAGAGAGGTTGTGGTTTAATTGTATCAAAGTTCCTTTAAGGTTGTTTTCAATGAGGAAATGCCCTGTTAAACTTTGTGGCCTGAACACACAAGCAGCACCCACTGAACTCCTCCATTCCAGTTCTGATTCTCAGTTCCAAGCACTGAAATGCACTCAGGATGACCACTGATACTGGGAACAAATACTGTGTGCTTGGTGTCCCTCAAAAGCAAATAAAAAACACTCTAAGTTATGTCAGGCTCCCAAAGGAAGCCACCCTTTCCTCAGCTCCTTGGTAATTCCAATGAGACCAGGCTGAAGGGCAGGAAGGATGCATAAATCAGTTCTTACCAGGACAAGCAGAGGCAAACATTGGTAAGGCATGTTCCTCCTGGTTCCTCCGTTGGTACCGCTGCACAAATTCCCTCTGGCTCTCCAGGATACTGAAATCTGCAGCTATGGTGGTGTCAAATACATAATGCACCCCTAGGGAAGCAAGCAAAAGGAGCAGGGAATTACTAGAATGTTTTCCACCTCACAAACCCCCTTCAGAGTGAAAAATCTTGAAGGACCAACAGGTACATCCCTTCCTCTCTGCAAATTTTCATGAATAGTAGAGTCATAAATAAAAGTCACACTGGAAAAACATCTTCTACATCCTGAGTCTAAAAGGGACCACCAAGTGACCAATGCTGCAAGCAGCACTGCAAATATTCTCTGCTTCATTCTCAGCACTGTGCCATTCAGAGCCTGTCACTTTTAGTTTAATTGAACAGGATGTTACAACTGCTGGGTGACTCTTGTAAAGCAGTGTTCTTTTCAAGTCACAAAAGATGATATCCAGCTAAGAGACATATCTGCCATTGCTCAAGTTGTCTGCAGAGGTCCAGGAACATATCACCAGCACAGCAGGGACCTTCTGGTGCTCATTCAGCAACACACCCCCTGAAAGCCTACGTAACACTGACCACATCCCTGCAGAAGTGAGTGGAGATAATTAATCCTTTCCAGGAAAACTGGGGCCCACCACAACCTAGGAATGCTTTGACATTAAGAGTACACACTGGGCATAGAAATGCATCAGAAAAAATATGGAAAATGAATATATAGAGATACAGATGGGAGGAAACAGTTTATAGGTTTATTACTGTCCTTTTTCTTCCTTCAGGTAAATAAAAAGAAATCCCAATCTTGTAAGAAAAGCGGCTTTTGCTTTTTATTTAAAGCTCTGTATATAAAGGAAATACAGCTTTAACATAAAGTAGGCAGATACAACAGTTCTTGCCATTTCAAATTACAGGAAAAAAAACAGAATGGAGACTCTTCTTGAGATACAATGTGTCAAAAGGACTGAAAGGAACTTAGACTAAGAATTAACTTCTCCCTCAAATTACAAAATAATGGGAAGCTTGTGACTAAGCCCTCCCTGATTTCTTTGTAGTAAAGGTTTTGGAGCCAGCTCTACGATGTCCTTCTGTTCTCTGACCTTTCCTGTGAGCAGGGAATGTCTCCAGTCTGTTTCTCACATTGCTGTCTGTGGCCCTGGTGCCCAGCAGTAACTCCACAGAGCGTGGAGTTCAAACTCTGAACAAGGTTGTGCAATGGCACCTTGGGACTGCATAACAAAATACCTTGGAATGGAATATCAGCATGGTTTTGGTTGGGAGGATCCTTAAGGCTCATCCAGTGCCACCCCTGCCATGGGCAGGGACACCTCCCACTGTCCCAGGCTGCTCCAAGCCCTGTCCAGCCTGGCCTTGGGCACTGCCAGGGATCCAGGGGCAGCCACAGCTTCTCTGGGCACCCTGTGCCAGGGCCTCCCCTCTCTCATTTGTTCCCATTATCTAATCTAACCCTGCCATATTTCCCTCCATGCTCTTGTGAAAATCCCTCTCCAGCTCTCTTGCAGCCCCTTCAGGTACTGGAAGGCTGCTGAGAAAGCAAAACCAACCAAACGATCCCTCCCTTTCTGTTTCACCACCATAACAAACCCAAACTTACCAAGACTTTTGAGGAAACCACAGAGTCTCTTGGCTGCTTCATTCACGGAGAGATTGAATTTAGCAGCAAAATAAGGCAATGACTGAGGGCATAGAGACACTGCCAACACTTTGTGTTTTGAGGTATCACATTTCTGGTAAAGGAAAAAAAAGGAAGAAAAAAGAGAAATGTCATTAGAACAGGGTAAGGCTCCTTGCTTTCCCTTCCTTTTCCATTCCTGGAGTTATTCCTTAGGGTCTTATGTTTCAGTGGGCCATATCATTAAAAACCTGTGAAACAACCCTCAAGTTGCAGCAGGACAGGATGTTCCTCTGATCCTGACAGAGTTCATCTCCAATCATCTGTATATGTTTCTTTTACATAACTCAGGGAAATCCTTCCCTCCTAGGACAATTCTGTGGTTGGTTTCCACTCAGCATAAGGAAAAGTTAAGGGGCATTCAGCACCTCTGATGTTCTAGAAGGATGAAACATTCTAGCAAATATGAAAAACAGTTGTATGTTTAAACATTAATAAATAATGTTTACAGAAGCAGGGACATTTGAAGCCATAAATACAACCCAGCAAATCACACATCTAATTTTTTGTTAAGGCTCCTGTGTCTTTATCACTGCAGTAGTTGAGGGAAAGTGGCAAGATGGGGCTCTCAACCAATCAGCATTTGTGGGCACTGAGAAATTCTATGAAAATACCCAGTGAATGGTGCTGAACTGTGCAGCTCTAATGACTGTGGCATTTAGCTGAAGATTAATCTTGTGTTTTAGCTGGGACATTTTCCACACCAGCAGAACTCTTGGAAGACAGACCAGGACTGTGCTACAGACAAATGTCACCCTGCAAAGGTCAGAGCCCACAGTCTGTGCTGATCCATGTGCTGGACAATGACCCTTCAAGGAGAGCTACTGACTCAGAGCTCATGACTGTCCCTTGCTCACTGTCCTGTTTGGAGCCTGGAGTTGTGCTGAAGGTACCTGACTGCCTTGCTGTTGGAGGATCCAAGCCCTCTTAACAGGACCCATGTGGCCCAAAAGATTATTTTCTCCCCTTCTCTTCTAATTTTCTCATATATGATAACATCATTCTGTATGGACAGTTAGACTCCTTCTAAGAAAATCTAAGTACTGTGTAATGAATCCATATTTCTGACACTTATGTACAGATCAAGGAGAAGTTTCAGTTCTAATAGCTTTTGCACAGAAGTCTGGAGCAGAACTAAAATAAGTAATTTAATATCAGATTCTAAAGATCTGAGCACTACACAGAGCAACTAACTTCCAGCAAAAACAGAACTCAGCAGAAAGTAACAGCAATAGAACACTTACAAGGTTTGCTAAGAATATGGACAAAAATACACACTCCAAGTGTAGTCAGGTCGAATGTAAATTAAACGAATTCTACTTTCAAAAACATGTTTTCATAGGCTTGTATAATGTGGATACATTAGCACCAAAACCACCCAGAACAGTCCTGGCAACGAAGGTATGAATATCCATAAGCACTGAAATACAGAATAATTTGTTTGTGCAATAATTAAATCATTACATTGCCAATAAATTTTCCTTCTGCAGGTGCAGTAACTTGCCTCCAGTGTTTACATTAAGTGCTGTGACCTTGCAACTTCAGTACAAAATTATTTTAAGTACTTTAACATTTGTGTTGCCAGAAGTTTTCACTTCCTCTTTGGAAAAAGCATATCCTGACAAATCTTCACATTATCTAACCAAGCTGCTTAGTCATTCCTCCTCACAGAAAACAGTGTGTTATTGTTTGGGTCACTTTACCTTATTAAGGTTGAGAACACGAAAGAACTCCTTCTGATTCTGCTGGAAAACTCTGGCTCCTTCTTCCAGTGTCATGCAACTGTCACAAGCTAGGCAGTCGCTAAGGAGTATTTTAGCATTAGCCAATGTATCAAACTCATTTTTCTGGTGGCAAAAAAAGAAAAGTAAACAAGTATTTAATAATAATCAAAAGATTTTCAAGATCTCTGCAATGAGCCAGTCTAAAAGCAAAAACAGTATGACTATTTTAAAACAGGACAATCCGTGACACTTGCATAACATCCAAGATTATTTACAGGTTATCAAAATAATATGTTCCATCCTTTCCATAGCTCTGCTCCTCCTATTACTGTGAAACTGCAAAATGTTTAAGTGTAAACAAATATCTAAATTTAGCCCCTAGTCCATATGCTAGTAACTTAATTTGCACTGTGCTTCAGAGCTGACAGTCCCCATCAACTCAACTGAGAAAACTTCCCCTTGAACTATTACAGCTCTTTATCCAGATGCCACTCTAACAGCAAGGTGGCTTAGGCTTTGTACCACGAGGTAAAACAAACAGAACACAGAACTGCACTGAACATACACTGTGAGATCAAGAGTTTCAGACTCCTGGCTACGACACTATTTGTGCTCACTTGAGAAGAAGGAATGTTTGGATATAAAGAGTAAGTAGATATTTTGCCCACTTGTAGTATCAAAACTCCTCTTCTTAGAAGCTGTCTCTGTTCTGAAGACCTGATATAAGAGTTTTGGCACTCAAAATTTTTAGGACTTAGAATTCCTGTTTTGTGTCTGCATAGTAAGGGGTTTTTTATTTCACCTGTTTACAAGCTTTTTGATTGACACATTATGGGATGTCTACAAGAGCTCATAATTGTTTTCAACTGCTTCTTGTTTATTGTTATATTTAGTACTTGAAAGTTGTCTCCTTAAAACCTCCTTTGGGGTGCAGAACAACAATACAATAGAGAGTCCAATACAGGTTCTAGAAGGAACATTACCTCTTCAGAGCCATCACCTGAACTCAGTGCATCAACAGACGTATTTTGTGTATCATCATTTTTCTGTTTTTTACTGCATTCCTGAAATAAAACATAAAATACGTGCATTTTGCAAAGCCCGTTCACCATTCTGTAACAACACTTCTGCGGAACTGTTTGTGTCATTAACCACTGATGGAATTGTTTACAGCGTTTTAAAACACATGTCAGACTTTGGATTCAAAGTGCAATTGCTACGATAGAAATAATTTCCCAGGAATTCCCCTGCTTCATCGGTTTGAGAGTTCTGGGCGGTTTGTTAACCTGAGGGGTTGCCCCGCGCAGGGACAGGAGGAGCCGAGTGCGCTCCGTGTCGCCCGGGCTCAGGCACGGCCGCATCCCGGCGATAACGCGGCTCCCCGGGTGAGGACGCGGAGCTCGGTGACCCTCAAGCCGGCGAACCAGGGGAATTC